>OX456526.1:18274903-18442403 GCA_949748255.1 Eustalomyia histrio
CTAAAAATCGAAATATATATGAGCATACATGATCATACATGGGCTTGTATATGATCATACATGGGCATACATGGTCATATACGTCCATACATTGTTCAATATATGACCATACATGATCTCATATATTACCATATACCTTCGGATCCGAAATTTGAGGGTATATGGTGATATATGTGCATATATTATCATGCATTCTAATATATTATTCATGTATGCTCGTATATGATCATATACTTCCATATACCCTCAAATTTCGGATCCGAAGATATATGGTCATATATGAGATCATGTATGGTCATATATTGAACAATGTATGGACGTATATGACCATGTATGCCCATGTATGATCATGTATGCTCATATATATTTCGATTTTTAGATGGGTTGTTTTTAAAAAAATATGTTTATTGATAAATTTATTTTAAAATAACAATTTGCTTGTGGAAAAAGTAATCAGAATATTTATAAAATAATTTTTTATAAAAAAAAATCTGAAGAGTTTTATTGTACGAAAAGGTTTCTTACATCTTTCTTTATATCATGAAAAATAAGGATTCTAAAGAGTTTTTAAAAAAGAAAAATTCTTAGATTCAAAAGACAATCAAAAAAATTATTTTTAAAGCGTCTTTACAATCTAAGAAATTTTCTGTCAGAAAAAGTCCATAGAATCTATAAAAGTCCATAGAATAAAAATAGCTTGCTTGGGAGATTCGTTAATATCAAATTATTTTTTTAGGAAAAACATTTAACATATAATATAATATTTCCCAAATAATATTTTTCAAAAATTTGATCCACACTTACCTTTTGCCGAGTTTAAATGAACTTTTTCCAAGGTATATTTTTCTACTTTTCTTAACAAGCCTTTTCAAAAATTTAAGTAAAATTCATATCCGCATTTCTCAATTAACGAGTATATTATTTTTATGTTGATTTTTTGCGAAATTCAAAAAATTTTTAACAAAAAAGTAAAATAAGTTTACCTGTTTTATATCTAAGATTTTTACCCCTTCTACCTCGGAGATGATACGAGAGAAGTATGAGGTCAACCCGGGACCTCGATTCTCTTTTAGATATCTGAGTTTTATTAAAATATGCATGTAAACGGTGTGGGATTCATTTATTAGTGCTGGCTCTTTATATTAAAATAATAAAATTGTTTGTTTATAGGAAACCATGACGTATGAGTGTTTCTTTTTTTACCAAATAATAAGTATACGCCATGTAGTGTCAGTTTGTTAGTATGCAAATTGTTTAATTTTTCGATGCTTTTTAAATTTTAACATTTCAAGTTTATATTTTAAATTTTATTTATATTTAATAGAGTCTTATTTTAAATATACATGCATACTATATTTTTTTTTTGCGAAAACCAAAAAATTGTTGCTAAACATAATTTTTTCTTTCATGTAATAAATTTTTCCAAAAAAAAAGCTAGACATATTAGTCTCTGGAGACAAGTATAATCTTAAATTATTTTCTCGTTTTTATAACAAATAAAGCATGACATCCATATAGTTTTTAGAGTACAGCAACATATTTTCAAATATTTTAACAAATATAAACTTTATGTATGCAGAGCACAAAAAAAAAATTCAAATACATATAACATATTTCTAAAAGTTGGATTTTTTTTATGTACTTCATACACTAGTCTATTATAAAGTCTTCACATAAACTAAACAATGTAAAATACTCGCACTGTTTTTCCCAGATTTTTTTTTGTCATTCCTATTTAAATTGTGAATACATAAAAACGTCTACAGATGCATGAGAAAATATGTATTAGTGATGATGTTAAAAAAAGTTAATATATGTCAGTTTGCGTGTATACATTAACCCTTTCTATACAAGAGATGTAAAAAATTCGGGAACCACTAATTTTTAGAATTTGTTCTACGAGAATTGGCATGTGTCAGTTAAACCCGACATGAAAGAGTTTTGAAACAATTTTTTTTAATTTATTTTATCCTTAAAAAAAATACCTTCAAGGGTTAGTGTTTATTGTTATTGTATAAAATGAGAATATATAATGCAATACTTTACATTGTTGGGTATTTTATGGGTATTACTTTTTAAGACCCTACACCACACTTTAGGTAGTAGTGGTATGCGTCATAACTTGAAAAAAACTGTATATTTCTGATAAGAATGAATTATTTTAGTATAAAATTCAGTTTCTGATCATTCTTAACGCAGCCAAATTTTTCAATATTTTAAATAATTTTTACTATAACCAAACAATTATTATTGGAAATTTGTCTTAAGTAACAATGATTTCGACTTATTCCAAAATTTTAAAAAATCTGTTTCACACCAACTATGATTTTATAACAGTTGTTTATTTTCTAAATATATGTAAAGTATGTGACTGAATCTGTAGTATGTATTAAGTCATCGCACTGGCATACAAAAAAAAAAATAAAATAAAAACTGTAGTTGTTTAGTTCAACTTAAAATGTCGACTGTATTTTCACTAGTTTTTTTTATAAGAATGCTTTCATTCAGTTTACTTAGATTTTAAGCCTGGCATTGACTTTAATGGATTTTATTTTGTTTTCATAAAAATAATATTAAATTTTATACTGTTTATTTTTTTTTTAACTAAACTTAAGCTGCATTTCCACTATAGTTGTTTTTTAGGTAAATCATGTTGTTGTGGTGTAAAAAATAAGCATATGAGAAAAACACGTTAAGTGTAAAAGTAGCTTTAAAGTGTTGAATAACATTTATAAATATAATGGTTCTTAAATTCAAAAAGCTTCTGAATGAACTTATACCTCCATTAAACTTTTATTTAATGTATAATCTTAATTATTTGCGAAATCAGTTTGGCGTATAATTTCAAAAGCTTGTTTTATAAAGGCAATGCAATGATGCAGCTAAATGGTCACATTCTTAAATAGATTATGTTGAAAGTTAAATTCAAAGTTAGTAAGCAATGTAAAGAAGATGTTTAACACAAAAGTTTGGTATCACTTAAATATGAAGGGGGATTTAATTCTGTATGATGTCAGGTTAAACTTAAAAGAAATGACCAAAAATATAAACAGTAAATATTTCCAAATTTCACGAGGAAAAAAATGTTAGGGTGGATATATTTTAGGTGGAAAAATCTGTTTACAGACTCGTACTGACCGATTCCGAATAACGTCAATATAAGTAATTTATAACACATTCAATCTCTTTAAAAAAAAATCATCAGCCGCACTTTAACAAAAATATAATCAGATTTGTATTTGTACACCGCTTAAACATTATGATGGCTTTGCCATTTTTAATTTTGAAAATTGGATATAAGTGTAATAATTTTCGACCCGAATCCGACTGGTTTTTAAAAAAAATTATCCGCCATATTAAATCCGGCATATTGAATTTTTAAAATATCAAATATCAAATTCCATCTAAGTGATCAAAAAATTATGACAAGGAGGCTTAAAGCAAATTTCCATAACTGCCATTATTCATCATTGGTCAGTATTCAGGCAGTTTTACAGACAAAAGACTTCGGTCGATTGCCTTATTTTAGTATTTACGCCTGACCAGTAAAGAGTAATTTTTGGGAGATGATATACTTCGGTTGGTTGACTCATAATCAATTCTTTACAGCCTTCGGTGACTGTTCAAATTTTGCAGCGTCGCTAACTGTTCTAATTTTACAGCCTTCGCGGACTGTTATAATTTTACAGCCTTCGCGGACTGTTCTAATTTCACAGCCTTCGCGGACTGTTCTTATCTCACAGCCTTCGGGGACTATTCTAATTTTACAGCCTTCGCGGACTGTTCTAATTTGTTTTCAGTGGGCTTATATGCGACCCCGCGCCAAGGAGGTCGCAAACCCGAACCTGTATCCGAGTCAGTGAACACGCAACCGATATAGTAGACGACTACCTGCAGAACACGTAACGTCTTAAATTTACTATGCTTTAAAAAGGATCGTTAATGACTAACAGACTGAAAATTTTACCAGAAAGAGGAAAATTCTTCCTCTTAACGTACCATCCAAACTCTTTCGGTTGGAAATCTGAAAATTAAATTATGGACTTCCTGGGTTATGGTCGAATTCACTACATATAGAGAATTTTTTTGAAAGAGTTTTTTGCCGTGCAATTTTTTTTTAATTTAAAAAAAGCGCTTCAAAATTATAATAAGATATATTAGGTTATAAAACTTTTAATAAATAAAATAAAAACTTTTAATAAAATTTTTTGAAAAACTGCATCAGTGGAAAGTTTTAATGGACGAGTGCCAGAGAAACTTACTTGAGTTACTGATAAGCATCACTTATATCACGTTTATAAATTTTTCAATGTAAAAAGATACTAAAAAAATAACTAATATGAACTTGATGTAAATGTTATTAAATATAACATGAAACGCAATATAACATGAAACGTGTCGTTACAAATCTACTTATTGTTACAAATCCTTTCATCCATAACCAATATAACACTTACAGCAATACCGTTTGTAATTCTCATTAAGTTGGGAAAATTGTTTATATATAGTGTGAAAATTAGAGGCTTTAAATGCAGCCAGAACCGAGGGACGGATCGTATAATACTTCGACCCGGGAGCGAACTATTACCTGATTTTTCTACCGATTTCTGCTTCCCTACACCAATACCGTTATTTAATCTCGTTGTTAGCTAGTGGTATTCTTTGAACACAAGAACCACTGTTTATTCCCGTTTGTTGCTAATCAACCTAACTAGCCGAGCCGAAACTCTTTATAAAGTTCGGTAAATATTACCTTCGTGTAGTGCCGATTATATACGATCAAAACTCGCATATTATCATTCGAACACCAAAACCGTGGTTTCCTCTCAGTTATACTCAGGAGTATCGTTAAAGCCGGGAAACGGATTGTATTGTCGGCCATTGTTGTAAAGGATTTGGGTTAATCGTGTTTTATTACCTCAAAGGAAGCACGTTCACGAATCTGGACAACTGAGTTATACCCCACCTGGAATATAAATTGCATCACAAACATACATAATCATACATGGGGTTCTGTATAATTACACATGGGCACACATAGTTTTATACGTCCATGCATGGTTTAGTATATGGCCATATATTTTCGGGTCCGAAATTTGAGAGTATTATGGCCATATTATATATAATATATGATGACATGAAAGGTTATATAATTTTGAATCGGAAGATATATGGTCATATATGAGAACATGTATGGTCATACATTTTGCCATGTATGGATATATATGACCATGCATGATTATATATAAGTCCACGTATGCCAGATTAAAACGCCTAGTATCGTCCTATTCTTTAATCTTCGCCTTAAGATCTAATGTTGTCTTGGGAAACACATAGAAACTACATATTTTATATATTAGATTGAATTCCCAATAAAAAATTTTAAAAATTGGATTAAATAGGTCAAGTGCCCCCCAATTAAACGCAATGATGCTGGGAATTTAAAGCCTGGAATGCTATTTTTGGAAATTTTACTTCAATAGGATTTCCATTGTTCATTGGATAAATCAACGATTTGATTTCAGTTTTAGTTTTTAGGCAAGCAGTGCCTTTTTAAATTCCATGTGATTTGGGATAGAATATTAGAACATAATCTTAAACACAAAAATTTTTAAATTTGGGCAAAATGGGGATACAAATTTTGGCTGTTAGTTTTTAGCTGATAATATAAACATAAATTTTTGAGCGGTTATTGATGAAAATACTGTATTGTTACGGAAATTCTATCAATCAATTTCCATTTACTCGAAAAAACATAAATTCCCATATGCCAGGCCTGAAATGTAAAACAGTTATCATCAATGGCAACCCTTCACCACGACTTCAAAGTTTATTACCAAAATTGCCAGTATGCAGGTTCCGGACGGTGCTGCCACATTTTAGTAATTTTTGCCCCCACATGTAAATACAACCGCGATTTGGCATGCTGATAATAAAATACAAAAAAATGATTATTGGTGATTAATTGAATAAATTACTCAGCAAAAATAAATGGAATTGATTCTAAAGGAAGCAATTTTTCATTGCTTCTAATGTATTGTTTAGTTCTGATTTTCCTGTTCTAAGGCAGTTCTTTTGCGCAACTTCCAAAAATATGATTTTTAATGAAATTTAACACTTTTTAAACTTAATTTGAAAACAACACTAAAGTTAGCTGATTACTTAAACCGATTACTGAATGTCCCGTTCTAATTTAAACAACGGTAAAACTCAGTCTTTATATAAGAAACATAAGCAAATGTTTTAGTTAAATTCCCATGTAGAAGCTAACGGGAGATCGTGAAAATGAGGCTAAGGCTCGATTACTGATGTCCTGGTAAAATCTAAATTAAGAATTAAAAATTTCAAAAGATATAATTTTTCACTAAACCATAAGAAAGGCTTTAGATACAATGAAAAAGGATCATAAAAGAACACTTCCAACCTCTGATACTCATATCCAAATTTTCACAACACCGGAAACACTGCTTCTTTTTCTCTTCTTTTGCTACTTTGTTTTCGCTGGGTATGTATGCTTAATAGAGTTTCAATATAGTCTCTTTTGTCATTGTTTTATGTTTTTATGTGTAAATAAAAGCAGTTGCTTAAGAAAATTTCAACTGTGTTTTTTATATGCAATAAGAACTAGATTTATTAAAAAAAAAAAAAATAAACGATTTTAAAACGTAAAATAGTAACAATATTGTTACAGAAATTTCTTTTATAGTAGTAAATTCTTTGACAGCTGGAAAAATCTAGTGTAGTAAAAGCTGGAAATAACTAGAATACCTGACTACTCATATAAATATGGGTACTTGGTAATGAAGCAAGATAGTTTTAAATAAAACCTTGAAGTGTTAAGAACTAAAGTGTGGCTAACGTCTAGCCTATTTATATTGTTTGAAGAAAGTGTGCTATTAAAGTGTTTTCTGTAATTTTAGTGCCTGTAATAAATAAATAGTGCTATAAATAATTTCAAACTGTTTTTATTATTTGCAATTTAGAAAGAATTCGATTTATTTAAAAGCTAAATAAATCAACGATTTTAAAAAGGGTAAAATTGAAACAATATGTTATTTTTCCAGATCTAAAAATATTATTTTTAATTTAATTTTTTAAGGGTTAATGCTCTGGTATTTAAAGAAAAATAATGTTTTTTGAGCTAGCGCAATAACAACAAGAAGTTTTATCTAGAAAAAAGGAAATCTTGTTTAAAGGATAAATAAATAGGTAATAAAAACTTGAAATCCGCTAAAAAAAGTCGGTGCAATAGAAAAATTAAAAAAATTCGCTACTAAAATTTTTTAATTATTAAACCCGAATATGTGCTTAACAACACCTTAAAGTCCAACTGTTGACGTTTTTGCAGTGTTTAATTATTCTGATAATATTTCGAATTTATTTAAACCGAGTTGATGATTAACGATATTGTTGTAGATTATTTCAAAATATTTTAAAATTTGGTTACAAATTTTTTGATTAAATGGATTTCTAACCGATTTAAGTTTTTATAGCCTTATGAGACAGAAAATTTGCTGCTTTAGGCGGTTTTAGCCATTTACTTCAAGTTCGATGTAATATATAAAATTTTTAAAAAAAAATTTTAAAAGCTCATATTTTCCCTTGTGTACTGGTTTCCAATTCCAGAACCAATAACACACGTCTACCCAAAACCCAATTAACATGATTTATTTTTTTTTTCGGTACCAAGTTGGAGAAATCCTTTGAACACCCGGTTTATTTACGAAGATTTATTGTTTTAAAATAAACCATAAGATTTTTAGAAAATATATATTAAATCAGGATATTTTTATGAAAAATGTTATATCAAAAATAATACTTTTGAAAAAAAAAAATAACAATTTGAAGCGAATTATTTTTTATTAATATAGCATTTTGTTAATATTGTGATTTAATATTAATTAAGTTTTATAAGTTTTTCAAATATTTTTAAAATAACATTTTTTATTAAATATATAAAACAATAAAGTCATATTGCAAATTTATTCCACTGTGCTGCTGTATGAAACCTTTGTGTATTTGTTATTGTAGTGTTCATATACATACGTATGTATATGTAAAGAATAAACGTTTTAAAAAAAATATATTTATACATGACGTGTATGTGTAAACATCTGTATGAACTTTTATATTTAATATGCTTAAACACACACATATAATACACTGCAGTTATTTAATTGAATTAAATTGTTAATTAAAATTTATTTGATTGCGGTTTAATTCTCCCGATGATGACGATGATGCTTCAACATTGGCAAAGTTATAAATGTATTGTAAATATGCATAATTATTGTTCGAACAAAAATATTAACTTTTTCAATATAAATAAATTAACCAATAAAAAAGTTCACAGCAAATAAATATTAATAAATTGTTGGTTTTTACAAAATATTTTTTGCTAGAATAAAATTTTATAAATAATTTATAAGTATTTTATCTGCAAATTGTACAAATTATTAGATATCAAGTTATGACCATTGACAAAACTGAAAATTTGCCTCGTTTATAATCGAATGTTTTTTCGAAAAAAGCCTTGTATATGATCAAGCATGGATATAGATAATCATACATTTCCATGCATAGCTAATTATATGACCATGCATAATTATATATATTTCAATATATATCTGCGATATTTGAGGGTATAAGACCCAATATATTCATATAAGAGCATACATAAATTCTATAAGCATATATGAAAATATATAAAAATATACAGCCATATACACTCAAATTTCGGATTCGGAGATATATGGTATTTTTTCATATATAATATATATTTCGATTTATACATGTCTTAAGAAATATTTTTTTTAAAGAATTTCAATATAAATATAAAATATACATTTAAGAACCTTAAAATCAATTTTAAAAACCTTTAAATCTCTGCATGTTTCATAACCATAAAAAACAATGTTTTCATAAAAACAAAACAAACAAAAAAAAAGTAAACTCACATCTGAAATTATGAATAAAAAAAGAAACCACTTATATTTATATTTCCTTTTAAACCTTTACTCTTTTATAATTTAATATGAATAGTAGTTTACACACAATAAATTATATATAAAATAAAAAAATTTTACAAAATAAGGAAAACTTAAAAAAAAATATATATATAAATATATTTATAAATATATATTGTTAACTCAAAGAGAAATGAATGCTGCATTGTACATTTGTTGTGCTTGCCACTTTTGACCTTATTTTTTTATAAACTCCTTGTTGAGATTATTGTGATTTAATTTCTTTTGACTACAGTTGCCATTGTTGCTTTGATATACAAAGAAAACTAGAAAATAAAAAATTTTAATAGGAAAAAGAAAAACACAACATCAAGTTGTTGTGCTTTTCCTTTTAGTTCATTTAAAATAACATAAAAAAATTATAACGAAAAAAAAACAGTCACTTGTTTAAAAGTGACTTAACTAAATATTTTTTTTATTAATATTAAATATAAGAACAAAACTGAAAAAAAAAGATTTTATATAAATCCTTTTTAACATTATTTTCACTTAAAAAAAGTGGAAACAACACACTTAACTAACCTAAAAAAAAAGGTTTTCAGGATTTTTTCGTGTTACAACGTGAATTATTGTAAGCTATTTTTTTAACAGTATAACTGAAATATATTTGTTCTTGTTTCCTTTGGAAACAAAAATAAGCAGATCTACATTAAAATTAATAAGTTATAGTTAATGCTGAATTAAATAAGTAAAATTTTTAAGAAGTATACACACAAAATTGTTTGTAGTTTAAACCAATTAAAATTGTAATTTAAAATGAACGAAAAATCATTTAAAAGCCAGTCGACTAATTTTAAATTTAAATCAAAAGAACTTTTTATTTATTTCTAAATGTTAATCCATAAAAATAAGAGATATTTAATTTTTTTCTTTTAACTGCGATCTAATTACCCACAAAATCTTTTAAAATAAATGATATTTTTTTTATTTCATTTTGTTTCAATAATAAAAAATATCTACAAATCTGTAAAAAATAAACAACTTTTATATTTTATTTATTTTAACTATCAGGCAACTATAAAAAATAAAAACATTATTTTTAACAAATAATTTTAAATAAAAATATTAACTGCAACAGAAAATAAATGTAAAAAACTGTTGAAAATATATTTCGTTGTATTTTACATATTTAATAATTTAATTAAAAAAGTTCGGTTAACTTCTCTAATAAATTACACTCAGTTACTTGTAAAAATATTTTAAGTATACAACAAAATTTTCACAAAAAACTTAGGCTCTCAACCAAATTGGTTGCCAATCAAAAGACTGGAGACGATTTTCTGCTGCCACAGCAGAACCATCCCATTGATAACAAAATCGTTTGTGAGCCCAAATCAATTTTCTTAGCCTTACCAACTTTCAAACGCTTTTTGGAAAATTTCGTTACATATTTCTGGCTCAAATATAATTTATTAATTTAAACGTTAATAAGTTTACTTTGCTTTTTTAAAGAAAACAAGAACAAATATATATCAGTCATACTGTTATTCTATGTAATGCAAATTCGTTTATCATAACCAATATATTTTCTGGATGTGGGAAATATATAAATAAAAAGGACCTATCGAGGGACCGGTCAAGGGACCGTCACTTTAACATGGATTTGTCTAGTTGGGGTTTAATTGTGCACTGTGACATGTCACAGGACTGGTCTTAAAGAACTTGTAATGACTTTTATACCTGTTACGTGGTAGGTACTTTAGGAACCGGCCTTCTTTTCACCTATCTCCTGATATGTATTTTCGGTATCGGTCCAGTTTTCACCTATCACGGGACAGGTCCCAATTCCCAACTGATTCCTTTTTTGCCGCAGGGTAAATTTAAAAGAGTAAGGTGAAAGACTGGCATTGTTCCTAATCCAAGAAGCTGAGAACCTCAAATTTTAGTTAAACATATATTTGAGGGAGCTAATTTACCGATTAGGTACTTTTTAGAATTTTCATCAGGACGTGATAAAAATAAAAGTTAAAAAGAAAGAAAACTCCCCCTCTCCAACCCTCCTCCTAATAGCTTACCCAAATTGTTTTGGTTAGAAATGGAGAAGTACAAAAACGGAAAAGACTACTCTGTAACGGCTTATCCAAACCACCTCGCATAGAAACCTAAAGTTTTAAACACGTCTACCATGGAATTTACAAAGCAGCTACTTTTCGGATTTTTGGTCAGGAACTTGTTAAAAATAGGAGTTCAAAGCAAAAAAACTGCACTTCATGCGAGTGAAAACGAAACACTACAAAAGATGATCGAAATATAATGGAACGGGAAAAAGAAATGTATTTGAATGCGAATCGATTCAAATTTAACTACTAGGCAAGGGGAACGATATTGAATAGAACGAGTAAGAAATGGTTTTGAAGCAATAAACAATTGAAAATAAATAGAAATGAACGGGGTACGAGTCGAATTGAAACACTAGACAAATGGAACGAAATGGAATGGAACAGAGTACGATTGAAATTGTAACACTAAACAATTGCATATATCCATTCATTAGTAGGGCACTTTTAGAAATTTGAAACAGTAAAGTACTAAAAATGCATTTTTAAAAGAGGATAACTATCTTTGTTTTTGGACACTCCGGTTATGATCTGAGACTGGTCCATATTTTTGATTGGTGTGGGACTAGTTTATAGAAACAAGAAAAAATGCCTCATGGTATTATGATGAAAAACCTTAAAATTTCAAATATGTGTTCCCTGAGTTTATTCACTGAATTTTTTTATGTAATCTCCAATTAGGCTGAAACATAATTGGCTTGAGTGACTTAACATAATCTTTGTTTTAGTATGAACAAATTTTTTGAAACTCCATAAATTAAATGTTATTTAAAAGATACCAACTCATGGCTTTATCGATTATAACAAGTTTTGGACAAGATCCATCATGTCCTTAATACCGTGGATGTTGTCTATAAATTCGATTATATTTTTAATTCCTAGATAACTCCACAAAGAGCATATTTAAATTTTTTATTTTTGATCCTTTATGACAACGTTTTCCAAGTGGGGAGTAGCGACCCTCTGGGGATCCGTAGCTGCATCAAAAGGGGTCCGAGAGGAGTTACCATAATTGTATTTAAAAAATGTAAAAAATAATGAATAAAGCAAGATTTTCAAAACTTTTTAAGGGAATAAGAACTATGTGTGGATTTTAAAAAAAAAACTCCGCTAAAAAGTTGAATTATTCCAATTCTGAGGTTTTTTCAGACTCTTTTTAATTGAATACACATTATTTGAAAATTTCTCCTATATAAAACGTTCTGAGATTCGAAAAGAATCATCAGAGTTAATTTAAGAAACAATGTTTCCTATTAAAAGATCTCAGATATTTATTTATTTATATATTTATTTATTTCAGTCTATGGATACAATAACTATTCTTACAGACTAGACACTCATAACAATAATGAAGCAATTAAAATATCTTATTTAATAAAACATTTGAAGCATAAATAGTTCTGTGAATAGTAGTTAAACCCCTCAAAACACTTCAAAATCCTAAAGTTTTTAAGTTTTTCTAGGGTAATTTGATTGAAAGATTATTTCAAAAATATTATCTGGTAAATTTATTAAATTCTCTTAGTTCTACAATTATAAAAACGTTTTCCCATCATTCGTATTTTTCACTACAACCATTTTTTTCTAATAATCATGGTACTTAAATGATTTTATTTACATCTGGGTCCGTCAGCCAGTCTCAAGTGATCCGTGACATATACCAATTTTCATTCTAATTAAAGTCAACGTTATTTCCTTGAGAGAAACCCCTCAATAGTTTACAGGAATGTGTTATAAAACTTCTTAGTTCTGTATGAGCACATCATTGTTATACTGTAGATAACAATTTTTTTTTCATTTTTTCTACCTGCTATAAACCTTTTATCAAATAAATTTTAGCTCCACTTATTACAGTTTATCTTCTAACCGCCACCCTTTCTTCTCATCCTTGATTGTTAAATCGAAAGGTAAAATGGCTGTAAAAGGAATACACATACAATTGCTTCAACTTTAAACAAAACAGCGAATAAGTTTAAATTAAAATGATAAAGGACTAAGTCACGAAGCTTAAATTAGTTATTAACACTTGATGTGCAAAGAAAATTACAGTGCTTTGTTGCTGTTTGTTTGTGTTTTGTATTCGTGTAGCTGTTGTTATTTTAAGTGGTCGTTTCTATCACTAAAGCTCAATAGAAGAAACTTTTAAGTAAATTATAGAACTCTAGGGAAAATAAAATAAGCTCCAAAACAACAATCACACTAAATAAGGTGAGAAGTTATTTAACAAGAGCAAAGGGGGGGGGGGGGGGAGGTAATCTAATGAATTTAATTAAATACAACAAGTACAACAACAAAAAGTTTACTTAAACATAACCTTAATTTAAAATTTCAATATAAAAAAAAAAAGTTAATAAACTCTGATAACTTGACCTGGATTTATTTTTTGTTTTTAAATTTTTTAACACTCCTTTCCTTTTCAATTCGTTTTTATTTTCAGTTCCTTGTTGCTCGCTATCGATGACAGAAGTCCGTATACCCAAGCATATAATGCGTTATGAAAATGCTGCATTGGGTTGCAAGTATGATTTGGATGGTGAATCGTTATATTCAGTAAAATGGTATAAGGATGGCTTTGAATTTTATCGTTATGTACCAAGAGATATGCCACCTGGACAGGTGTTTCCGTTGCCGGGTGTTGATGTTGATGTAAGTGGAATAATAAAAAAAAACAAAGAATGAAAATACAAACAGAAAATAGTTACAAATGTTAAATTTAATTTTTATTGAAGTAAACATTTAAAAAAGAAATTGAAAGAAGAATATATAAAAATAGGTCAACACTTTAAGCACACTTTAATATAAGATATATAACCGACATTTTTTATGTGTTGTAAAGAAAAGTAGTTTATCGTAAATTGTTATTTAAACAGTAGTACATTTTACTTTATAATATAAAATATCAAAGTGCAAAAAAATTAATTTTTCATAACTTTCAGATTATGTTATACCTTTGCACGGCAAAAGATTGAGTTATTTAAAATTTTTCTTTCAAGAAACCGCCCAAAATAAAAAAACAATTTATTTTGAGTTTAATCTCTAGAGCTCGAAAGTTCATATAACAACATGTTTGTTGTTACTAGCTGGAAAAAACGTAAACTAATTAACTTTGCGAATCAAACAACTTTTAAAGGGTGGTCCAACCATAATGCACAATATTAATTGTAAATAAATCACAAAGAACTATCTTAATATATTTTATTATTATAGAAGGATCTATGACAATTATGTGTGAAGCAAAATATCGCCCAAATGCTCGCCACGGCTTCGGTGGCATACCTCTATCCGATGGTCCATATTTTCAATGACTTTGACATATAATTAGTTTCAATGTCGTTAATGTGCCAAATTATCTCATCCTTTAGCTCTTGAATTGTTCTTGGCTTATTGACGTACACTTTTTCTTCTAAATATTCTCAAAGAAAGATGTCCCACGGTGTCAAGTTACATGATCTTGGTGGTAAATCAACATCGCCACGACGTGAGATAACACGGCCATTAAATTTCTTGCGCAGAGAGCCATTGTTTCGTTGGCTGTGTGGCAAATGGCACCATCCTGTTGAAACCACATATCGTCCAGGTCTATATCCTCAATTTCTGGCCTCAATAAGTCCGTTATCATTTCGCGATAGCGAACACCGGCGACGAGTAGAAGTTTATGGCTCTTCTGCCACATTATAGCGAACAACAGCAATGATTTCTGCAAACCGAACTGGGCGAGCATGCACAGGTGTTTTTACATTTTCTACTGACTCGGTTTGCTTAAATTTGCGCAGAATTCTCCCGATTGTGAACACATTTGGTCGATTATGCTAACCAAAAAAATCACGAAGTGCATTTTGATATGAACGCCCATTTTCGCCAAAGGCTTCAACAATATTAACGCGCTGTGTAACTCTTCATGGTTGAATTTGTCAAACACTAAAATAAAGAAATATTAAATTAAGTTGGGCAAAAGACTTGACTTTAAGGTGTGACTCACAATTAACATCGTGCATTATGGTCTGACCACCCTTTATATATAAAAACAAATTTATATATCTGATCCATATAAGGAACACAAACTCATACATGAGCAAATGTAGAAGTATAAATTTTTTCCATAATAACAAAAGGCAGTTGTTTACGGACATATCAGGAAGTATACTACTGCGAAATGGAAATTTTTACTGGGAGTGGAAAATAGTGAAGGGCAATCTCTTACGGCTATAAATCTTATATTTAAAAAATAAGTTTCCTTGAGTATGGGCTAAGTTGGAGACTAGATTTTTTTTTGGAATTTGTAATACAAATTGAGAAAACTGTATTTAAAACGGGAAAAAGTGAGTCCTTAATCACCCATTACAAACCACTGAAATTAGATTTTTTTTAATACTGGATTTCTAAAAAATTTTACAAAGTGAAGCAAATAGCGGAATAGTCGCTTTAAGATTCTGCTAGAAATATAAAAATTATAATAATAGGGCTTTGTGAAATAAACAATAAGGACGTTGATAAAATGGGGGTTATTAAACGCTGGTACTGGGAACTAAGATTTTGGCATGTGGGTGCGTGCTTCAGCGTAGACGTTGGCCAGATAAGATTATTATTGTAAATTTTTTCGGGCAAAGGCAAAAACAAGTTTTTCAACGTTAGTGACCTGCCTAATAATATTCGACTAGAAATCTGACAATTGAGATATGTTTTGGCTGGAGTATTGACAAATATGCTATATTTGACATATTTCAGCGTTTTGGACGGAGTGATTAAGTAAATCCTTTTTGTTTTTCTAACTTTATTTTAAAAACGCTCTTTTTTGCAAATACAAAAAGATTGGCGCGTAATCATACTCAAAAAGTATACTTTCTTTAGGAGTTCTAAAGTCGACTTTTCTTAAAGGTATACTTTAGGCCTACTATAGACAAGTAAATATAAAATTTAATCGTTTAAATCTGCTTTTAAATTAAAACTAGCTGAAGTTGGTTTTATCAAATTTAACAACACTTACAACAGCCAAGAAAGTATTTGAGAAAAAAAATGTTTGAAATGCAAAATATTGAAAGGCAAATTATATCAATAAATAAGAGATTTTGCATTAAATATATTAATTTAATAAATTTTTATTAATAAAAATACACTTTTCTTTCCTTTTTTTCAAAAGTTTTTTTTTGCAATGGCAAAGCAAATTCTTTATTTACACACTTTTTTATTTTTTAACTAATATAAAATCAGCTAATAAATCTTGCCACTTGTTTACTTTTTAGTTCAAAATGTATGCGGGCATTTGGTACATTTAAAGCCGGTACAACTTAAAACTGGCTTTAATTCTGACTATAATAGCAAAATAGATAATAACAGGTTTTTAATTCAAAGTCGTGTTTAAAAAAGCCGACTTTAGTGCAGGACTATACTTACGGGCCATTATCTTTAGTAAATTAGCACATTTATCAGGGAACATAGCTTTGAAAGCTTTTCCTCTATTGAGTGTTTTAAAATCATTCGTTCCCCGTTTAATTACATTTCGTTCCCCTTGTCTAGTCTTTCAAAAGCACTCTTTCTCCTTTTCGTTTTTTTTCTACACTCAGAAATAAAGTTAGTAAAAATATTTGTAAACGGTTTTCAATCATACTTTTTAATTTTTGTACTGATTTTTAGTTAAAAAAAATATTATTTAGGAAATTTTTTTGGTATTTACATTTTATAAATTACAGAACTTTTACAGAATATTTTTAAATTTTTGGTGCTAACTTTTGAAATCATTTAACTAATTATTGAAAATCAAATCTTTAACAATAAAAAATTTTCTACTTTTAAAAAAGTGGATATTAAAGGAAATTTTATTTCAAATAATTAAAACTTTTACATACAATAAACTTTAATTGCCTTAGGCCAAGTATTTGGGATGTGTGTTAAACTTGGTTTAGTTAAACCAAAAACATAACATAAATTTATCGGAACAACTTTTCGTTACATAAAATTTTCGTCTTCATTAAAATAACATAAATTAAAACTAATTTTAAAATAAATATTTATGTTACAAACATTGTGAAAACTTGGCCTTAAAATGTTACATATGTAGGTTGAAAAAGGGATGGGAAGTAAAGATACTTTTCACAACCGACTCATCTCCAAAAATATATTATCCACTTAGCACTAAAAAGGTTTTTAGTTCTAAAAATCAGCCCTTAAAATAATAAATAATAATAATTTTAAGGTCAAATACCTTAAAATCCAAAAAAGTTTATTAAAAATTTTTTTTAAAGCAAAAATTATAAATTCGTTTATGTTTTAAAATATTTTGTTATATAATTTTTTTTTTTTTAATATTTAAAAAAAAAAAATAAATAAAAAATGTTGCTCGATAAAAAATATAAAATCTTAAGACAATTTCACAAGAAATTAGCAGCTTTAAAGTGTAACAATTGTATCTGAAAGTAATGGAGCTAATTTGCGCATTTTAATATTTTTTTTTTTTATTAAAATTTTCCGTTATTGTACAATTCATCGAGTTTACAGCAATTTATACAAATTTAGTAGCGCGTACTAATTTTTTATACCAATCTAATTGTACTAATATTAATAATATTTAGTAAATTTTTTGCTGATTTTAGCAAACCGATTTTAAATTCCACTTTACAAAAGCTTACTAAAATTAAATAACGGCTAAAATTTTTTTCTACTAATTTCATTGTGACGTGTAGTCGGCAGACATCAGCAAAAAATACCGCTAGGCTTTTAACAAAAATTACCCATAATATCAGCAAAATTTTTAGTTGCTAATACAAACATTTTTCTCGAGAGTGTAGTGTTTTAATTTCATAATTTCCCAGTTTTATTCCGCTTCGTTCTCTTTTCTAATATTTCAGTTTTATTTTTCCTCCTTTAAATCTCTATTTTACCTAAAAGTATACTTTCAATGAAGTAGCCTATACTACACTTTTTATATTTTGAGTCCCCATTTTCATCAAGATCGTGGAAAAAATTATAAAAATTTTATGATCAGTTAATTTGCCCATACACCAATGCAAAGCAGTTTGGGCAGGTCGATTTCAAACTCTTTCCAAATACCTGATAACAGTTCCAGAAAGTATATTATCATTGACTGCGCCCATACTCCTGCGAACACATAATTTAAATATTAAATTTCTAGCAAGAAGAGTTTGGACAGCCCGTTAAGTAGAAAAATTTCCTCTTTTTGCCCCTCCTGGGAAAATCCATATTTAGGCATTCCTTTTATAAGAATATCTATAAAAAGAAGAATATTTACCTTTTTAGTCCTACGCTTCTGGAATTTCCAAAAATCCCATCTTATGGTGTATGTAATTGTCCTTTATTCAGGCTTACCGTACATGAGAAGGTCCTTTCAATGCTCCATATTTGGGCTTAGACTGCGTATGAATCACCTTCCCGATATTTTCTATAATTCGCAATTTATTTTCTGTTAATGTAAATGTTTTTCCATCTATGCACTCACCTGTTATTACGGAAAAATTTGCTAATTTGAGCCCAGCGGTATTTTTTGCTAATCTTAGCAACACATGTCTGCTGACGTGTTGTACAATGAAATTTGTAAACTTTTTGTAAAGTAGAATTTAAAATCTGTTTGCTAAAATCAGCAAAAAAAGTTACTACATATTATTAATATTAGTACAAAATTCAAAATTCCTTTTTTTTATTTATTTTTTTCAAAAAATATTTTAGACAAAATTAAAAAAAAAGAAATCAAAGGCTTAAGAATTGTAAAAACAAACGAATTTATAATTTTATTTTAATTTGGAAAATTCTTTTTTGAAAAATATTTTATTAATTTTTTTATTTTTAAGGTTAAACTTTAACTGTTTAATTGATTTTTGAACTAAAAAAACTTTTTAGTGATATTTTAATTGGATGTCCTATTTTCAGACATGAGTCGGTACATTCACTGCCAATCCGTTTTTTTAATCTATGTAACACTTTAAGACAATTAATTTAATTAGGAATAACATTTCCTTCAATATCCATTCTTTAAAATTAGTAAATTTGTTTGCTAATTTAAGCAAATCGGTTTTTAAAAATTTCTAAATTAATTTCTGAAATTAGCAACAAAAATTTGTAAATATTCTGTAAAAATTCTGTAATTTGTAAAATGTAAATAGCAAAAAGATTTGCTAAATAATATTTTTATACCCTTCACCATAGGTGGAAGGGTATATATAAGTTTGTCATTCCGTTTGTAATTTCTACAATATTGATATTAGACCCTATAAAGTATATATATTCTGGGTCCTTATGAAGAGCGAAGTTGATTTAACGATGTCCGTCTGTCCGTCTGTGTGTTGAAATGGGTTTTCCGAAGAACCCAGACATGATGAGGACTTGATTCTTTTTTATTTCTGTTACATGTGATCCATTTCTGTTTGCTATTAAAAATCAGACAGATCGGTTAATAAATGGCTGAGATATTAGCAAAAAACCAGGGCTACCTCTAATTTTTCCAGTAAAATCCCTTTGTTTAATATGTATGTAGAATTTTGAGCATAACAACACATCCATGTGTTAAAATTCTTTTCTTTCATCTCCACCATTTATACACAAACAACACACATACAAAGATTTGTCATTTAAATAAAAACTAAACAAATCCCTAATGAACGAAGACTTTTATATATGTACATCTATTGACGATGATTTTGTGTGAGCTTCAATAGCTCAGTTGTCTAGATGCTATGTCACAAATACTTTTTTTCTCTAAGCCCGCGGAGTTCGAGGTTCAAATCTCGGTCAGATCAATTCACTTTTTTTTTGTACATTTTTTTTTTATTATTTTCTTAATATTTTTTTTTGCTTATTTTTGTTTTTTTTTTAACATTTAATAATTAATTTATATAAAATTTTATATTAATAATTAAAATTCTTTTCTTTCATCTCCACCTTTTATACACAAACAACACACATATAAAGATTTGTCATTTAAATAAAAACTAAACAAATCTCTAATGAACGAAGACTTTTATATATGTACCTCTATTGACGACGATTTTGTGTGAGCTTCAATAGCTCAGTTGTCTAGACGCTGTGTCACAAATACTTTTTTTTTTCTCTAAGGACGCGGGGTTCGAGGTTCAAATCTCGGTCAAGTCAATTCTTTTTTTTTTTGTAAATTTTTTTTATTATTTTCTTAAGACTTTTTTTTTGCTTATTTTTGGTTTTTTTAACATTTAATAATTAATTTATATAAAATTTTATATTAATAATTAAATAATCCATAAATAGGCTAAAAACATCAACATTTTTATAAAAACCCTCTGATACAAACAAAATACAAACGTTTTTATACCTTTCACCACAGGTGGAAGGGTCGCGGGTTCGTTAAGATTTTTTTTTGTTTATTTTTTGTTTTTTTTTTACATTTAATAATTAATTTAAATAAAATTTTATATTAATAATTAAATAATCCATAAATAGGCTAAAAACATCAAAATTTGTATAAAAACCCTCTGATACAAACAAAATACAAACAGTTTTATTTCTATTTTTTGCTCCGATTTAAAAGAATTTATAAAAAGATTTTTAAACCATTTTATTTCTCACATATTAAGAAAATTTTATACATAATTTACCTTTGAGTGCAACTATTTTAGGTCATAACTTATAATAATTTATAAAAAAAATTATAAATTATTTTCCTTCAAATTTTTAAAATTAAGCTAAAGAAATTACAAATATTTCTAATAAAAAGCGAAATAAAATCCCAAATGCAAATTTGCCAGCTAAATCAAACTATTTTGTAGAAATAAAACACATGCAGTTGTAGTGATTTCTTTTAACGATTTGTTGAAATTCTTTTCTTTCACCTCTTCACCTTTTATACACAAGCAACAAACACTATTCTAGAGCTGTATTATGACCTATGGATACGTCTTATATAGCAAAAGATCGAAAATCTTTAGTATAACATATTTGCTGAAAAACTCGGAAATATCGGTTCAGATACAAAAAAGTTATGCCCAAAACATAAATTTTTTTAAAATACCTATTTTCTGGAACCATAAATCTTCCCGAGTCCAAGTTTTATCTCCAAACTAAATGGTTAATTTCCTCTTAAAGGCGTCCGTATATAAATCTGTCCATTTCATATATGTCCATATATAAACTTCAGTTTTTTCCCAACCATGGTGAAGGGTATATAAGATTCGGCATAGCCGAATTTAGCCGCTCTTACTTGTTTTTTACTAAAAATCAATACAGAAATAGTAAAGTGAGATTGGAAACCGTTTCGAATTTTTATACTAATTTTTCTGAGTGTATGGTTTGTTTGTAGCCACCGAAATATTTATTTATATTAACAGAATTTCGGTTTAAACATTATTTTTAAATTTTGCCAGAAACAAATTAAATAACTACACCTAAATAATTCGGTTATTGCAAATAAAACAAACAGTTTTCAAATAATTCCCTTTTCAAAATTCATTATTTTTTTTTTCTCTGAATATATCAATTTATTTAACAAAATATTCTCTTTAAAAATTATCCTAACATATGTTTTATAACATTTTCAGTTACAAAATTCTACAGACAATGTGGTGGTATTGCATCGTGTCACTTTACAATCAACAGGTCGTTACCGCTGCGAAGTATCCGGTGAAGCACCATCATTTCAAACAGTTTCCGGCCATGAGGATATGATTGTAGTAGGTAAGAATACAACAACAACAACAACAATAATGAAATGTGGAACTCATAACATATTCTCACATGTGAATACACACAATTCAGTACAACACATATGTAGTAGAAAGTTTAAAAATAACCATGCATGTGGTCATGGAAAAGACATAAAAAAAATAAATAATAAGAGACTCGAGGCATTGGAAAAAATAAAAAGGTCACTAACATATTCGTGTTATTAACTAACACATATATATTTACACCTAAACTGTATGGTTAAAAGTTAATAAATTGTGAACATGCTGTAAGGTTATAAATTTAAATAAATATTATAATGAGCCTAATTATTTAAATATTCAATCGATTTTTTTATGTTGTATTTACGAGTAACTACAAAAACGTGTGTTAATTTGTTAACATTTCTAATGCAAATAACGTGGACTGTATTTTGTGTTTTTTTTGTCAAAAGGTGCTAGTTATTTTTCTTCGTTTGCCCTTTTAGGTATTTCATGTTGGTGATAATTGTTTATGCATTTTTTGCTTGTTATAAAAAGATATATGTAGAAATATAATTTAATAAATTTATTGCCATTGTATAAATAAAGCTTGCGTGTGCCGTACCTTGATGAATGGGTTGCGCATGCAACAAATACCAACTAACAAGGAACCCGGCAAACTAACCAACTGTGAAACAACTAAAAAACCAAATAATTGCTTATTAGGAAAAAAAGGAACAGTGATATACTTTTAAAGGTCACTTCGCAATTTCGCTTAGAGGATGAGGACTAAAATTTTACACCTTTAACTAGAGTATTCAAAACTGAAACCAAAACCCGGTTATTCGTTTTTATTCATTTTATAGCAACCGACCTGTTTCGGTTCTTAACTAAAATCGTTTAAACGTAAAACAGTTTTGTTTTTGCCGTCGGTTAACTGGTTTTTTAATTTAATTTAAGCAAAAAAAAATGGTATTCATTCTGTGGCTATAATTTTTTTTATTGCTATCTTAACTTTAGTTAACATTCTTTTATGATTTTTTGGTGGTCTTCTAAGGAACTTTCAACAGAATTCATTTGTTCATATTTCAAATGTTGTGATTTGGATATAAGCCCGATGTATATCTTAAAATATTAATCTTCATTGCTTCTAAACGGACTGTTAAGGTATAATTCTTAAAATGAATATTCAAATCTGATTTAAATTTTGACGAATAAATTCGCGAATTAATTTTTCTGATTGAATTATTAACCACTTTAATTCCATATTTATTTTATTAGAATAATCAAGTTGATATAAAGAATTCATTTTAAATCAAAGTATCAAATCAATTTTGATTTGATTCGCGAATTAAATTAAAATTATTTTGATTATCGAATATGATATTATTCGCGAATTAAAATAATTTTTTTTAAATCACTATTAATTTCATTTTAAACCCGAAGGGATTCATGGAATTTTTATTAAATAGGCTCCTCGGGATGCCTTCCGGACCTGGACCATTTTTATTATGGTCCAGGTTCGTTTTGTCCTATTTCGCTTAGTTTTCGAGATACCGACCATTTTAAAAAATGGGCGTTTTGTAAAATGGCGAATATCTCGGAAATTAAGCGAGATAGCGCAAAATGGACAAAATTTTTGAAAAGCTCAGCAAGGGTTATATTTCGGTTGGTCCCCGAAGAGTTTTCTAAAATTTTTATAAAAATACTTTTTTTTAACAATTTTTACATATGATGATATAAATTAACACACTGCGATAATACAAATTTAGTTTCCCGTTCCATATCGTTTGTATAAAAATGGGCCAACCAGTGGCTGTTTCATAAAAATAGGTAACTCGGTATGTCTTTCAGACCTGGTCTATTTTTATTCTCGCAGTATATTAATACTCTACTAGAACAAAAATTTTGTCCCTTTTGCCCCATCTCGCTTAGTTTTCGAAATACCGGCCATTTTAAAAATTGCGAACATCTCGAAAACTAAGCGAGATTCGCAAGTAAATTTTATTTTTTTTATGTTGTTTTAATTCTCAAATCAATCTTTTTTTAATTTGCGAATCAAAAGAAGAATTATGTTTGAAATGATTTGATTCAATTAAATCAAAAAAGATTCAAATGAAATTAATTAATCAACCTAAATCTGATTTAATAAATTGATTTATAAAATATTGTATCAACACGCTGATTTACAAAAAGAATTATTTTTTTTCGCGAATTAATTCAATAAAGAATTATCTGCTTCTAAAGCATAAGTTATATTTAGTAAATCGTATATTTTCGGAATCTAAAGCATTTATTCAAATTATTGTTTTATGATCATTCAAAATCAAAAATTTCAATAAGAAAATGGTTCTGATGAACTTTTATAATATTTTAATTAAATTTTTTTTTATATTCTTGTTTAAAATGTATGCAGTTTTGTAATTTTTAATTAAAGTTTTGAAAAATGAAGAAAAACAGTTTATATATATAAACTGTTAATTATAAAATTGTGTAAAAATTATTTCAAATTGCCCAAAAAAGCTTTAAAATTGTCCAAAAATTATTTAAAATTGTTCAAAAATATTTTAAAATTGTCTAAAAATTTTTCCAAATTGTCCAACCGCTTTTTACATTATCCAAAAATATTTAAATCAGTCGAAAAACTCATTAGAATTTTTATAAAATGTTTCAAAGTTGCCCATAAATGCATTCTTACTAATACAGAATTATTTGTTCTAATAACACAGTAGCACATTTTTCAACTCCATAATCTTGAACCAATTGAAACCCCCAAAATCTGAAAGCTTATGAGAGTAGAGCAAAAACCCTAAATGGGTTTTGAATTATTAGCTAAGGTTTTGTTTTTTTAATTCATTTTTGAGGTT
This sequence comes from Eustalomyia histrio, assembly GCA_949748255.1. Lineage (NCBI taxonomy): Eukaryota > Metazoa > Arthropoda > Insecta > Diptera > Anthomyiidae > Eustalomyia > Eustalomyia histrio. The sequence continues at coordinate 18,299,473 of OX456526.1, forward strand.
TTCGACTTGGAGGAGGATTTTAGACATTTTTCAAAGAACATGTACTGATTCTTAAGCCAATATCTCGTGAACTATTCAAAATATTGCTTTTCTCTCTTCAGCAAATTTTTACCTCTTAATTAGATCTAAAAATTTTGCATTGAGATAAAATCAAAAAAACAACAATATGTTACTCAAAACAGCAAAACTGTCAAAAAACGTAAAATTTCGTCATATTTTTCTATGGTTTTTCACACTTATTTCAGAAAAAAGATAGCCAAAAGCAAAATAAACATCTCTTCTTAACAAGCCGATTTCATTTGATGACTCCTTCACATAGTTATAGCCTGACAAAGTTACCAAAAATTCAATAAAGGACCAAGAAATCACTTTCAATTGTATGTGTATCGAAATAAAAAATGCTATGCTTTTTTAAATGAAATAGGTACAAAATAGAAATAAATAATGAAAATGTTTGAGGCCCTTTGAATTTTTTATTGAAGACATGTCGCAGCGACATATGCACCGCGTAAACACCGTCCACATGTCGCAGAGAAATCTGTACCATGTAAACACCGTCCGTTTAGATCATTGTTTGATGCAAAGTAACGGCATATTTCAAATGTCAAAAAATTTGCATTGTTTTGATTGCACGTTAGAATTAAATAAATTTGGGGAATTTAAACATTTCGGCATACATTGCAGAAAGAAAAGTTGGTATGGAAAAGTGTTGGAAGCTGAACTTGTTTTACTGTGTTTGTGGTATGTATGTGCCAAAACGTTAAATGAGAAAGCAAAAAACAAATTTTACTGCTGAATTTAGAAATGGGTACCTCTTATATTATTCTGACCAGTTGGACTTATTCGATTGTTCGTGGGACAAGAATAAAGCTAGCGAAACGGTCGGAAACATATTTTCAGATGATGAAACTAGCACCGAAAGCGACGACTAAAGTTCAATATATATTTAAAAAGATTTGATGTGTTCTTATTTTTTATTCCTTATGTTCAAAATGATCAATTTTTCTAAGTATCTATTTTAAAATATTTGTAGTGTCCTTATATTTTCCATCATCAACAATAAAAATCTATGACGAAATTTTACGATTTTTTGACAGTTTTGTTGTTTTGAGTAAGATGTTGTTGTTTGTTTGATTTTATCTCAAGGTAAAATTTTTAGATCTGATTAAGAGCTAAAAATTTGCCAAAGAGAGACAAGCAATATTTTTAATAGTTTACGAGATATAGACTTAAGAATCAATGCATGTTCTTTGAAAAATGTACTTAAATCCTCCTCCCAGTCGAAAATTTCAAAAAAAAACCTTAGCTAATAATTCAAACCCCAGGTAGGGTTTTTCTTCTACTATCATAAGCTTTTAGATTTTGGGGGTCTCAATTGGTTCAAGATTTTAGTGCTGCACTGTGTAAGGAGTATTTCTATATCAATGCATATAGTTTGCTTCATTAAACTTATTTTTCTGCATTCTTATTAGCTAAACTTTCATCAAATCTTAAACACTACAAAGTATCTGAACAATTTCCATCTATGAATCAGAATATCTAATCATTGTATTCTCACTGCTCCTTTCGAGTAAGGTATGAGTAATGGTAGTAGCTATATTTGAATACTTCTATCCTATGACACGCCAATGTTAAATTTATCGATGAAACTATTAGAAAATAAGTGATGCCTTTGCCAAAGTAGTGATGCTTTTATTGATTCTTTTGCAGCTTAAATTTTTCTGGTTACTTTTCTAATTTTTGCACAACATAATTGCTTAGATAAAGTAAAAAATTCCCATTGAGGTCAGTAGTAATAATTATTGATAATTGTTAGTTAAGCCAGTTAAAGTTGTTAAAAATTTCACTTTCTCAACCTTCAACAGAAATAACTTATGCCAGGTTTTCATTATGTCATATGAACTGAAAACAAAAACTGACTCAAATGAATTCTCGTCATTTTGTGTCATATGCGTTTTCATTACATCTTAAAAACTGACAATAAGTCGATAAAGCAGAGCGTGTCAAAGACCTATGTCAAATATTGGTGTCAGTTGACTGACACGCCGTTTTCATTACAAAGGTCAAATATTTTCTAATCAGCGAACAGCTGATTAGAAAATATTAATTTGTGTTCAATAAAAAGTGGAAAATATTTAAAAATGACAAAAAATAAACAAATGGCTATAGCTAGTGCGGCTTTTTGTGTTTTTATATTACCATTTCTTTCTTAATTAAAAAAATTTTCATTGCAGTTAATTTTTTCAGCAAAAAATAACAGCTTGCGATCGTCAAACAAAAAAAAATTTACAACTTGATGTCAATTTTATTTTAAATAAAAAATGCTGCCATATCTGTTGACAAACTGAAATTTGACGTTTTTACTTGTCTGTCATTTTATACGGCAGTTCGTGTGCATAACTGACTGCAAACTTAGATGACACCATATGACAACCCGTTTTCATACAATTGCCAATAATTTGGACAAAATGACATTAAAAATGACATAGTGAAAACCATTCATTAAAGAGTATTACTTTGTCGGGCTGTGTAGTTTGACAACAATTTTCTAATAAATAATTAAAAATTTCATTGTCAGATTATCAATCTTAATTTTTAATATTATATTATAAATAGAGGACACAATATAATAAAAAATACAAAATAACAAAAACAATTTTATATGTTACTTTTTTTTTATAAAAATAATACCCATTTGATAATGTTATAACAATTACACTTAAAATTGCTTGTAAGTTAAAATAACAGAAGATATCATTTACAAAAATTTATGTTTCATTTAAAACTTTGTCTACTTACTTTTCATTTAAATCAAATGGTTTTTGTTATTTATTTCTGACATATCAGCAAATTATTAAGTTAAAATTAAATGTTAAAGTTTGTAAGTTAAAATAACTGAAAATATCATTTAAAAGAAATGATATTTCATTTAAAAACAGGTCTAATTAATTTTCATTTAAATTAAATGTCATTTGTTATTCATTTTTAAATTTTGATTAATCAATTGACACATCCGTAAGAAACAAATGATATAAATAAATGTCAAAATTTTACTTACCAATCTTTAAAGAATAAATGTTTTTTTCATTTATTTGAAATTATTTCCGTTTTTGTATTTTTTGTTTTTTTTTTAATATACTCGTACAATACAAAATGTATGTATGCATATGAAGCTAGAAACACTTTTTGTGTGAATGTATTTGTATATGTATGTGTGTTTATGAAGTTCTTGTAATTTGTATTGAAAAATTTTGTATATATACAACCAATTTATATAAAAAAACAAATTGAAATTTTTTGAAAATTTTTTTGTTGAAACAGACAGCAAACAAAATTTAAATTTATAATAACTGTTACAGACACAAATAAACCACAAGTTTCCGTTTTGTGGGTTGATTTTTATTAAATTTCAAACAAATGAAAAAAATAAATGAAACTGAAAAAAAATCAGTAAATGATAATAAATTATTTCGAATAAATGTATAAAAAAGTTAATATAGATATTTCTTTAAAAAATAAATGTATCTTCCTTTATTTTTAAATGGAACAGAAAACTTTTTTATTAAACTACAAACAGTTAACTACATAATACTCTGAGTGTACCATTTGCATTAAAAAATAATTGATTTATTTATTTATTTATTTGAAATTGCTTCCGTTTTTTGTATTTTTATTTGTTTCTTAATCAGCAAAATGTATACTCACACCGTCTATAAACGCATTTTGCTGGAATGTCTTCATGAAGTTCTTGTAATTCGAATTGAATTAGTTTTGTATATAAAAACACACAATTTAAATAAAAACCAAATTGGTACTTTTTAAAATAATTTTTTGTGTTATAGTCCAACGAGCTAACCATAATACCACAATGATTTGAATTTTTGATTTCACTGCCCTATTCTTCATACTCTGTATTACGATTTCCAAATTTCGCTCCACTCTATTGCTAAGGGGTCATTTAAATGTTTTTTTTTTTTTTAATTCTAGCAAAAAAGAGTTATTACTCAAAAAAGTTCTTGCTTTTTTAATTTAAACGAAAACCCCTTAAACAAAATGTTTTATGAAAAAAAGTTAAAAAAAAAACTAAAAATAAACTTTTTCCATAAAATAATGCCTGAGAAAAAAGTTTAAATAAATGGCTACAAACTAAAAAAATGAACATATTGAAAACATTTACGTAATATGAAAGGTTTTATATGCTTCAACATACTACGAGTATCTTTGAGGAACTCTACAAACAGTGTTGAGAGCAAAAATTTATATTAGTAATGGTTGACCGAAAGGCTGGGTAAAGTTTAAAGTTATGTTTTTAAAGCCTACTGAAAATAAAAAAGTTTGTCTTTTCATGATTTTATTTAAGGAAAAATTTTAAATAAAATTCCATTTAAAAAAAACACTTGAGTGATAAGCTATCTTTTGATAACTTAGAAATTTTTCGGACTTTTAAAATTTTGCCATGTATTAGTGTTGTGTAAAATATCAGCAAACATTTAATTGTTTTAAGAAATTATTTATATTCAGGGGGGGTAAAAGTAGAGCATTAAAATCACCGAAGTAAAATGTCATAAAAGTGATATAAACTAAAATGTTTCAACAAGTTTACCAACTCTTCATCTAAGAGCAAGCAACAACTGTTCTAAGAATAAACTTCACGCGTTCTAAGAATAAACAACTGTTCTAAGACTAAACTTCTCCTCTATCTTCCTTTCAAAGACCACATTAACTAGATGTTGCATCCCTCAAAAAAAAAACAGAGGAGCAGGATGGAATACCAGCAATGCTCTTCGACCCTTGCTCATCCATTGTCTAACCCTTATAGTTCATCGTACTGTTAGGGAGTCTTCCCCTTGTGCTGGAAGTGTGGCAATGTTCAGCCAATCCCTTTTAAGGAATACCGCCCAATCGCAATGTGATCTGCTTTCTCGAATATGATAGAAAGCATGATAAATAACAATTTGTTAAAGTCCATTTCACTCACTTCTTAACAATCGGCAGCTTGGCTTTCATAGAAATTGTTATACAGGAGACCTTGTTGAACGACAAATTGAAGAAAGTAAGGAGCTTGCTCTAGATATTTCTAGGCCTTGTGGCACGACGCACTTGTATCAAAGCTTTTGGTGTCGGCAATGACTTCCCTCGATTTATATCGAGTTTTTTTTTAGAAATCGCATTATACGTGTTGTTGTAGGGAGGGTCTTATCAAAAGAGTTTCAGCTCTGATTTGGTGTGCCGCAACGTGCCCCTGATCCATGTAATTGCACAAGGGTTGATCTATTTACATGGAAAAAGTATCCGACGTAAGAAGGGACAGTAAGAACGGAAGAGTTTCAGCTCTGATTTGGAGTGCCGCAACGTACCCCTGATCCATGTAATTGAACCAGGGTTGTTCTATTTACATGGACAAAGGATCCAACGTAAGAACGGACATTTCTAATTCCACCCAGTAAGTGATTCTGAGTTGATTACTGCATTAGAAGGTGGCCAACGCTCATTAATGATTGTTGAAACTGTTTTATAAACCGTTTGTCATAAAATTTTCATAATTTGTTTGTAATTTTCATAAATGAAGTATTTTATAAAAATTATGAGAGAACATTTCAAAAACATTCATCATTTCTTAATTAAAAAAAAATATAAGAAAGTCTAACAAATTATTTTTTTTTCGGTTGCGAAATACTGCTGTTTATAAATCTAATTGAGTTTGCATTTTTATTTACTTAAATAATTTCAAAAAGAAAAAATTAATTGACTTAAAAAAGTAATACACAAAAAAAAAACTAGAATTTAGAAAAATTAACATATTCGGAGGAAAAATTTAAATGAAAACGGCATCAAACCGACACTTTTTAGCAATATTCCATAAAATTTTTATTGAACTTAATAAAACAAATTTACTTAAAATATGTTCAAATTTTCTAAATTATAGAAAATTTTTAGTATTGAGAACTACATTTTTAAAAGCAGACAGTAAAAACTGCTCCTAATTAGTTCATATAACATCTTAAATTTTACTGTTTGTTAGGAAATGTTTCGTAGGTTTTAACAAAAATTTTATTTTATTTAAGTTAGTAAGTTTAGTTAAGTAGTAAGAAAATGCTTCTTAATATCAAGTTGTGTAAGTATTTTCCCACTTTCGGAGGGCTTCCGCTTTGTCAGAACACTGCTTTTAACAAGGTTTTTGATATACATTTTTAAATTAAATTGAATTATACTAAACTCATGTATTTAAAATATTAATTAAATTTCATTAAACAAATTAAAAAATGAAACGTAATAAATTGTTACAAAGTCAAATCCTTCTTGGAGTTAATTAATGGTTCTCCTTGAGAGAACTACAAAATGGGGCGCCCTAAGTGACATACGGCGTCTATGGCTTAGGAACACTGGGGGTCCTTTGTCTTCTTAAATTAACTAATTTAAGGAAATTGTTGCAAAAATACAAAATATCACAGTTACATTTCTTGTTATTGTTGGAATATGGAAAAATGCCATAAGTTAATTTTATGACATTTTTAGCTTAAACTTTAATTGACATATACAAATCTCATATTTTTTTATTATTAAGTTTAATAAATATAAAGTTTAATAAGCGCTATGTCAATTATAGAAAAGCCGTTGTGACGTAATGTATAAAATGTGCCTGCGATATTTTGTATTGTAGTCAACAAACAAATTTATTACATAAAAGCGCAAATTCGAAATATTTTACTCTTTGCTAACAAAATTTTGAAATATTTTTTAAGCTACTTTAAAATCAATTTTTAAGACTGCACGTAAGCGATTTTTGTCTCACTAACCAAAAATTGCAAACACGCACGATAATTCTTTTTAAGGCAGACTTGACTTTGTTACCATTAATAATATTTTTTCTATAAAATTAAGAAGATTAACTAGTTTGTTTTTAATTTATTTCCTTTTTTTGAAAAAAATATTGAAAAAAAGTTACACGTTGTCCAACAAAATTTAAATTTTTCCTCGATTTAAGAAAAATTTTCTGAAGTTGTTTTAAATTTGTCTGAAAAAATTTTTAGGAAAATTAGAAAACTTTTACCTGAAAAAAAAAAATAATATTACTTTAAAGTTTTTAGAATTTATCTGAACTAATTTGCTAATACGAGGGCGGATCAATAAGCCCGTGACTTTTCGAACTTACCTCGAATTTATATAAAATGCAATACTACTGCCAAATTTTGAGCAAGTTCCGTCATTTACTTTGCGTTTAACAGCTGCTCAAAATATACAACCTCGCAAATTTTTTAAAAATAGAAAAAGTGAATTTCGAGAGCTCATTAAACATTATTTTTTGCAAAAAAAAAAACCATCAATCAAACCAAGGAAAGGCTTGATAAATACTATGGGGAATCTGCACCATCGATTTCAATGGTAAAAAGGTGGTTTACTGACTTTCGTTGTGGTCATACAAGTACAAATGACGCTGAACGTTCTGGACGGTCAATTGAGGTCAATACACCTGAAAATGTCGAAAAAATCCACGATATGGTGTTGGCCGATCGAAGAGTAGAAGTGCGTGAGATTTTTGATGCCATAGGCATTTCATATGGCAGTATGGTTTCGTTTTTAAATTATCAGTTGTATTTAAAAAAGCTCTCTGCAAGATTGGTGAAGCGTTTGCTCTCAATTGACCATAAACGTAATCGTGTGACTTACGTAGTCTCAATGGCAAAATTATATAAATTGGGCTTCAAATTGGTACCCCATCGGCCATATTCTCCGGATTTAGCCCCCAGTGGCTATTTCCTATTACCAAATCTAAAGAAATGGAGCGATGGAAAGAGATTTAGCTCCAACGATGAAATTATTGATCAAACAAATCCCTATTTTATGGACCTCGAAAAATCCTATTTTTTTTAGAAAGGATAAAAAAAATTGGAGAAATGTTGGACTAAGTGTATTGAGCTTAAAGGAGATTATGTTTAAAAATAATTTTCTTTTTGCAAAAAAAAATGTGTTTCATTCAAAAAGTCACGGACTTATTTATCTGCCCCCATAAATTTCCCCTACAAATAGTTCATCAGTTTCTAAAATCAAACAAAGTATTATTATTACATGGAAAAAAATTTAATACTTTTTGTTTTTAATCGCCTGAACTAATTTTTAGAAAACAATTCTTAAAATTACAAAGTGGTAGACTTAAAAGTGGATTTAAAAATGGCTTTCTAAAATTTAGTTAATTTAACTACTCGGGAAAAAAAAATAAACAACCATTCAGTTCAAGTACTTTCTCATTTTAAGCTCGACACATCTTTTTTCTGAACTAATTGGGAGTTAATAATATTCTATTTTTTTTTTTTAACTAAATTTATTATAATTTAGTATGAAAATTTCTTAATGTTTTTCTTAAAAATTTATAAATTTTTATTCAATAAAATTGTTTTTTTTTTTCTAATATCAAGAAATATTACTTATGATATTTCTGAGTATATAAATTATTTCGTTTTTACCCAAACATAGGAATTTTTATTCATGTTAATAAAATTTTTTGAAGTTTAAATAAAATTTGCCTTAATTATTGATGAAATCTTGGCATAAATAAATATATAGAAACTTGTTCATTAATATGATAAAACTTCTTCACAAATATGGATAAAATTTCTGCATAATTATGATGACTAATTCCATAAATCGTAATATAGTTTACAAATTCTCCATAATTTTTAAAAAATTTGTCATAAATATTAAGAAATATTTCATAAATTTGCATTTTCATGAAACAGTTTTAAATTGTACCAAATTCGATAAAGTTTTTCCTCATAATTACGAAGGTTTTTTTTAAAATATCAGAAGTCTTTTTTCTCTAAGTCAACAGAGTAGTGCAGGGTATACAATACAACAATATTATTTTGCTGATGAAAAAAAAAAAAAAATTTGTGTCTGCTGTAATTTTGTCTTTTACAAAAATAAAAAATGTATTACTTTCACAGTTCAATTTACGATTTGAGCCTTATAAGATTTGAGTGAAAATTGTTCACGACTAAAACAACTTAGGCTTAAATATTAAAATTTATTTTCAATGATAATATGTAATATTTAAAAAGTTTTTGCCAGCTTAACATAATTTATCAAAAAAATCGTTTATAATTATTTAATTTTCTAATATGAAATATTTTCCATAATTTTACAAATAATTTTATTTTAAATTCAAATATTCTGCCAATGATTTTATTAAAGATATTAGTCATGTTGCCTCATAATTAATGTCATTTATTTATATATTTATTATACTGGTGGTAATATTATTCCACTAATTTTTTAAATTGATATATTTTGTGTATGATAATGGTATGCTATATTTTTTATTTGTTCCATTATTTTAATAGGCCTGAAAAAAAAATGTGTTGTTTGTTGGTCTATATACTCTCGAGATTATACAATATTAATTTTAATTAAATATACATTTTGTGCGACCACACAAATGTATTATAAAATTACCCATTAAAATGAGTAAAAACAAAACACGTATATGATATTATAACCAGATGATGTACAACATAATATAATACACACAAATTTTAGAAGTACAATAGATATACCATACATATACAGAATGAACACACATTATTAGAATGCATTAACCATACATAATAACACATATATTATATATACATACAATATATAATGTAGGGATAATAAAACAATACAACCACAATTTTAAATACCACAATACCACCTTTACCCAAATTATATAACCCCAACATACCGTCGTCCTACCCATTATCATCTTTACATTTTTGTAATGCATGTATTATTAACTAAACTCATTATAGTACTGCAGCGTACACATTACGCGCCAAAAACTCTCTATAGCAATTTAGACCATCATTGACATAAAAACTACTCACACACACACACACACAAAAAAAAAATCTAAAATAACAACAAATGTTTTATTTTTATTTACAGTAACACCATTGAAAGGACCACAAATTACTGGTGGTCAACCACGTTATTCAATTGGTGAGAAGGTATCCGTTAACTGTACATCAGCACCATCAAAACCCATCTGTCATCTAAGTTGGTTGATTAACGGTGTCCATGCAAATCGCTCGTATCTACGTTATTATGAACCCAAAATTGTTGGACGTGAAGGTTTAGAAGTGGCAACATTAGGTTTGGAATTTCGTGTACGTGGATGACATTTTAAGCATGGTGACATGAAGTTAAAGGTAAGATTAAATATTAATAGTATGCTAAACACACACATAAAAAAAATTAAAACATAAAAGCTAAATTCTTTGACATCAAAATGGTTTTAAAAATAAACAATTGAAAAAGGCAATTCAATCAAAGCCGACTGTTTAAATCACTACGCAATTTTCCTTAATAGTCCCAGGTGTGTCCACGGTGTAATTAAAAGGCAGCTAAAAGTTAATATTGTTATATTAAATTTTTACAGCTTAGCTAACTTTAGGTAATAGTTGCTATATACTCAAGCACACTTTTAATCATCCATTCAAGAAAATATAAAATTTATATCAAAACATCGAGTTTTCGTAAAATAAACCAATTTTCGTTTATTTTGCGAAAGTTTTTGTTATTTTGATAATATTTTGTTTTTTCGTATTTGCCTTATTTTAAAGCATAAACAATGGAGTTACAGATCATTAATTACATATTGCACGGTTTATTAACATAAAGTAATAATTGAAATATTTTGGAAAAGGGTAATGTAGACATTACTTTACACATCATTTGATAATGTGTGGTTTTGCTTAAATTCATATTTTGATAAGTTTGCCACACACTTAAGTTAAGAGTAGTACAAATTTTCATCCAATTTTGTATATCTCTTTTTAGTTTTCCCTAACAGTGTAATATACTAATAAAAGACAGGGGCCTCACTTAAATTCTCTGCAAACAAGTATGTATTTATACTATTTGCAATAAAATAATCATTATTAAATTTTATATTAACTATACAACTGATGACTAATTAACATATAAAGAAGTGTTAAGGAAGGATCTATCGACTTGTAGACTTGTATAATATTTTTACAGTCATTTAAGAGTTGGCCACAAATGGAAAAGTTCACGAACCTGATTGTTGAAAACTTTTAGAGTGCGTAACTTTATCAAATATGTTTAAATTTTTAAGATTTTTATGTAGTTTGTAGAGATGAAATGTGGTTGCAAGGAATTCACAGGGTGTGCGTACTACATTCCAACAAAATAAACTATTTCGTTAGTAAAACAGTTTTGGAGAAGAATAATTTTTTCATATTTAAACAGATTTTGAAAATATTTACAGAATATAATATTGAGAATACAATATTTAGATATTTTTTACAGTAAATCAAAAAATTTTTACCAGGGACTGAAACCAAATACGAACCCAAACGGGTTCAGGTTCTCTGTTTATAAAAATGAACCCAAAAATTTAATCAGATTCGGGTTCAAAAATATAAAAAAAATATTCTTACTGTTCATGGCGTGAGAAATGTTTGATAGAAAAATCATAAAAGACCTTAAATTTCTTGCATTCCAGTTTGCAGTGCTTGACACTATATCTAGTCCTTCTTTTAAGCAAATACTTGATCAATGCAGAGCTATTTGCAAAAAATTGCGAACACTAAAAATTTCTTTTTAGCTAAAAAGCTAAACTGGAAAAAAGCCGTATTAGACAAACTAGATGGAATTCCAGTTATCAGATGGTTTAAGTCTTATTGGAATAAAGAAGATTTTGTTCACAAGAATTATGTTTAACCCAGATATGCCCATTGCTTGAGCATGATTATTTTAAAAAAACTTTTATATTATTTTGGAAGTAAATGAGAAATAGAAAACAATGCAATGAAAGGTTTTTAAAAATTTATTGAAAAAAGTGGGTTTTAAAGCCGTCCTATATATAGGACATTGGGCACATGACTCATTGGGTATGATACGACAAAAAGCATTTTACATGTAATCCCATGTCACATTTTCGGCATCTAGTTAAGGTTTTTTGATGACGGGCTCAACATCTTGTTTGGGTTTTCTGTGAAATTACCCAATGGTCCAATCGATCATAACGCAATTCATTATATAGGCTTAGTGATGGATGACCCCTTTGGTGAACCGGTACTTTTTTAGTTTGAACAAGTAGAGTTGGGAGAAGTATCCCTCAAAGACATTTGATCCATAAATCCGCCATTATGCTTGTGAATCTATCAGGCATTATGTACCGCCATATCCACACAATGTGCTATGAGGGGAAAATATAATTTTTTTCCTCTTATAGCACTGCGGTATAAGCTTATGTTCTGATCTGAGAGAGAGGGATATTATCCTCTGTGCCCCAATTACTACCAAAATTGATTTTGTTCACAATTTCCGCCTTATTTTGCATTAGCGAAGCCAGTAAATTATTTATATCGACGTAGTCTTCATCGCCGGAATCTTCATCTGTGATGTCTCCACATGCATTATTGGGTGGAAATATAGTTATATTATCCACATCAATGTCCTTATCCTCTGTTAACGCGCAAAGCTTTATGGAGAAAAAATCCCCCATAGAAAATACATAGCATATTATATTCCCAATGTCCTACATATAGGTCACCAAACTTTAAGGTGTCACAACAACAAAACTTAAACACAATAATGAAACGTTCACGCATATAACAATCAAGCTACTCTTCATAAATATTAATTCAAATAAAATATAGTACTTATTCACCTTTTAATGTAGAAAATTTTATTCAGTCATTTTAAAAAAATCACAAATTAATAATTCAATTATTCAAAAATAGTAGCAAAAACTAATGCGATCACAAAATCTCCCACGAGGTATTGATGAGTACTGAGTATATGAATACAAAAAACGGGACTTTGATAAACGTGACGTATCATGTAGACAAGAATTTTGGTGTACTATATATACGTCATTGGGCATATTTGTTTTAAATATTATAAAAAGAGAAAACCACTTTATTTATAATCCACTTTTCATTGCAGCATAATATCCAGTTATCAGATTTAAGTTTATGCTAGGTCCCGAAGATGTTGAAAATGCTAAAAGAAACATATTTAAAAAAGAAAAGAAGAGAATTTAATGAGATAATTAATATCTTGTTCTTCAGAACAAGTTCTAAAAAAGAAGGAACAATTTTCTTAATCAAATTCTTCAAATGAGAGGGTCTTTTCAGCCTCGAAATTCATTTTGTCGCCACAAAGAAAAAATTTAAAAGAAGAAAACTTAATATATTAATTATAAAATTAAACGAAAATGTTTTTGAAAAATAAATAAAATTCCTATTAACTATACAACTTTGTATTTTTTAAAATGTTGAACCCGAACCCTGGACCGAACCCGAATTTGAACCTTAACTTTTTATTTCGATTAATCCGAAACTGAACCCATTTTTTTCAGGGTTTCAGTCCCTGATTTATACAGTAACTGACTGTAGTTTATTTAAAAACTATCTGTACATTTGTCCTTAAATGATTAAATCGTTAAAATAATAACTAAAAAAAGGCGTAAGTTCGGCTGTGCCGAATCTTTGATTACCCACCGCCAATATACTAAAAAAAATGTTCTCTACTGTTTTCTATGTAATACAAATAATGTGTAAAACTTTAGAAACAAAACTATGGAGCTGAAAAAATTTTTTAATGTGAAAATTTTTTTTTCAATATAAAAACAAATTTTGTGGTAAAAACAAATTTGGAGAAAAAAAAAATTTTTAGAGGCGATAAAAATGTTTTGTTGTTAAAAAAATTTTAGTGGTGGCAAAAATTTTTGGAGGTAAAAAATGCTTCTGAAAGAAAATTTACTCAAAAATTTAATCTAGTATTATTTCTTCTAATTTACTAAAAGTAAGTTATTTGCCCTACCAAAAAAAATAAAATAAAACAATTCAAAGGAGACTTAAATTCGGCAGTGCCAAATCTTTGAATGCCTTCCACCAGTATTCTAAAAAAATGTTCTCTAAACTCAGAATAATAAAAAAAATTTTCCATTCCATTTAAAAATAAAGGAACATACATTTATTTTACAAAGAAATATCTATTTTAATTTTTTTCTACATTTACATTTATTCGAAATTATTTACCACTATTTACCTATTTTTTCCTATATTTTTTTCATTTGTTTGAAATTGAAGTAAAATTTACCAAATAAACTGAAATATGTGGGTTATTTTTGTCCGTTACAGTTGTTTCAAATTTAAATTTTGTTTGCTGTCTGTTTCAAAAAAATATATTCAAAAAATTCAAATTTGTTTTTTTTTATATAAATTGGTTGCTTATATACATAGATACAGAAACACATTCACACAAAAAGTGTCTATAGCCCTGCACACACACATTTTGTAGATAAAAAAATACAAAAACAGAAACAATTTCAAATAAATGATAAAATCATTTATTTTTTAAGGAATTGGTAGGTAAAATTTTAACATTTATTTTAACTGATTATATCATTTGTTTCATGTCAGTTGTTTGATCAACATTTAAAAATAGCAAAACTTATTTAGTTTAGACCGGGTTTTAAATGAAATATCATTTGTTTTAAGCGGCATTTTCTGTTGTTTTAACTTATAATCTATTTTAAGTGTACTGTTTTTGATATAAATAATGTAAAAATTTTAGAAGTAAAATTATGTTGGTGAAAAAAAAAATTTTCAGTGCTTAAAAAGTTTTTTAAGGTGAAAAATATTTGAGATGAATTTAAAATACACTGTCCAACAAATTAAGGCTTTTTGAATGGAACAGAATAGCGACCCCATAATTCTGAAAGGCCGAACTTGACGCGTTTTTACCTGTTTTGTATATGTTGGTGTATAATTTAACTAATTAAGCGTAAAGAGCTTTATTTACAACATTGGTGTCTTTAGTGACCCCCACTGAAATTTTCCGGCAAACATTTTCGTAGAATATTTTAATCCTTAAATGTCCTTTTTTAAAGGATATTTTTTGATTTTCTCGAAAAAGGGTCAAATTGACCCATAAAGAGACCAGTTAGAGGGTTAAGATCTTCCACAAAAATAATCCTCATACAATTCCACAATACAACTCTGACCATAAGAATTCTCTCAGACATTAACTTACAGCATTTTTTTCATATAGTATAATGCTCCCTTCGACCGAAAAATTAAAACTTTGACCCACTGAAAAAAAATACTCAGACGTGCTGGACCATAAGTTTGTTCTACAAAAATGATCTAAAGGGTATGTTGCCTTTCAGAATTATAGGGTCGCTATTCTGTTCCAAAAATGCTGTTGGACAGTGATATTGTTTAATTTTAAGCGACTGGTAAAAAATAAGTGAAAATATTTTACTTGCAAGTCGTTAAAATACAACAATCTGTATGAATAATTTAGAGGTAACTTCACATTTTCACTTATAAATTTTACACCGCTGAACCCATTTTGCTCATTTCAATATCAAATTTCTCCGGTCAGACAGGCAGACGGGCGCTAAATCAACTTAAAATTGCATAGGGATAACACATATGTAACATTTACCTTATATATAGTGAGTGTACAAAAAAAAATAAATAAATCGATTAGTGCCTTTCTACATTAAACCGTCGATGCAATGTTTACACCACCACTTGGAATGAAAAATGTTAAGCATTAACTATTGTGTAGGGTATACTATTCCAAAAAAAAATATATATATTTGTAATTTTTAAACATTTTTGTTTAACCTCTTTTGCACGCTCATCGTTATTTCATAGAATATTAAAAGTGTTGAGGTCAATGTTGTATAGAGTTTAGTGTTTTTTTCTCATTCAATTAAATGTTTCAGTGGCTAAACAACAGTAAAATAACCACTACTACCAATAAAAATAGATAACTTTGCGTTAGGGTGTTCCGAACTATTTTCATTTGTGTATTTCGCGATGGAAGAGTACTCAAAATAAAGAATAACTGGCTACCAGCACTTAGCATTGGTCGATAGGTTTCGCTCAAAACTTTGGTCAAATTAAAAAAAAAATTGTAGTAAAAATTTTTAAAATCTGGACCTTATTAAGGAAAAATATTTATTGAATTAAAAAAAAACGACTGTCCACAACTGTAGTATAAATTTAAGACAACAATTATTTTTATTTAAATGTTAAGCGATGAAAATTTCAAAGCTGTTTTTTAGAAAAATTTTTCAGATGAAGTTTTTCCCAGTTTTTGCAGTTGTGAAGATAGATTTTCTGTTTTCATGTTTTTTTTTTATTAATATGCTTAAGATTTTCCTACATATGAGACCTTTTTTATCCAAAAATTCAAAAAAATGTTTACTTATTGGGCTAATTTCATGCAGCGAGTTATAAGTACTATTGTTTGCTTTGGTGTCGCGAAATTTTCCAGCAAAAATAAAAATCGGGACACGTTAACATGCGTAAATGCGTTTTGATGCTACGATACCATAAAAAATTAAAAAAAAATATATATATATAAAATTGCGTATAAAACAATGTTCAAAACCAGCCACCTACATGTTTATAAAGGTTGGTTGAAAAGTTCCTGCGCTCGAAATGAAAGAATACTGTTTTTGTTACGAAATATATTTTTTTATTCAATATAATCTCCTAGAAGTTCGAAACACTTGTTCCAATGATCTTCCAATAATTTTATCCCATCCTTATAATGGTTTTCCGGAAGCTCTGTAAAATAACCGCCTCTGGCTGCTATGGCCTCTTCATTCGACGAAAAATGCTTTCCACGAAGGAATTGTTTGAAATTTCTGAAGAGATAGTAGTCACTGGGAGCCAAATCTGGTGAATACGGTGGATATTCAAGCAATTCGTACTTTAATTCTTTAAATTTAGCCATCGTCAAAACACTTTTGTGAGCAGGTGCATTCTCTTGATCAAAAATGATTTTTTTCTTCTTTAAACCAGGTCTTTTCTCACGAATTTTTTCATCCAGCTGATCCAAAAGTCTGCAATTATATTCAGAGTTAATTGTTTTACCTTTCTGAGGATAATCAATCAACAAAATTCCATTTGCATCCCAAAAAACTGATGTCATAACCTTCTTTGCTGATCGTTTTGACTTCACCTGCTTTGGAGCTGAACAACCAGCTTCAGTCCACTGTAAACGTTCTTGTTTCAATTTAGGATCATGGTGGTAGATCCAAGTCTCATCCATAGTTATAAAACGACGCAAGAGTCGGTTTTATTCGGCTTAAAACGCTCCAAATTACGCTGAGAAATTTGTTTCCGATCCAGTTTTTGTTGAATTGTTAATGTGTGCGGCACTAACTTTCCAAACAGTTTTTTCATACGTAATTCTTCATGTCAAATATGGAGTACTCGTTCGCCTGAGATGCCTATGGCATTAGCAATTTCACGCTTAGTCAAACTTGGATCTTCACTAACCATATAATGTACCTTCTCAATGATTTCTGCTGTGGTTGCAGTTTTTGGTCGTCTTTCGCGTGGATCGTCTTCAAGGCTGGTACGACCACGTTTAAATTCACCAGCCCAAAATTCAACGATGCGTTTTGAAGGTGAGGACTCCTTATACACTTCTAACAATTGTTCATAAATTTCCTTTGCTTTAAAACAAAGAATCTTATGACTGCACGATATTAAATTTTTTTTTCCATATTTAAAAAAAAAATCAATGACACGTCAACTTCAAATGGCTTGTAAACAAAGAAATAATTGACAGAATGACTTGCAACTTTGCATGTGTTCTCAGGACAGTGATACCAACTTGAGAAAAAAAAAAGTTTGGAGCTAGCAGTGCCATCTCTTGATGAGCGCAGAAACTTTTCAACCAACCTGTATGCTGGTGTAAACGTGTTTACACATGTACTGTTGTTGTTGTACATTCACACATACTAACATTTAGACAAAAAAAAAGGATATAACAATCATTTGTGAATAGAATAGTAGAACAGTGAACATTGTTAAGTGTATTTTTATTTACATATACAAATGTAAACGTTTATGCATACGTGCGTGCCTTATGTATGTATGTGTAATATAATACCCCTGTAGGAAGCCTGAGGTCAAGTGTCTACAAGTCGCCACTTTTGTCGACTATTTTGGGTGACTTTTTGGTGACATGTCCACAAAGCGTCTATACTACTTTTTACATTTCTTTTTTGCAGCTGCAAAGCTGTGCTTGCTCTTCATTTTTTTATTGTTTTATTTTGTTGAAAATACATGTGCATAGCTGCATGCAAAATTATAAAGATTTTACGGAGCCTGTGGATAATTTTGTGCAGTCTTTTGAAGACTTGTCTACTCCAAAATTAAATTTGCACGAAATTTTTTTTTACTTTAATGAAATTTTTAAAAAAAAATGTTATTAATAAAATATTTATATTAACAAAATAAATACACCTGTTTAATCTTATTTCCTTCCTAGTGTGGAAATCTAGTAAAAAGTTCTAAAAGTGTAGACTAAAATTACTAAAATGTACTAGTGAATCTCTGGCTCCAATGTCAACACTTAGTCAATAGTTGTGTAGATTCGCAATGACACGCACATGTTAAATGTCTACAGCAGAAAGCGTTGGCTGGGGCATAATTAGTCAGTAGTACTGGCGAAAAAGTCAATAGTGAATTAGTACAGTTTCACTATCGACAGTACAGTTTCACTATCGACATTTCCTACAGGGAGTATTACGCTATTGTCTATTCATATGTTGGTTACTATGTTGTTGTTAATGGTTCTGTTACTATGTTCATATTTAGGAACATGTGGTATTTAAAACTATTTTGAGTTGTTAGATTTAATTTTAAATCACAAAATTTCTAAATATTTTTAGAAATTTTGTTCAACTAATTAATGTTTTAAGGATTCATTATGTGTTTTTCTTTTCTCTTTTTATTTCCAGTGTGTCGCCAAAATTTCTTCCGTCTATTGGCAAAGTAATGAGGAAAGTGTTGAAAGTGATAAACATCAAAGAATACCAGTATTAGAATCTAGAGAAACTGTAGTGCCGAAATCAAGATTATTGGATAAATCTTTAGAAGGTAAGAGAAAAATATACATATATAGAGAAATGAAAGCTTAAGTTATAACAAAATGATAAATTATTGTAAAAATTTTTGAAACAGATTTTGGATATGTCTCTATGGATATCATTGAAAGTAAACAAATGGTTATTTTGCTTTCCTGTGATATATAAATTCCGTCTAGCTAAAACTGTTCTAACTTCTTATAAGCTTGTCCGAATTTTACAAATATTAGCCCGTATGGAAGCGCAGATCTGTTGTTTTTCAAAAATTCACTGTATCTTTATAGAAAAATTTCAAACCCTTATTTATTCGGGAAAAATTTTATTTTTTTTTTCAAAAAACACCATCTTCGATTTTTTAAGTAACTGGTGGAAACAAGCTATATTATCTAACATATCAAAAATTAAAAGTAATAAGTTATACCCATGGGATTAAAAACAGTATTCTAATTTTAGCAAGAAATTCTTAAAAATTTAATATTTTACTGTTATTTCTGGGCAAAAGTTTTAAAATAAAAATTCAATACAACTCAAGACCTCAATTCCAGAGTATACTTTAAAAGACCTTTCACTCCATGAATCGATATCGTACAACCGTTAGTAACTTAGAATCAATCGGCAGGTGAGTAACGCTAAATCGAGAAATGATAAAATTGTCTAAATACGATAAGGTTTCTAATTACAGTTAGTAATTATTTTTGAGTAACTAACGATAATGATGGATAGGCGATTCGGGCTAAATCGTGAAAAAGGTTTTAAATACGATTAAAAAATATTTCTAAGTAACTCATAAAAATGATCGTCAGGTGAGTCGGGTTATATCGAAAACTTGAGAAAAGGATATAAATAGGATTAAGAATTATTTCTAAAAACCCTCGTGATTTATCGCGATTGTTGTCTTTACACCATCCAACAAGAAAAAGTTAACAGTGGTCAGTTCGCAGTTCGCAGCTCCGAGGCCAATTGACTTCGCCAGGACGGCTAAAAACACGATTACCGAACTAAGTGCGTATCAGATTGATTGCTGGTTGAGCTATGTGACATGGTGCGCTATCCTGCTGAAACTAAAGATTACCCAAGGTCATATCTTCAATTTTAGCCCATAAAAAATCCATAAACATGGATCTGTAGCGTTCGCCGTTGACTGAAATGGCGTTTCTAGCAGCATTTTCGAAAAAAAAATTTCCAATGATGCAACCACACCAAACGGTCACACTCCGTATATGCGTTGGCTTCTTCTCAATGACAAAAAGATTTTCCAATCCCCAGATGAGGCATTTCCTAGATCTTTGTGCAAAATTCTCATCATGCTGGTGCGTGAAATGCCGAGTTGTTGAGATCGATGGCGAGAAAATGTTCTTGGATTGAATTGCACACTTTCAGCCATAGCACCCACATTCTTGTCTGTATGCGCCGTACGGCGACGGGGACCATGAGTGATGTCCACTAGCAAGCCAATCCCATGAACTTTTGGCATAAACTTGCGTGCAGCAAACACGGTGGATGCTTGGCCAACACAGCAATCACTTTGGAAATACGTTTTTCAAGCGTAAAACGACTCATTTCAGTAACGGTAGATATGATGCTGACTGATAGTCAAGATTTCCAATAGAATAAATCTGCCAGTGTCAAATATACCCGTATTTAGACCACCATGTACAAGGTGCCGCAAAAGTAATCCTCCTATCAGAAAATGCTATAAATTTTGTTTTGACATTGGTGTAGTAAACACATGCGTTAATAAACAATGTTACGCTACACTGCTCCAAAACGCGGAATATTGGTGACTATTTATTTGAGCAATAATGAAGATGATTTTTCATCAAAAATAATCATGAGTGATGAGGCCCATTTCCATCTTAGCGGGTACGTAAATAAGCAAAATTTACGCTTCTGGGGCACTGAAAATCCGCGTGTAACCCACGAAGAGCCATAACACCCGCTCAAAGTAACTGTATGGTGTGCTGTTTTCGCTGGAGGAGTCATAGGACCTTTTTTCTTCGAAGACGTCGCGGGCCAAACGGTTACTGTGAATGGTGAGCGCAACAGAGCAATGATCAACGAGTTCTTTTTGCCGCAACTTGATGAATTGGGATTGGAAAACATGTGGTTCCAACAGGACGGTGCAATGCCACAACCGATATGCTGAAGGATGCATTTCCTGGGCGCCTAATCTCCCGTTTTGGCGATTTGCACTGGCCAGCAAGATCGCCTGATTTGACCGCTCCAGACTTCTTTTTGTGGGGCCTTTTGAAGTCGCGGGTTTATGTCAACAAGCCTCAGACTCTTGCAGCTCTTAAAGACAATATCCGTCAAGAATGTGAGGACCTATCGCCGGAAGTTTTGGAAAGTGATGGAAAATGCCATAAAAAGGGCTCAAATGACAATCAACTGTGGCGGCGGCCATTTACATGACATCATATTCTCGACTTGATGTAAAAAAAATTAAAAGACCAAATAAAAATAATCCACAAGAAGAATCAAAGTTTTTCATTTTTTTTTTTAAATTACAGCCAAAAAAAATCGGAAGGTTATTTTTGCGCCACCCTGTACATGTCCACTAAAATTAAATAACGAATAAAGTTTGTGATTTTGGCAGCCATTGTAGTATGCTTATCCTTACAATGTACCCAATATTTATGAAGGTACAACAATCCCTCAAAAATCCATTTCTAAAATCACCACAGTTGCATCCTTTTTGACCCCTTAAAATTTCGGTGTGGTTCAAAAGCTGACACAGATCAATCTTAGGTTTATTTTTTTATCACATATCAAAATTTTATTAAATTTTAAGTTTTTACGTTATGGTATTTTTTTTTTGTCACTAAGATTTGAAAGAAATAAAAAATTCCATAAAGACATAGAGCTGTTTAACTGTTGCTAAAAATATAGATATTTAATCCGCAATATAAAATGAACTACGCCAATTTTTGGAAAACTTAATCCATAGGATACTTTTCAATAAAATCCAAATATGAAATGTTTTAATATGTATTGCAAATCGTTTTCGTTAACACAATTTTTTTTTTCCATTTACCTTTCTCATTTCAGAAACCCAAAAATATGCCACAAAATCTTCCAATTCTAATTCCTCATCATCTGGTTTAACCTCAAAATCGTTGCTTTTAGGTTTACTAACAGTATTAACACTAGTCATCTGTTGCTTAAACCTTAGTTAACAACACAGCCTGTATTAAACATTTTCAATATGAAATATAAGATTTTTTTTGTAATGTAAATAAAACTTTCATTATAAATATTTAAATAAATTTTAAAATTAAGTAGAAGAGTAAAGTATTAATATTAAAATCAAAATAAGTATAAATTGAGAATTTATGAAAATTATGGAGGTAATAAAATATACATAGTGTCAGCAACTATGTAGTATTATTTTTAAATTAAATATTTTTAAATTAAAAAACCATTAAACTATCGACATTAATGTTTTAAAATTTTTCACTTTATTTGTATACACAGAAAACAAAACATTTTATAATGAAATACAGTGCCGGACACAAGTCTTGGCACAGTTGTATTTTTAAATTAAGTCCTTCAATACTCAAAAACTGCTGCACAAAAACCTTAATCTTTTTTGTCATTATATTAGCTAGTGGAAAAAAGTCGCTATACAATAAGAAGTGTTGTAAATTGTTTTAAAAACTGCACAGAATTAATAAATAAACCACGAAGTGGTCGTACCCGTAGCTTAACAGAAATATAATCGGCTGCAATAGTGAGAAAGAATTAAGTCATTGCCAAAAGATCATCTTTAGATATTGCTGCTGATACCTTGGAGGTTTTTGAAAAGAAAGTGAGCCCTAGAACCATACGCAGAGTCCTTAGAAGTGCTGGTTACAAATCAAGATTTGCTAGACGTAAACCATTTATAAGTGATGTTAACAAAAAGATAATAATGGACTTTGCCAATCAATACAAGAACAAACCAAACACTTTTTGGGACAAAGTGGTGTTTTCTGATGAAAGTATATTCAACATTTTCCAGTTCGATGGTCGAATAAGGGTCTGACGAAAGACCAATACTGAATTGTAAAAAAGAAATTTAGTAAGTACTGTAAAGCATGGGTGCTGAGGGGTTATGGTTTGAGGTTGCACGTTATCTGCCGGTGTTGAAAATCTTGTTTTTATTGGTGGCATTATCTTATTTCATCTGAATAGGCAAACATAGGATCAGAAACCACCCAAAAACTTGTCCACTCGATGCTCAGCCGCGTAAATGAGGTGATAAAGCAAAAGGTCTTAGCAACACGATACTGACTTAGTTTCTATATAAAAATTAATATCGATGTGCCAACAATTTTGTCCACAAAAAACAATAGTGTTTAAGTTATTTTTTTTTATTATTTTTGCAACTATTGATGTTATGTTAATTTTTTCCTTTAATAACTTTTTAAAAGTCATGTGAAATATATAATACACCATTTTTTTGCTAAACCGATTGTGTTTTACTGACGAAAATCATGAATCTTTTTGAAAAAGCTTACTGTGCCACGACTTTTGTCCGGCACTGTATATACAAAATTAAATTATTTAAAAACAGCTTTAAATTCAAACACTTTTTAATTTAAATATTTTTTTTTTTAATTTTAAAATGCAAAACCAAACCTACAATTTTGAAATATTCATTTAAATATTTATTTTAACTAAATGTTTATTTTAACTAAAATCGTTTTTAATAAGATATTTAATAAGATTCATACTTAATTTTTAAATGTTTGTAAAAAATATGGTAAATTAAATATGGTAAATTAAATAATGCAATTCGGTGAAATATTGAAAAATAAATAATAATATTTTTTTTTTTATAAAAAAAAACCAACCTTAAGCTCAAATAATTCAAATTGGTTTATTTTAGTTCAATTCTATATTTCCATATTTTAGTTCAATTTCATACCTCCATATTTTTTTCACTTAACCTTAGAACTGATCGATATTTTATATTTATCTCCAACAATATTTTTTTTTTACCATGAAATTCGTGTTTACCCTCAATTTTATTTTTATCACAAGTATTGTTTTTCATAATAAAAAAAAAAAAAAAACTTGACGAATTTAGTGAGGGAATAAGTTGGAGGGATTTGTTGTTCGATATAACATTAGCATCCCGAATTTCAACTAGATACCTAGTGTTATGTTTGTCTAAATACAATTTAAGCCCATTTCAGAAAGTACCTTACAATAGGGTCTCTGGTTCAATGGAACATTATGTACCATTTCTTATCCATATATCGCGACCTGTATTTTGACTAAAGTTTGATTCAAGGTTTACATGGACAAACTGGGATGGTTTAATCGAATAACGAGGTGATCCTTAGCCCACTGGTTTATATTTTAAATTTTTTAATTTTTCAAAATAAAGTAAACGTAAGTAGAAATATTATTTTTATCTTATGTTAGATTGCTAATATTGTTGTATGAAAAAACTTTTCAGCAAAATTCAAAATTTCAGTGAATTAACAAAAATTTGGAATAGAAAATAATGTAATAACTAGAGCATCCATTTTATATGGCTAATATTTGGTATATTTGAAAAACGCAGTATCGCTTACTTCAAATAACTGGCGTCTTTCAAAAACCTGATTTAAAATTCAAGCAATTTTTTGAATAAGCAATTCTTTAATTGTTAAGATACCTTTTTTAAATGTTAATATCCGAAATTTTTCTTTGTTAAAATTACAAAAAAAAAATTTTAATGTTAACATCTTAAACTAAATGTTAATCTTTCTAAAAATGTGAAATGACATAACCTCAATAGACATAATTCTAATTTTCGGTTTTAGGAAAGTGTCCGAAAATGTTTCGGATATAACTGCCATTCTGGAATTAAGGACTATTACCGAAGCATTTTCGGTCGTAACACCTAGAACATGCAGAGAAAAAACATGCTCGTGGCAATTGTATTCGAAGAGCATCATATATTTTTGGGATTATAATTGTGCCAATCATAGTCGTACTTGTCATATTATGTAACTTTAGGGACCATAATATGGTCCTTAAAGTTACATTATGATTCGAAAATACACTTACAATATATTTTCCGTAAGTAAGCTACAGTCTAACCTAAAAAGTAATACGTAGAGTTTGTTTTTAAATGAAATTTATAGAAATATATTTTTTTTATATATTTGAATAAAACAAATAAAGAAAGTTTCTATTTGGAAAAAGGAAGATAAAAAAGTTTTTTCTACCATTTTGTCAGTTAAAATTTAAGGGTAATATTAAATGACTTTCGATTGCTTTTACTACTTTTGTCGTTTATTAAATTATGATTGAAAATAAACCACAAAATGGGCTGACTATAATGAAAGATCAGTATTCCTATTTTCGATTTATTTAATAAGTATTTTAGATTGTTTTTAATGAAATGATATTGTGAGTGTTCTTTAAATTAAAGAATATTTTTATAACAAAATTTTTTCCTAAAGAAAAAGTTTAATATTAAAAAAAAACTTCTTTGATTCTATAAAAATTTTTAAAGAAAAAGTACTTGTGACTTTTTTAATAAAAAATCACAGATTCTATGGACTTTTTATAATAGAAAAGTTCTTACATTCTAACGAAGTTTTGGAAGTTTTCAGATAGTCCTTAGAGTTTTTTTTTTTAGAAAAAGTCCTATGAATTTAAGAAACTTTTATTCTAATAAATGCCTCAGAATGTAAGTTTTTTAAGAATTTATGATTATTAAATATGTATTTACTATAATAACGATGGTAGAGACCATATTGATGGTTAGAACCTTTTTATAAACCAAAAACTTGATTGTGACAACCAAAGCCGAATGCAGCAAGCATTATATAATAGCAGTGATCATGTTGCAACCATTCTTTTTCTATGCGTGAAGAAAATGGAAATAAAGCCCAGAGCTGGGGTATTAATTCCCATAATATTTTTGAATTCCGGTTCACCGACTACTTAGCAAAATAAAGGTGCAGTAGATGGCCTTAGGACTGACGTTGTTTGCCGTCTAACATTTTTTTGTTGATAATATTGATTGTTCAGATAAGAAAATATTTTAAACAATTCTGCATCGTACAGCATGCAATTAATAGTGAAGTTTTTATTGTTGTTTTGTATAAATCTTATGTGAAAAATAACATCATAACAACGGTATAAAAAGCTATAATATTAAGTGCATGCGGTACGATGCAGAATAGTTTAAAATGTGTTCTTAACAGAACAATCAATATTAGCAAAAAAAAGAATTGCTGAAGTTGATCTCGAAGGGTTAGCAGAAAAAGTTTTTGTAATGTATGATCTAAAACATATTTTTAGCTAAAAATATGTTAATTTTTTATGGCATATAAAAAATTTTTATTTAAATCAGTGGAAGCACCGGTTGATAACCTTTTGAAATGAAAATCTTTTATGACCTTCACAATTAATTTCGAGCAAATTAACAAATTATACAAAAAAAAAAAAAAAGAAAAATATTATTTCTCTAAAATTTTCAGTTTAAAAAATATTTTAAAATAACTTTATATTTCTTTTTCTTAATTAGATCCTCAATATTATATAATATTATTCTTTTAAATCGAGTTTAAGATCTTTTTACACAAAATTATGATTATTTATTATTTTTACCCAATATTTCGTCTCCACATTGGGTAACTTCTTAAGGGAAATAATATAATTTTTTCAACAATTAAAACTTATATATATAAACTTAGTTTTATATATATAAGTTTTATATATATAAGTTTTAATTCTTGAAAAAATTATATTATTTCCCTGAAGAAGTCACCCAATGTGGAGATGAAATATTGGAAGAAAATACTAAATAATCATAATTTTTTGTAAAAAGATCTTAAACTCGATTTAAAAGAATAATATAATATTTTATAATAACGAAGATTTATACCATTTTTTAAAAAGAGCAGCCAAATTAAAAAAAGAAAAACTTTTAAAAATTCAATATTTTTGAAGAAAACCCCCTACACCTGCAACATTTGTTTATGGGAAGATTCTTTATCTTTAGAATTGTAGAGGTTTATACAAAAAATAATCTAAAGCTGCTTTATATAAAAAAATCGAACAAATTTTTTATTAAAAATGTTCTTAAATTATACGAGTTTTCATCAAGAATATCTTTAAAACTTTTGAAAATATGAAAAATAGATACGTAATGCGACTTTCTATTTACAAAGATCAGCTAATTTATTTGTATAGACTCATAATAATTCATGAATAAAAATACGAAATTATTGTCAAAGCAACAAAAGTTTTTGTAAAATAAACATATTTTCGTTGATTTAACCAAAATTGTTGTTATTATGGTATTTTTTTTTTGTATTTGAATGCATAGATTATTGTCTGTGTGGAGTATTTTACTGTAAAGAATATAAGAACCGCGTATAAGATTTTTAAGGTTTTTATTATTTTTTTTATTAAGACCACTTTGATTATAAATATTATTTTCTATTTCATTATACTTTATAGTTTCCTGTGCAATCATTTATAATACAAACTTGCAATTCATAAAAATTTGTGGAGATTTAAATTGAAAAGTAAGTTTAAGCAAGAAAACATACATTTGTATTTGGAAAACAATGGAAAATACAATTAAAAAGTATGCAATTTACACATTTTTGAGAAGCTTTATAACATATCTTGCATACGTCATACATAAGTTGTACATACATATCGGAAAAAAATTTTAATTTCAAAATATTAATTATAAAATAAGAATTCTAAGATAAGGAAAAAGGGTTCCTGGTCAAATATACATAAGTATATATTCAAAAATATAACAAAAAATAAAAAAATACTGAAGGCATATCTTTACAAAATGTAAATATCATTTAGAGAAAAGTTTAATCAGAACAAAAAGATTAAAAAAAAAAAAAATAAACAATCAATCAATTGATTGAAAAATTCCTGAATATACAAATTTTGTAAATATCTTTTTTTTTTTTTTAAAAAAAGCATGTTCTATTATATTATTGAGAAAAACTAATACTTTACATAATATTATATTGTGGAATACAAAAAAGAAAAATTTGATTTTAAAATAGATACTAATATTAAGCTCACTTCCATATTTACCATATTTGTATGCATTACTTCATATTATAGTGATTCATATAAAGTATTATTAATTTTAGTAAAACTGATATGTAAATATTTCTATTCAAATGTAAGATAATACTATTTAGTGTTTAAAGTGATACACGAGTAAATACAAAATGTTAAGTTTATTTCCCTGACAAAAAGAAAAACATATTTATGGAATTTAAGAAATTAGAAAATGTAATACACAAAATAAACAAAAACTCAATGTTAAATAAAAGAAAATTATATTAAAACTTAAATTAATAAATAAAGTAATAAAAAAAGTAAATAAAAAAAAAATATTAATTAATGGAAAAGATTTTATTAAAAAAAAGGTGAGTTAAACCAAAAGATTTTTATACAATTTGGAGATTTTCCTTAAACCCATAATTGGTAGACAGGTGCGAATCGAATAGACATTTAAATGGTAACTACACTCAGAAAAAAAAAGTTAGTAGAAAAATTTGTAAACGGTTTTCAACCCCACTTTACTATTTTTGTACTGATTTTTAGTAAAAAAAAATATTATTTAGTACCTATTTGCTAAATATTTACAAATTATTTTGCTAATTTCAGAAATTATTTCACAAATTTTAGAAAACCGATTTGCGAAATTTTAGAAAAAAATTTACCAATTTTAATATAGTGGATATTGAAGAAAATGTTATTTCTAATAATTAAAACTTATATATACAAAGTTAAATTTCTCTAAAATCTTACATAGGTTGAAAAAAGTATCGGAAGTGAAGATACAAGGTGGCGCAAAAGTAATCCTCCTATCAGAAAATGCTATAAATTTTGCGATTGGCCCCTAATGTCAGTTCTGTTTTGACATTTGTGTAGTAAACACATGCGAAATACACGTTAATAAACAATATTACGCTACACTGCTCCAGAACGCGGAATACTGGTGACTATTTATTTGAGCAATAATGAAGATGATTTTTCATCAAAAATAATCATGAGTGATGAGGCCCATTTCCATCTTAGCGGGTACGTAAATAAGCAAAATTTACGCTTCTGGGGCACTGAAAATCCGCGTGTAACCCACGAAGAGCCATTACACCCGCTCAAAGTCACTGTATGGTGTGCTGTTTTCGCTGGAGGAGTCATCGGACCTTTTTTCTTCGAAGACGTCGCGGGCCAAACGGTTACTGTGAATGGTGAGCGCTACAGAGCAATGATCAACGAGTTCTTTTTGCCGCAACTTGATGAATTGGGATTGGAAAACATGTGGTTCCAACAGGACGGTGCAACGCCACACACTGCACGTGCCACAACCGATATGCTGAAGGATGTATTTCCCGGGCGCCTAATCTCCCATTTTGGCGATTTGCACTGGCCAGCAAGATCGCCTGATTTGACCGCGGATTTATGTCAACAAGCCTCAGACTCTTGCAGCTCTTAAAGACAATATGCGTCAAGAATGTGAGGACCTATCGCCGGAAGTTTTGGCCAAAGTGATGGAAAATGTCATAAAAAGGGTTCAAATGACAATCAACTGTGGCGGCGACTTGATGTAAAAAAAATTAAAAGACCAAATAAAAATAATTCACAAGAAGAATCAAAGTTTTTCATTTTTTTTTAATCACAGCCAAAAAACATCGGAAGGTTATTTTTGCGCCACCCTGTACTTTTCACAACCGCCTTATGTCCAAAAATAGGACATCCACTAAAAAGAGCACAAAAAAGTTTTTTAGTTTTAAAAATCAGCCCAATATACAATTAAAATTATGACCTTAACCCGGTATTTCCCAGAACTTTTTTTTGTCTTATATTTGGCTGAAAAGTTGTACACTTTACTGTTTTGACCTCATGAGCACGAAAATAAAGTCCATTTTTCCAAACACTGTTGCGTTTTTCCGGAAAACGCGAAAAACTAGGGTTACCATATGGTAACCCTGGGTCGCCTAGGGTACAGGTTTTTTGTAAAAGTGAAAATGATTTTTGAACATTTTTTTTCATTAAATTTTACAAAAGCAGATGTTTTAAAACATTTTTATTGAAATTATAAGTAAGAAGAAAAAAATAAAAATTAAATTCATATATTTGTTGAACTGAAATAAATTAGAGTTTAGTGTGGTAATTGGCAGAGCACTTTACGCAAACGCCTACGTTGCATTTTATACATGCTGTTCGTCCGTTAACTTTACATTGTTTACAAAGAGACCAAACTTTATAGCCAAATCGTAACGGTTTGCTTTTTATAAATTCTTTACATCCGTGTCTACTAAAGTATGATATCAAACTTTCAACGAAAGAAAGGTTTTGTTCTGCATGAAAATTTTCAATCATTTTTGCTTTCAAGGAATCTGCTCCTGTTTTTGAAGAAGCCTTGAAATTCTCTTCGAAGTAAAGACTTTGCAATATCTCTTGAAATCGATTCCGACGCATGGTGTTACTTACAAGATTGTTGCGAATGTCTTTATCCTGACTCCACAAATTTCTGTAATTGGCATGATAATGATCAATATGCCCATAAATGCTCAAAGTTCGCCGCAGTTTGGGTTTGGTCTATTTTGTGCGATCGCATATAATGCACTTTGTTCGCAAATTTGTCGCAATAAGACGTCATCAAAAACTTTTTAAATTGTTGGTGTGGTAGTAAATTACGACAATCTTCGTAATTTGTAACTGGAAAAATGGAGATAACAGCTGACGTGTCATTCTTTACCCATTAAAATACTGTTTCCTTGTTCCCTTGTGGCAATGCAACATTTGAAGGCGTTTACTGCACTTTACGTAACCGCTTTCTGTCTGGTGATGCTGTGCGATTGGATGTTATTGGTTGATAATCCAATCCTTTATATGTGTCTGCAGCCACAATAACGGGCAAATCTTTTACATTTGGTGCTGAAGAATTTTGGATTTCAAAAATAAAATAATTGATAAGCTTATATTTTTGAAATTTTGTAAATGCCGTTACATTTAGCCATTACAATTCCACAGCAGCCTTTTATGTGAGCCGGGCAAACATTATCTGGGATGCCCCCACGTTCATCTTCAGCATCATCTTCGCCAGATAGGTCTCCATCTACAGGAGGCTCGATGTAAATGGCAGTTGGTATATCAGTTAGCTCATTTCCATCGTCTGTTTCATCAAGCTCTTGAATGTAATCAAGCATTTGCTGCAAAGATAAACCTCTGAAAATGCCAATGGAATATGAATAAATATGTTAAATACATTTCCAAAAATGTACAGAAATTCACATGAAATACAAAAAAAAAAACATGTATCCTAGCTGACCCACGGTTACCATATGGTAGCGCCTTGAGAATAATGTAAAAAAAATACAAACAAATATTTTTTCTAAAAAAAACAAATTTGCATGTCATAATTTATTTCATTAGCTACCAATAGGTGTAATTATATTTTAAATTTATATAAAAAGTAATACTAAAAACATATACTTACCGAAGTGCCATATCAAAAATGGGAATTATTAACTTTTTTTTGTCACCTCAATTTCACAAGCGATATCTTCGTTAACTGAACTCAGAATAACAAAAACTTTATTTGTTGGCAAGTCACAATTATTTTGCATTAAATAACGTTTTTTATTTGTAATTTTACTGTGCTCTTTTGGATTTATTTGAGTAAATGTAACGACATATTTTGCATTACCATATGGTAATGGTGGGTTATTTCGGGTTAAAAGTAAAAAAAAATTACTAAAATAGTTTTTAAAAAAGAAATTACCAAATTAAAACAAAATGATAAATTCGTTTTTATTTTTACAATTATTAAGACCTTATTTTTTTTTAATTTTTTGAAAATAATAAATAAAATATAAAAATTTTGGTGCTCGATAAAATACAAATTTTGTATTAATATTAATAATACTTTGCACATTTTTTTCTGATTTAAAAAAAACTTAATTTAAATTCCACTTTTCAAAAGGTTTACTAAAATTTAGTAGCGGCAGCTAATTTTTTCTACAAATTTCATTCCTCAGCATACATGTGTTGCTAAGATTAGCAAAAAATACCGCTGGGCTCAAATTAGCAAAATTTCCTGTAATAACAGCAACATTTTTAGTTGCCATCAAAGACTTTTTTTGATGAGTGTACGAAATTTAAATTTTAAATTGATTAAAGGTTTATGCATTATAGCTTACGCTTCCTTATCAGTAATTTTAAATATCGAAATATATTAAGAAGAAAACTGATTTAATTTTTACTAAGAATTTTCTTTTTAATTAAATTTGTTTACAATGTTTGCAAATATCCCGTCTCAGTAGATTTAAACATGTCAAATTTCAAAATACGAACTCCAGGGGTTTGTGCTGGGTGACTAACGGAACGCTCTTCCTCTATTGGAAATGTATTTCGTTAGCTTTAGAAATTATAGGAAGTTAATTAGTTTTTACATTAGAAAAAACATATTTAAAATTTTAGGATTCTAGGCGAAAGTTTTTGTTCAGGTCGTTAAGGGGGAGCCTTTCACACCATGCCCCTGACGAAAATTAATATATTTACCTTACTGGTGACAAACCTAATTATCCTGGTAACATATACTTTAAAATTTTAGTTTCTATCCACAGTGGTTTGGGTAGGCTGCTAATGGAGAGACTTTTGAACTGCCGCTTTTACTACGTTCCTGGCAACAATTTTAAAAGGTCTTATCGGTGAAATATGCTATACTGCAGGAAACACACATTTTTTCATATTTCTAGTCAAAGCGATTTGGGCAATGCATTAAGGGGAAAATATTTCCTTTCCAACCCCCATTTTTTCCACTTTCTTACTGAAAATTCCAAAAAGTACCTTTGGGCAAACCATTATAGGAGATACTTCCCGCCCTGTTCTTCCTTTTGTTCCCACTTAACTACGTTCCTGGCACAAAGCATTTAAGTAGTACCTTAAGGAAATGGATTTTCCCCTTTATACGTTTTTAAAAATTTCCAAGATTTCCTCTTAGTTTATGTAAATTAATGTATCATTTTATTACCATTGCATTCAATTCAATTGAAATTAAAGCATTTTAACTACCTTTTTTAAAAATAATGATAATGCCTTGATTAAATTATTTCATTGAATAATGGCAATAGCTTTAAATTCCATTAAAAATGTACCAACTACAAAAAATATTTGGCAGATAAGGTTTTCAATAATGGATAGAATTCCCTGAAACAAAAAAATGTAAAATCCCTACTCGTTCCATTTCTTGTTGTACTACCCTGTATTTATTATTTCAATACCACTTGATCACCGTTCCATTTCGTCCCCTATTGTGCGTTTCTATTTTACTTGTTCCCCGTTTCACTCCATTTCATTCCCTTGTCTAGTGTTTTTATTTAATCTCTGTTCTATTTTAGTTCGTTCCCCTTGCCTACCCTGCGAAAAAAAAAAGAGTCAGTTGGGAATTGGGTCGTGCCCGTGATAGGTGAAAACTATACTGCTTACGACATACACGAGATAGGGGACCGGTTCCTAAATACCTACCACGTGACCCGTTCAAAAGTCATGACATGTCCCTTTGCGTGGGTTCTGTGATATGACATTTTAGTGTTAGGTGTGTGACATGTTCCTTTAGACCAGTCCTATGACATGTCACATAGGGCAAGCCCATGTTAAACTGACCGGTCTTTTTCATATAGAAGGCCCGATCCCGTTATCGATTCCCTAACCGGTCCCTATCACAATGAACCGCCCACGTGACGTGTGCACGTGATAAGCCCCTTTCCTGAAGGGTAGTGTTTCAGTTTTACTCGTTCCTAGTTTTATTCCATTTCTCCGTGTCTAGTGTTTTAGTTCCACGTGATCTCCCTCCAATTGCATTTCCTTTCCTTTTCAAGTGCTTAATCCCACTCGCTCCCCGTTCCATTACAGTCTAGTTTTTTAATTCCACTCGTTCCACTTCCCATCATATTCCTCTTCGCTAGTACTGTAATTACACCCATTAACTGTTCCATTTTTGTACGTTCCCCTTGGTAGTATTTTAAATCCACTCGTTTCCCATTACATACATTTCGTTTTCTTATTATATTGTTTTGATTCAACTCGTTCTTCAAATTTCGGATTTTCAGCCCCTTTCTAACCAGGTTCCTGGCGCAAATTTCAAAAAGTAAATTACTAGTGAACAAGTCCTTACTCCAGGAAGCACATTTTTTAAATTTGAGGTTTCGAGCCAATGCAGTTTGGGCCGTTAAGAGAAAGATGCTTTCCCTGGTAAGTCCCATGGTCCTGATAAAAATATAAAAAAGTTCTTCGGTAGTATAATATGAGTAGCCTATGCTCCAAGGAACACTTTTTTAATTTTCATGTTTCCAAAGGGGTACAGAGTTTTCCTATTAAAACATTCAAAAACAGCGGAATTTGGTTAAGATTATTTTAAGAAAAAATTAAGATATTAATACAAATAACGTAATGAAAATTCAGCTTAGCGTAAATATTAGTTTTATTTATAATAAAAAAACATCGGAACAAAAGATTAAAACCAAATTAGTTTTCATACGTAAGAGCTTGCATTTTTATGTAAACATTTTCTTGTTTTTCATATTCATTAAATTACTAGAAGTAAAAACATAATAATAGGGCCTTAATTATAAAAATTACAAACCCTACAAGATTTCACAGTTCAACACACAAAAAAATTACGGGGTTCCGATGATTGACTCTTGTTAAGGAGACCAGAAAAAAATATACGTGTGTCGGCGTTTTGATAGTTTACATCGGAATTTCATTTTAGAGGCGGTTTAAGTTTCCCAGCTCTGGCTTGTTCTCGCAGCATATCAGTATATAAAACTATGTTTTCTTTACATCTGAGGTGTAGGGTATGTTCAGCAACTTTGTAGATAATGGTATGACAAATATTTTTGTAGAAGATGTTAACAATCTAACCTCTTACGGCATTTTTTGGCTTTATTCTAACAAATTGTAAAAAAACACCCCGAAAAAAGGGAAGGGCGGGGATGAAAAATGTTGGCCATGAAATTATACTACACTCAGAATATAATGTAGTTAACTGTTTGTAGTTTAATAAAAAAGTTTTCCGTTCCATTTAAAAATAAAGGAAAATACATTTATTTTTCAAAGAAATATCTATATTATCTTTTTTATACATTTATTCGAAATAATTTACTATCATTTACCGATTTTTTTCAGTTTCATTTATTTTTTTCATTTGTTTGAAATTTAATAAAAAATTACCCACAAAACGGAAACTTGTGGTTTATTTGTGTCCGTAACAGTTATTACAAATTTAAATTTTGTTTGCTGTCTGTTTCAAAAAAAAAATATTCAAAAAATTTCAATTTGTTTTTTCAAAATTTTTCAACACAACCTACAAGAACTTCATAAACACACATACATACACAAATACATTCACACAAAAAGTGTTTATAGCTTCATATGCACACATACATTTTGTATTGTACGAGTATATTTAAAAAAAAAAAAAACAAAAAATACAAAAACGGAAATAATTTCAAATAAATGAAAATAACATTTATTTTTTAAGGATTGGTAGGTAAAATTTTGACATTTATTTTAACTGATTATATCATTTGTTTCTTACGGATCTGTCAGTTGATTAATCAACATTTAAAAATAAATAACAAAAGTCATTTAATTTAAATGAAAATTAATTAGACCGGTTTTTAAATGAAATATCATTTCTTTTAAATGACATTTTCAGTTATTTTAACTTACAAACTTTTTTAAGTGTATATATGTCAGAACACACCAAAACCCAAAACTTAACATACATCTATCAAATTCAAGATTGCTCATCAGATTTCAAGTCAAATTTTGGGATGACCAACATATAATAAGTCAGATTTTGGGATAACATTTATAATACTAAGGTCATCCCAAAATCTGACTAGAAATTTGATGAGCAATCTTGAATTTGTCTAGTTTTAAGTATTTGTGTTAAGTTTTAGGCTTTAGTCTGTTCTGACATATAATCTTATAACCAATATTTTTTTAGAACATTTAATCCCCGCCCTTCCCCTTTTTCGGGGTGGTTTTTACAATTTGTTAGAATAAAGCCAAAAAATTGCGTTATGAGGGGGAGTTAGAGGGTTAATATGTTATACAAAAATATTTGTCATACCGTTATCTACAAAGTTGCTGAACATACATACCTTACACCTCATATCTAAAGAAAACATTGTATTATATACCGATTAGCTGCAAGAACAGGCCAGAGCTGGGAAACTTAAACCGCCTCTAAAATGAAAATCTGATCTAAACTATCAAATCGCCGACACACGTCTATTTTTTTTTGTCTCCTTAACAAGAATCAATCGTCGGAACCCCGTAATTTTGGAAAAAGTTTAAAATTGTTGTGCAGTGTTATTTGCCCTTGAGTCAAAATAGACACCCTGTATCAAGATTTGTGTTTGGGAAGAAGAAGATTTTAAACCCCATCTATTTTCCTATCTCACAAAGCCGCCAGGCAGATGCATCAAATCTTGTGAGAAATATGATCTAAAGAATTTATGTCCGATGATTGGAATCTCAGTGTACTCGGCCCTATTAACAAGAAAGGAAACCAACTATCAAGATAAGCAGCTTCCCTGCATTGCATACAAGATACTCTGATTCTTTTAATACTGAGCGATGTCTTCTTGCACTTGTTGATGAAGAACATTTCCCACTAAAAAACTAAAATTAAAACCTCGAGCAGTAAACATTCACAACATCCCTAACAACACATACCCATCGAAAATTACAAATTTGAAATTGTAAGTGCCAGTGTTACTTACATTAAGAATAACTTAAAATTATTCCTAAATATAAAATTAAATTTTCAATTTTATTTTAAACTTTTAATAGTCCAGTATTGTATTGAAATGAGTTTATTTATCATTTACTATACAAAATACAAAACAAAAAAAAAAATCTTGTTTACTGTCGCAATGAATTAAGCTTTAAAAATGTACACAAAGGCAACCAAACTCACAGAAACTTTACATAGTACAACAAAATACCAACAACTATGTACTACTAGTTAAAGGCTCTTTATTACTATGCTATTGTTAAATATAGGGAAATGTTAATAGTTAGTAGCAGTACTAGTAGTCAGTATCAACTTGAATAAAATGAATATGAATTGTGACTGGTAACCAGTTGTATTTTATATACAAATAAACGCCATTGCGGATATCCGCACTAGCTTTACTTTACAGTAGCTGTACAGAACACAGTAGTTCTAGTATGTCATTGAGTTTAAAAATATAAAAAATAAAAAAATGAAGAGCAGGGGCAAAAAAAAAAACGTAGGACTTTGTATAACTTTCCTGTTGTATTTAAAAATATATATACATGTATGTACTACATGATATACACCATGCTAAAAAATTATTCAGCATTTTTGTTAAAATTCCTCATAATTTATAATTAGTAGAAAAAAAAATATGGTGAAATAATTTATTGTTTTTTTGCAAGCCAGTACAATAAAAAAAAATTCCTTCTGTCTTATTTAGTATTTTTCATAATAATGCATAATTTTTGATCACAGTATTGTACTGTTACTGCATAAAGTATTATTGTAATATTTATTTAACATTATTTTTTGTTTGTAATATACATTTACACTAGATATACATTATACAAAAAAAAATAAAAATAAGGGATTAACATCATTATACGTATTATGCACTTTCATTAATCATATAAAAAGCTTTTTATGTTTGTTGTTTTTATCTTTGAGTTGGCATAAAACGATTTAACTTTAAAGAGATTGGAAAAGTTATGCTTATTTAAGGACATTTTTATTGAAACTATTAAAACCTTTAATTC
This sequence comes from Eustalomyia histrio, assembly GCA_949748255.1. Taxonomy (NCBI): domain Eukaryota; kingdom Metazoa; phylum Arthropoda; class Insecta; order Diptera; family Anthomyiidae; genus Eustalomyia; species Eustalomyia histrio. The sequence continues at coordinate 18,337,199 of OX456526.1, forward strand.
GTTTATTATTCTGTTTAAAAAATGCACAGAATTTTCTTAATATTTATACAACCATTGGTGGTGGCGTATGAGTGTTAAACGATAAATAATATTGCTCATACGTACTCTTATTGTAGATCACGTATAAATGATAAAAAAAAATATATAAAATGTACTGGGAGAAATTTAATTTTTGCTTTATATTATTTTATAATAATTAAAATTCCTTTTATTGTTATATTTTGATTAATATTAAGAATTTAACTAACAACATGAATTTCGAACTGATAGTCAACCATCTCTACAAAAATAATAATATTCACAAATAAGAGAAAAGAAAGAATAACACTCCTGAAAATATTTTATTAAATCTCAGTTTAATGCAAAAATTTTTGGAATTCGAAAACAAAAAATTATGTACTCATTAAAACAGAAAGTTTGTTATGCATACAGGGTGGCGCAAAAATAACCTTCCGATGTTGTTTGGCTGTAATTTAAAAAAAAAATGAAAAACTTTGATTCTTCTTGTGGATTATTTTTATTTGGTCTTTTAATTTTTTTTACATCAAGTCAAGAATATGATGTCATGTAAATGGCCGCCGCCACAGTTGATTGTCATTTGAGCCCTTTTTATGGCATTTTCCATCACTTTGGCCAAAACTTCCGGCGATAGGTCCTCACATTCTTGACGGGTATTATCTTTAAGAGCTGCAAGAGTCTGAGGCTTGTTGACATAAACCCGCGACTTCAAAAAGCCCCACAAAAAGAAGTCTGGAGCGGTCAAATCAGGCAAACTTGCTGGCCAGTGCAAATCGCCAAAACGGGAGATTAGGCGCCCGGGAAATGCATCCTTCAGCATATCGGTTGTGGCACGTGCAGTGTGTGGCGTTGCACCGTCCTGTTGGAACCACATGTTTTCCAATCCCAATTCATCAAGTTGCGGCAAAAAGAACTCGTTGATCATTGCTCTGTAGCGCTCACCATTCACAGTAACCGTTTGGCCCCCGACGTCTTTGAAGAAAAAAAGTCCGATGACTCCTCCAGCGAAAACAGCACACCATACAGTGACTTTGAGCGGGTGCAATGGCTCTTCGTGGGTTACACGCGGATTTTCAGTGCCCCAGAAGCGTAAATTTTGTTTATTTACGTACCCGCTAAGATGGAAATGGGCCTCATCACTCATGATTATTTTTGATGAAAAATCATCTTCATTACTGCTCAAATAAATAGTCACCAATATTCCGCGTTCTGGAGCAGTGTAGCGTAACTTGTTTATTAACGTGTATTTCGCATGTGTTTACTACACAAATGTCAAAACAGAACTGACATTAGGGGCCAATCGCAAAATTTATAGCATTTTCTGATAGGAGGATTACTTTTGCGCCACCTTGTATTGATCTTCATCATCAGACAATATGTTTTTTTTTTACAATAAATCAGAATAAAATTGCATTGGTTTTTTATTTAAACCTTAAATATATTTTATACAATTAAATCGATTTTTTTTCTTTCTTTTTATTAAATGAAACCTTTTTTATAACTATTGTTTTTATACAATACTTATATAATTGTTGAAATGTATTGAATTCATTGTTTTTATGCCTTCGAACTACTAAATGTCTTTCTGTATATACTTATAAAAGTTTAGTGTTGTTGTATTGATTGTATAAACAATACTTCAATTGTATTGCAACACACAAGTGCAATAGGGATATAACTTTATGTTAAAGACAACAAGAAAATTATATTTATTTTCCGCTTTTGCTTAAATACTTCCCACACTTATAATAATAACAGAGTTCTAATTAACAAAATTTTTTAAAAAAATTAAATAATGATCTTTTTTATTTTGTTAGGTATTACCATTTGTATCGATTTCGCTAAATTTCTGTAAAATGGACACTTTCATTTTCTTTTGGGTAACTGTAAAGTCCTCATAAACTAATCATATGAGTTAAAAAATATATTAAGTGTATTTGAATATACCACTAAAAATGTGATATTTAAGAATTAGGCCTCCGTGTGGAACCTTGCATTTTGCACATACAATAACGTCATGCTATTTTTCACCTAAAATGTTATAGCCCTAATGTACAATGTACATTAATAATGCAAATAGCACCAACAACAACAACATACTGATTGTTCACGGAAAAATGTTTACAAAGTTAAAAGCAAATAAAATAAGTTCAAGAGAAAAGTATTCCAATTGAGTTTGATTAAGAACAAAATATAAAATATCGTAAAATTAGAGAAACAAGAACGGTGAACTTTTTCTAAATTTTAATCTTATGTTTTAAGTCGTTTAACTAACATACTTGGTTTGAACTGACTGAATTTAATTTTGATGTATTTTTATATCAATTCTCTCACACTTGACGGCCTGCCCAAGCCCCTGTGGCTAGAAGCTTTTTGGAATTTCTGCCAGGAACTTAGTAAATATAGAGGTGTAAAAGCGAAAAAGCAAGAAACTGAAAATAAGTTACTTTTAAGGAAATAGGATACTCAATATTAAAGACATGTCCAAGCCGATTAAGCTAGAAACTTGACATATAAATACTTTAAACCAATTTTTACAGCAACTGACTGAAGTTTATCTAAAAACTTATCCGTATATTTGTTTTAAATTATAAAATAATTAAAATACAAAGAAATATTAATTCCAACCCTATTTTGACATTTATTTAAATAATATATTACATGTAAGTGCAGATTTTTTGTTACAGTTAATATTTTCCATTGAAATAATTTGATAAAAAAATAGTTTTTATTTTTTTTAGTTAATTGTCCAATAGTTAAAATAAACAAAATAAATATCATTTATTTTTACGGATTTTGTAGTTAATTTGTTAACAGTTAATACAAATAATTAAAGGAAGTATCATTTGATTTTACGGATTTGTGATTAGATAAAATAAATGAAAATCCATTTTTTATTTACGGATATTTTAAGTTAATTCATTATTTTAACATTTAAAAATAAATGACGTTCATTTTATTTAAATGAAATGAAAAATAGTTCTCTTTTATTTTAAATTATATTTTAAGTAAATTTAAACTACAAACTATTTTAAGAGTATATATTTTAACTTGAAACTTAAAAAAAATATACTGTAAAAAGTATATGTTCGATGGGGTGTGTGGCAATCACTGAAAATATAGCTTATGTAACTTTTTCCAGCAGCGTGGTAAAATAGGAAAATTCCCACTTTTAATGGCCTGCCGAAATGACTAGACAGAAACCTGATATTTAGAATATGTGCGGACTGAAGTAAGTGCCAATTTTCTAACAAGGTAATTTTTAGAATTGTCGCCAGAAACGTGGTAAAATGTTCCACCTTCACGGTCTGTTGAAACTGCTTTGGCTAGAAACCTGATATTTGAAAGATGATTTCCTTAGAATATGGGTCGATTCTTTTTCCAGAATTTTCTCTGGGAAGGTTATAAAATAAAGCTTCAAAAGGTTGAAATTAGCTTTGGCTTAAAGCCTGCAATTTGTAGGACGAGTGATATTGAAACACAAATTTGAATTAAAACATTAAACGCTGGGATGTGAAAAGAGAATTTCAATTTCGTACAAAAGTGATTACCAAATTTTAATTTTTTGACCTCAATTGTATCTTTTTTTTAGTATTAAAAAAAAATAAAACTCGAATTATAAATTTTTTTTAATATTTTTATTTTTAATAAACATAACAAAAAATATGTACAGAAAATTCAGTTGTACATTAAAAAAATATAATAAAAATATGTAAAATAAAGTACAAAAATCTATGAGATCAATATCATATTTAAGTAGATAAAAAACTATTTGTTAAAAAACAAGAATTCGATAAATGTAACAAATCTTTCGTTTAGAATAGACTAGAAACTGTTGGCAATTTATACGATGTAATTGATTGCGAGTAATTTTCTTAATTCCCTTTTCAAAGTTGCTTTCTATTTGCTATTTATACGGTGAATTTAATTGCACGAAAACTGAATCTGAATGAAGCAACAAAATAAGAATACCTATGAGTGTGAAAGAGAGATAACAGAAACATGCACGAAAATCAAAAAATGAGCCTTTATTGTTACCCCGCTTGCTTCTGTACCCCGTTCGACAGCAATAAAAAATAGCGCGCAATAATTATATGCAACAAAGTCGCCATCTAAATTGGCTCTAATATAAAAGATATTCATAAAGATGTGCCAGCAAAAATGAGTTGCCAAGATAAAAAATAACAATAAACTGGAAAATGTGTAAATTGTATTAAATAAACCTTGGGAGTACCATCGTACTTTTAAGACCCAAATTGTACCAAAAATGGTACAATTGTACCAATTTTCGCATCCCTAATTAGACGAGTGAAATGAAATGCAACAAAACGGAATGGGAGAAAGATTACAATTGAGGGAAACGAAATTGGATGAAACGGAGATCGAATGAAATTAAAAGAGTAGACAAGGCGAATGTAATAGAATGGAACGGCGAACGAGTGGAATTGAGATGCTAAACACATGAATAAAAATGGAATGGAGCGATCCTGGAATTTAGTGATATTTATCGATTAAATCTGTTTTTCTCTGTACAGTAAAAAGAAGAAAACATTCTTATTAAAATTTTGACAGAAACAAATTAGTTACCAGGCTGCAGACGGTTTATCCAAGGACTCGTCAGAAGTTAGTTTATGACCAAAGTATTTTTTATTGTTAAGTTGTGTACCTCTAAAGAACTTGTTTTTTCTATTAAGTCTATGCCGTGACCGGGACATTATTGTGATAATAAAATTTAAAAAGATTATTATTAATCAATGGAATTAAATCCTTTAAATCATTATCCATATAATGACAAAAATGGGGCTAGAATAAAATAAAATGTCCCCTTAATCATCCAACATAAAACTCTGTGGCTAAAAACTTAATATGTGTCACTTAGATGCATACTATGGCGTATACCAGTATGTGATTTTAAGAAATTTTAAGAATATCTCAAAGGAGAGCGTCAAAGTCCTTCGGCAAAATATTTCCGTTAAAGATATATGTGATCCTAGCGTTTGGGCTAGCATAATTCACTAAAGAGATACTTTGTAGAATCTCCAATGAAAACGTAGCAATGATCATTATAATTTTTTAATAGATCAGGTAAACAAACAAAAATTTAAAAATTTTAATTCAGGTTCACTAAATATAAAATATATTAAGCGGGCTAATTTATCATGTATATGTCGAAACGTATAAAAACGTTTAAGATCTGGTACCAGAACACCACCATTATAATATTTATTAAATTTGACTAGGATGTGAGACATTAGTCAAAAGATTTTATTCGAATTATTCATAATATTATAAATGGTGTTCATTTTGAAGTGTTTCCATTTATAAGAATTAAATCACTTTAAAATAGAGAATAAACTTCATGTTGTTAAGTCTTTTTAATAATAATAATATCTACATATCGAGAGAAAAATAAAAAGGTGAAATTGTAATTTATTTGTTTTTCGTGCCAAATTTGTGTCACATATGGTAACATTTGTATATCTGCATATCGTGTTATGATGATAAATGATAGCAATATATATATGTTATTTTTTCTAAAATAAATAGAAAAAACATGAAAATAAAATCCAATCAATACAACAAGTGTAATAAACATTTAATATAAATAAAATAAAATAAATTCTAAACAAAATGTTAGATCAATATTATATTTCCACTGCAAGTTTTTGTTTAAAGGTAGAAAAACATTTATAAAAAATTAAGGTAATTTATAAAAAACAAATAATTTATTTTGGAAACTCTATTAAGGCGGAGTTAAAATAAAGGAGGAGAAAATGAATGAACAATATAAGAATATTATATTTGTAACTTTTTTTTTTTTTTTTATCTAAATTTAAATAAAATATTATAATTTTACATGTTTATTCCTAATTTTTCCATTTTTTATATAATGTACGTACACTTTCATAACAAAAAATATCTTAATGACCTCATGTATAAAAAGTACCACAGTGCGTATGATTATTGTATATTACTCATACGTCTCATATCAAATATTTCTTTAACTCCTTGAAGGCCTACTCAAACCTCATTTGTTAGACATTTATGATTTAAATTTATAACTAAAATTTATAATATGTGCTTGGGATAACACACTGAAATATGTGGTTGGGACTTCTGAAAATTCCTGCAGGGAAAGTTAAAAAGAGCCAAGTATTCCCTTAAAGGCTTGCCCAAACCACATTGCCAAAAATTTAAAATTTAAATTTTCCCAGGAAACATAATAAAATTGGGGATTCAAAAGGTAAATCTCTTCCATTATAGATTACACAAACGGATTTAGCTAGAGTTATAATAATGGATTGGCAAAATAATAGCAAGGGAAACGAGTGGAATTCGTTTCGATAGAAAAATAGAACCAAATGAAACGAGAACCAAATGAAATCGAACGAATTTAAAGCATTAGGCAATGGAAACGAAATGGAATGCAAGAAAGGGAAACGAAATGTTATGAAACGGGGAACTAGCGGAATTGAAACGCATAACAAGGGGAACAAGATGGATAAGATACAATAGACAAGGGAACGGGTGGAATTAAAACACAAGATACGGAAACGAAATTGAATGAAACGATGAACGAGTGAAATTGAAAATGTAGATAAATAAATGATATGCATAGGATCAGCGAGTGAGTGTAATTGAAACTAGAGACAAGGGGAACGAAATAATTCTGAGAAAAGGTGGAATCGAAACATTATACAGGGGAAAGAAATTTAACGAAATGGGGATCGAGTGGAATTGATACGCATGAGAAAGGGATCGAAAAGGAATAAAACCGGGAACAATTAGAATTGAAATACTAGACAAGAGCACCCAGATTTAATAAAATAAGGGGCGAGTGTAAGATTTACACTAATCACAGGGAATTTCCGTGTTAGGCCAAGTTTTTGGGATGTGAGTTAAACTTGGTTTAGTTAAGCCGAAACCGAGTTTCCAAGTTTATTGCATAGAATTTTGATCTTCATTAAAATAAATGCAATGTTACAGTTACAAACTGCGATAAACTGACTTTAAAGATAATCTGCATCCTAAAAACTCGGCCTTAGTGATTTTTCTCTGTTCTTATGTTTTTGTGAATTGTATCTGTCAATGGTAATTATTTTTTAAATTTCTAAAAATTAAGTGGGAAAAGTTGGAATTTTAGGGATTCTTTAAGGGCTGGTGCAAAAAGCAAAAGGCATTAAAGTCCTGTTGTTTTGTATGAAATGCTAAGACTTTAAAAGGGAAAAACCTCACCCTTGGCGCCTACACAAACCGCTTTGGCTAGGAATCTGAAATTTTAAATATTTGTTCCTTGGATTATTAGATTAGTCAACGATAAACATTTTAATAATTTCAGCCATAAATGTAATAAAAATGGTGGTTGATAAAAATTGGGCCAAAAGGGATATGACCAGTGAAAATCTTATAAGGTAGAAATCTGAAGAGTGAAATTTAAATATGAACTTCAAAATGTTGAGTAAAATAATTTAGAATGAAATAATCTTAGAAAATACAAGTCAATTACTCTGTTGTATTTTATAAATCATTTAACAATGTCTTGTTTCCATTTTCACAAACCCCTGTGCTAAAAATGTAAGACTGTGGTCTTACAGTACAGTAAAAAAATAAATAAATTATCCGTTTCAAATTATCCTCTTAATACATTTCGATATATAAAACTACCAATAATGAAGTATCGGCCTTTTAAAATAGTTGATATCTAAATTGTTATCAACATCATCAAAATTATTATTTAGGCCATAATTATATTTCCTCTAAGGAATGATTTAATTTCCATTGTAATAATTTATGATTTCATTTGTATCACTATCATATTTTGTAAATCAAATTACATTCTATACAGTAAAATTTTTTCTTTTATTTTAATTAATTTTTGTTTGTGTGCCACACTTGATAACACTTTCATTTTCCTTGTCAACATTAAAGATTTATTTCTTAAGGTTTTTTTTTCTTATAGGACAATTGAAATATTTTCATTTCCTTTAATTTTTTTATATTTATTAGTAAGATAATTTAAATCATTTTTTAGTCATATATATTTTTTTTCAATGCCACATTGAATATTTTATCTTTATTTACTATATAATACATTCACAGAACATTCATATTTTTGTTTTTGTTGTTGTTATTGTTGTTGCAAAAAGCCATTATTTATAACATCCTTAATATATGCGTAAATCAGCTTCAAATTGTGATGGTATACAATTTTTTTTCTCTTTTACAGATTTTTGTCTGTTTTCAATTTTGTATATACATATGTATATGTTATCTCTTGAGATTGTCATATTTCCTGTTCATAAATATATGTTTATATATGTATGTTATATATGAACAGGTATTTTTTCCCATGCCTCAAATGTCGAAAAATAAGCCACAGATATGAGTATACACCATTTTCATGTGGAGTAGTTATCTTCGGAAATTTGTTCAAAATTTTTTTCACATAATCATAAAATATTATATCAATGGTATATGCGTATACAATTTCTGAACCCGAAATCTTCTCTTTTCATGACCGCATTTTTATATCTTATTAAAATTTAGATCCCATTTTCTATGAACATTTTAAAATTAATTATGAATTGTTTTAAGTAATTTTTTTCGTAGTTAAATTAGTATTTTAACAATCAAGATCTTGCTTGAAAATCTTTAAAAATTCAGTAGAGTCTGGAATATATTTAAATTATGAAGAAAACAAAATTTAGATAAATTTCAAAGTTGTTTCTTTATACCCTTCACCACAGGTGGAAGGGTATATATAAGTTTGTCATTCCGTTTGTAATTTCTACAATATTGATCTTAGACCCTATAAAGTATATATATTCTGGGTCCTTATGAAGAGTGAAGTTGATTTAACGATGTCCGTCTGTGTGTTGAAATGGATTTTCCGAAGAACCCAGACATGATGAGGACTTGATTGTTTTTTATTTCTGTTACATGGGATCCATTTCTGTTTGCTATTACAAATCAGACAGATCGGTTAATAAATGCCTGAGATATTAGCAAAAAACCAGGACTACCTCTAATTTTTTCCATAAAATCCCTCTGTTTAATATGTATGTAGAATTTTACGCTTAACAAACACATCCATGTGTTAAAATTCCTTTCTTTCATCTCCACCTTTTATACACAAACAACACACATACAAAGATTTGTCATTTAAATAAAAACTAAACAAATCTCTAATGAACTAAGACTTTCATATATATACCTCTATTGACGATGATTTTGTGTGAGCTTCAATAGCTCAGTTGTCTAGACGCTATGTCACAAATACTTTTTTTTTCCTAAGGCCGCGGGTTCGAATCCCGGTCAATTCACTTTTTTTTGAACATTTTTTTTTATTTTTTTCTTTAAGACTTTTTTTTTGTTTATTTTTGCTTTTTTTTTAACATTTAATAATTAATTTAAATAAAATTTTATATTAATAATTAAATAATCCATAAATAGGCTAAAAACATCAAAATTTTTATAAAAACCCTCTGATACAAACAAAATACAAACGGTTTTATTTCTATTTTTTGCTCCGATTTAAAGGAATTTATAAAAAGATTTTTAAACCATTTTATTTCTCATATATTAAGAACATTTTATACATAATTTCCCTTTGAGTGCAACTTTTTGTCATAACTTATAATAATTTATAAAAAAAAATTATAAACTATTTTCCTTCAAATTTTTAAAATTAAGCTAAAGAAATTAAAAATATTTTTTAATAAAAAAGCGAAATAAAATCCCAAATGCAAATTTGCCAGCTAAATCGAACGTTTTTGTAGAAATAAAACACATGCAGTTCTAGTGATTTCTTTTAACGATTTGTTTAAATTAATTTCTTTCACCTCTTCACCTTTTATACACAAACAACAAACACTATTCTAGAGCTGTAATATGACCTATGGATACGTCTTATATAGCAAAAGATCAGTTCAGGAAATATCGGTTCAGATACAAAAAAGTTATGCCCAAAACATATTTTTTTTTAATTACCTATTTTCTGGAACCATAAATCTTCCCGAGTCTAAGTTTTATCACCAAACTAAATGGTTAATTTCCTCTTAAAGGCGTCCGTATATAAATTTGTCCATTCCATATATGTCCATATATAAACTTCAGTTTTTTCCCAACCATGGTGAAGGGTATATAAGATTCGGCATAGCCGAATTTAGCTGCTCTTTTTCATTTAACATTATTTCTATTTAATTAAATATTTTACTTTCTGTTTGCAATTATACACATTCCTTGTTGTATTGTAAACGGTGTATACAATTTTCTACACATGTTTGTTGTCGATCTATCTTTTCATTCATATTTCTTTTACTATTCATGTTTGTTGTCAAAATACATTGTTAGCATACCAGTTTTATTAACATACTATTTTACTTTGCTAAACATTTCTTTCATTTTAATGTATTTACTTCTATATTTCTTTACTCTCAAATTGTAGACCTTTTATGAAATATTACCCATGTGCTTTACAAATATCATTCTTTCAATTCCTATTTGTTTCATATTTCTTTGCCTCTAAAGACCTGAATATGAATTTTTTGTATTTGTTTGTTGATATATTTGTTATAGCATTAACGCATTTTTATAGACTCAAATTGTTATTTACGTATAACTCATGCAACAGTTGTTTGGAATTTTCTTTTGAAATAGGAATTTTATGTGTAAAATATTTGAAAATACTACATGGTATGGTGTTGTAAAGGTAAATCACAACAGCAAATATAATAAATGTTATTGTATGAGGAAAATTATTTCATTGAAATATTTAAATAAAAAATTATATTTTATGTAAGATAAGAAAGGCCCTATGCACCGCGACCCAAAATAAATTATTTGGCTGCCTTCCAATGTAGCCAATCAACCTAGCTGGCACAGATTTTTTAAATTCCAAAGGGGATAGTGTATATCCACAAAGAAATTGTAATATCCTACCGCGAAACTTAGGACATACGCTGAGTATATATTCCGCTGTCTCAGCATCCAATTCGCAGTACCTACAAGTGTCCTTCTCAAACAGACCTCTAGTCTATAAATGATACTTAGGATTACAGTGTCCAGTGAAAAATCCCGTTTTGGTTCTTAATTCCTTTTTGTTGAGAGGAAGAGGTTTCCTGGCGCTGGCCAATTTTAGCATTCCAGCACTCATTGGTCTTGGATTACCTCCACATCCTAAGTTCCTCTGTTATATACTCCACAGGTATTGTAATGCAGTTTCGTTTTCCATCCGGGGTAAACTCAGAGTGGTGATTAGACCATCTCTGTAGATGTTGAGAATGGAGACGGTTGTATAGACAAGTTCCTCGAGCGCTGTGGAAACACCTCTAATTAGGGTCGTCTCTGGACTTTTATTTATTTATTTCAGTCTATGGACACAAAACTCCTTACAGACTATGATTAAAGTAAATGTAATATATAATAATTTAAAATTAGTATAAAAAATATTTATAAGGAAAAAATTTTATTGTAATACGGCAAAAAAAAATAGTTTAAAATTATCTTTTGTTGTGCAAAATTCAATAAATAATTTAGATTTTTTCTGAAGACTCAAATTTATATGATTAAAAGTAATAAATGTGCGGGTTAACGTACCATTGATAGCATAATTAGTCCGAAGTATTGGAACATAAAAGGCATCAATAAACCTAAGTCTTCTTAATGGAACATAAAATGGAATCAAAGATAGCAAGTCAGGACAATCAATATTATGATTGATTATATCAAATAAAAGTAAAGCCGATTGAAAAGTTCGGCGGAATTCTAAAGTTCGCAAACCAATAAAAAGGCATTTAGATTCATATTAAACAGATTCCAGGTAATAAAGTAATCTTAACGCAAATTTTATAAATAAACGTTGAACTCTCTCAATACGGGAGATATAAGTAGAGACATGAGGACTCCAAACGACAGAAGCGTATTCTAACTTCGATCTCACGAAGGAAGTATATATTTATATTTAAGTGTGTAAGGATCAGAAAATTCATAACAATTTCTCTTTAAAAAAGCAAGCATTTTATAAGCTTTAGGAACAATGTACTCAATATGAGGTACAAACGACAAAGCGGTATCAAATACCACACCTAAGTCGAGTTTAGATTTAATTCTTTTTAAATCATAGCTATTAATATTAAAAACAAAAGAAAAAGGATGCAAAGACCTATAAAACGAAATATGATGACACTTGCCAAGTTTAAAATGTAGGTTATTTGATTTACACCACTCTTCAAGATTATCCAGATCGTTTTGTAAATCAAAAACATCCCTCAGTGAGTCCACTTGTAAAAATATTTTTAAATCATCTGCATATAAAAGAAATTTTGATTTATTAAAGCAAAGAGAAATATTAAACAATATTCACTAAAAACAGTTAAGTTCGTTACCGTAGATCTACCAGAAAAAAAACCATGTTGGTTAGGAGATATCCAGGATTTTGTTAAGAAAAACAACTTTTCATATACGACATGTTCAAAAATTTTTGAAAGTCTTCGGGTGACTCACTTTGATATTTCGCAGGTGAGTCGGTTTTAAAGTGTGAATCGGGAAAAAGGTTCTGGATACGATTAGTAAATAGGTCTCAGTAACTTACGAGAGTAATTGGCAGGTGAGTCGGGTTAGTTCGTGAATTGGGAATGAGGAATTTTTTAGTTTTATTCAGCCCATTTGTATTTTCACTCCCTTTTGATTACCAAGCTTTGCCACTATATGTGATAAGTTTTTCTAACTAAATGAGAATAAATAGGTAAGTTTTATTAATAATAAGATTATTTGTAACGTCTCTTTACAGTATACCACAGAAAGGTTCCCGCAGTTAGCCAATCTGTCAGCCCATTTTTTACCCGCATGTCCGTCGTGCCCAGCTAAGGATTAGTCTGTCGTATCCACCGAGTTTATTGAGAGACTCAGTGCAGTCCGAGTCAAGTCTAGACGACTTATCATATGACAATAATAAACAAAGTGGAATACAACATGGACACGAGCTTCAAAGTCTATTTTGGAGCTTTTGGACGGTATACAAAGGATGGCGTCGGCACTCATTAAAGACAGTAGGGTATCCAACTCTATTCACTCCTTGGAGCATCGTGGGAATGTGGGTTGTACATCATAATGCTATCGATAATACCACGGGAATTGTTCTGCCGAGAAAAGTGAACTGATACGTAGAGCCTGGCTTTATGTTCGAAATACTCGCTTATCTAGCAGAGCTCATCCGTTTGTGGTCGATTGTCCAATGATTTGTACAACGCATTACAGAGAAAATTCGTTTATTTTTCGGAGGTCTTCCCTCTTAATGACATTTAAGATAAATTCAAATCCAATGTCCACAAATACTACACCGTCTTTCCTCCTCCCGAAATCTATTTTTCTAACTCCAACACAATGCCCCGTATTATTAGGGGTATGCCTTGGGTGTTGGTGTATGGCAAAATAAAAACTACCCCCATGTGCCGCTTATAGGACACTCCGATGCACATACATAGATGGCAAGGATCTCCGTCTCGAATATGGACTTGCACGCATTTCCCAATTGATCTATTTCCAGTTCGAAAATGAGCATTTTCTAATTCCTAGCAAAACTCTGCCTTGGTAGCATCTTGTCCATAACCCAGGCCAGTGGGTCGTCAATGAACCATCCCACTATCGTCGTGTGATCCCGCGGATCAGCTCAAAAATCCTGGAGACGCAGAACACCCATACAGGCGTTCTTAGCTGCCGAGATATGTAGTGGAGGTACATTAAGCAATACACCAATGACGTAGGTCGTACACGTCTTGCCCGCACCCGTGATGCCCCTACAGGCTAAGCGATAGATAGGTGACCCTTGGTCTCACGATAGTGTTGAAAGAACCAGCATACGATTTAAGACCTTAAATTTTAAGTCCTACCAGTCAGCCCTAGTAGGCTTCCTGGTTACAGAAGTAACCTTAAGGTTCCTAGCAACGTCAGAGCAAGGAAAATCAATCAATCATATGAATTTCTCCCTTAACGCTGATATGGACAGAGAGCGAACTTTTGAAATTCTTTAAGAAGAGATGCAAAAAGGGGAAGCCTCCCACTTAAGGTTCTTCCCAAAGCCTTTATGTTAAAAAACCTGAAACTTTAAACATGTCTGCCTGGGTTTTGATCTAATGCACTAAATATATTTTGTTGTTGTTTTTGAAAAAATCTTAATTTAAATGCGGTTTAAAAGGAAAAAAACGCCCGCCCACTTTATGCTAGAATTATGAAAATTAAAACATCCACTAGACAACTGTTGAGCAAGTTTATTTAATCCTTAGAAAAATAATTAAAATTTCTTCTAAATATTAACCGATATTTAAAACTATCCATAACAAAGTATCAGGCCTTTAAGCGTGTAAATAAATATTTATGTAGCATATATAACACTTCTCAAATTTACCCCATTAAAAAGTTTTAAAACTAAAAATTAAATGAAAAATCTTATTTGATTGCAGATTTAATAAATCATATACTTATTTAACAAAAACGAATTTCTTTTTATAAAAAACTTTAATACTTATATAGAAAACCTAGTCAGCATTATTTCTTTCATTTTGAGATGATATTTATTTTTACAAAATTTTCCTTTTTATTTTTGTTAAATCTAGTACTTGTAACCTATTGGCTTTCAATGTATTTTTAACATATGGCATTATAAATCAATTTGTCTATTTATTGAATGGGCATAAGCCCAAGAAAAATCCTTAAAAATGTCAACTTGTATTTTTAAGCATATTATGTGTGTCAATTTAATAATATAGAGACACACACATATACAAATACACATAAAATGAAAACTTACCCAAAAAAAAAAAAAAAGATAAACATATACATATATGAAACACTACAAAATATGCTAAATCATCATAAAATGGAACAGAAAATGATGCTTAACAATTGAAAATTATGTCACAGTATGTCTCCCAACTCCTCTGCTCAAATTCTATAGGTTGTTAGAGGAAGATGTAAAAATATTCTATGTATTGATATATTTAATGATACTATCAATATTATACTCTGAGATAATATGTTGTTCGGGTTTAGTTTGTGTTTTTTTTTTGCTTTTTTTTAATGGCTTAAAAATATGTCTACTAAAGATATTGTTTAGTAATGTTGTCTGCAAAAATGTGAAAATCATTTAATGCTGGTTTTAAGTTTTATCATATACTTAAATCCTGTACTACATAAATATATATAGCATCATATTTTTAAAAGCTTAAGAGTATTGTTAAATAAAAAAAAACGATGATACAAATATTTTTGTTAAATTTTTCATTTTCCTAAATTCAATAATTCGAAGGTACTCTAAAACAGACTCTTTATATACATAAAATACGTTGGTAGCGTAGAAACAAAGTGGTCCAGGATAAAGCACGGGATTGTCGGACAATGCCGATAGTTCCAAAGTAATTAGTTTAGAATTTGCCCACATGCAAGTGTAGACATTTTTTATATTTTAGAGTTCACATATTTTAATTTTCAGGTTTCTAGCCAATAGGGCTTTGGGCAGGACGTCAGGGTGGAGCCTTTTCCTTCCACGTAGAAATTTAGAAAAATCAGTAGTTAACCCATTTTCCAAGAAAGAGTCTTCTAAACAAATGGGTTTGTCCTCCTTTTTGACCAACCGTATGGGTGTCGAAAAATTCCGCCTTACCAGGGCTAAATCTAGACAATACGTATTGTAAATTTCAGGTTTCAAACCAAAGGGCTTTGGGCAGACGGGCAAGAGGGAGACTTTTCCCCATTTTGCACCTACACGCAAGAATTTTAGAAAATCCCGTGTTTTAAGCAAAACGAGAAACCTACATGCAAGATTTGATATTCCAAGTTCCAGCGGTTTTGGCGGACGGCCAAAGGGAACATCTCTACATATTTTCCCCCTCCCCGTAGGATATTCCAAAAATCCCGTCTGAGTTAATTTCAATGCCGGATGGGGATCCTATAAATGGTACCTAATTTCAGGCAGGCCGCTAAGGGGGATAATTTCCCCTTTTCTGTCACTTCCCGTAAGATTTTCCAAAAATCAAGTTTAAGTTATTGTCTACATTGAAATAGGAACCTTAACTTCTACACCGAAGTAGGAACCATAACTTCATATATCCATAGGTTTGGGCAAGTCGGTAAAGAGAAGCTTTTCGCAATTGAAACCCCCATTTTATCCACTTCCCTGCAAATAATTTAAAAATATGTCTTACTAATTTTTTAGCCCATACTCAAAGGAGTGCATTTTTTAAAGTTCACGTAACTAGCAAAAGGTGTCCAAGGGGAGTTCTCCCCCCTTTGCCCCTACCCGTTGGAAATGCCATAAATCCAGTCCATGTTAATGTCAACATCGGAAGGGGGAACTTATGTACATAATTTCAACTTCCTAGCACCAGCGCTTATAGCAGGCCGTTAAGGGAGATAATTTCCTCTTTTTTGCCCCTCCATATAGAATTTTCCAAAAATCACATCTTAGCTGGCGAAGTGGGAAAGCCTCATACAAAATGTCAAGTTCTTAGGTGAAGAGGTTTTGGGCAACCCGTTAATGGGAGGCTTTTCACCCTTTAAACCCACATTTTAATCACGTCCCTGCAAAAAAATTCCAAAATCTACCTCATCAGTGATTTAGGTCATACTGCAAGCAAACGCATATTTTAAATTTCACGTTTCTATCAAAAGGGGTTTGGGTAGGCCGTCAAAGGAGAGTTCTCCCCTCTTTGACCCTACCCGAAGGAATTTCCAAAAATCCCCTCCATATTAATGTCAAAGTCGTACCTAATTTTAACTTCCTAGCCCCAACGCTTTTGGCAGGCCATTAAGGGGGAACATTTCCCTTTCTTGAACCTACTCGTAGGATTTTCCAAAAATCACGAAGTAGGAACCCTCATACCAAATTTTAACTTCCTAGTTCTAGCGATTTAGAACAGGCCGTTAAGGGGGAGATTTCTTTTCAAAGTTTATATTCCCTATTACTGAATGCCCAGTTAAAATTTTGAAAACAGTTAAATTCAAATTTTATAGGGGAAATAACAAAAAATGTGTCAGAAGCTAACAGGCTAAATGTCAAAAAAATATTTTTGGTTTTTTTTTTTTTGGGTTATTACTTATGAATTAAGTAAAAACTAAACAAACAACAAATTTCTTTATGTTCTAATTAATATAAAATTCATCTATAAATAGCATTAAATCGATTGTTACAAATTACTTTCTAAAAGTTCAAATTCTAACTTTAACATTTATTATGTTAACTATTATCACCAATTACAATTATAGAAATATAACTACCATAAGTCGTCTCATATTTAGACAATTTAGCTAACAAATGCGTATATGACACTTAATGCCACACAACAACTTTTAACGCTTAGCAATTTTCTGTAATCATTATAGTCAATTTACACATACTATACGAAGGCATATACATACTATAATACTTTTACGTGTGCATATACAGTGTTGTGCAAAACTTGCTAAAGTTTTACGTATTTAACCTTAAATTTGTAGGCCTTTATATTAAATCACCTTTTATTTTTACTCTATCCCCTTTCCATAAGAAACAACACATTAATTTGTAAGAAAAATTTCCTCAGTGTTCCTTTCCATGAAAAAATTGTGATATTTTTTACATTGACGATTTTTTGCAAAATAATTCCTCATGCTGAGTAAAACATGCCTCCTCTATGGGTGGTTCAATACGATAATGTTATCGAGAATGGTTAAAGAATTAAGTTTAAGTCCTTGATTGGCCGACACAATCAAGCGACCTGAATCCTATTGAAAAGGACTCTTTCCAGTAAACGATTCCGAAATCCAAACGAACTTTTCGAAATTCTAGAATCTAAGTGAAAACGTCTTCTTGAAGCCATAATAAGTAATATTATTGAATCCATGCCGCTCCGATATGCCGAAGCTATAAAAAATTAAGAATGATATAAGAAATATAAAATTGTTGCTTTTGTTTTGCACAAATATATATGGCAACCTGCATTGTGCAAAAAACAGTTAGTTTAAATTGGTTGTTATATAAATGTAAATAAATTATAAAAAAATAAATATATTCTGAAATAAATGACCTTATTTATTTTTATAAAGTTTGTTGCTTTTGTTTCCCACAACACAGTATATCTGTAAGAATGTATGTATGCTACTAATATGGTAACATTTGAAACCAATTTGGTAAAATGAAACAATAAAATATATCCAAAGAATATAAGGAAAATATGTTTTATATTTTTCCGTAACATTAAGTTCTATTAAACACTATCAATAATGAATTGCATGGCGTTTATCAATGTCTATAAAAAAGGATATGAAATAATAACATTTGTGAAGTATAGAATAAAAACTGTCAGGATATGTAGACGACAAGGGGGTATATTTTTTACTAAAGCTTTAATTTGCGAAAGTCGTAGAAAGGAGTACTGTAAAAATTAATAATCTTTAAGTTTGCCAATTATATGAATATCCAGCAAAATTGTTTAGAATCAGTTACCTCTGAATCTCCTCTAGAACAGTTATTTTACCATCGGTTATATTATAAAATATAAATAAATCAAAAGAAAGGAAATTGTTATGAACTTTTATCCAGTAAAAAGTAAGAATCCTAAGAACAGATTGCAGAACAACTTATACGTAATTAGCATAGGTTCTAATTTATGTTCTACAAACGGTAATTTTTGTATGGAGTTTGACCCATTAGCAGAAGGTTATTTTTATACTTTTTACTAGAATTCGTTGCTTTAGAACTGGTTATAGAACTGATTCTTGTACAGTGAAACCTTACTTTCACTGTACAAGAAGACTTTTCCTTCCTCATAAAAATTTCGAAAAATCAGCAGTTAACTCATATGCCAAGAAAGAGTCTTCTAAACTAATTGGTTTGTCCTCCTTTTTGCCCTCCCAATATGGCTATCAAAAAATTCTGCCTTACCAGGGCTAAATCTAGAGAATACGTATTGCAAATTTCAAGTTTCTAGCCAAAGGGCTTTGGGCAGACGGGAGAGAAGGAGACTTTTCCCCGTTTTGCACCTAAGCGCAGGAATTTAAAAAAATCCCGTGTTTTAAGCAAAACGAGAAACCTGCATGCAGAATTTGATATTCCGAGTTCCAGCGGAACTTGGCGGCGGACCGCCAAGGTCGTTACCTTTTTTTCCCTTATATTCCAAAAAATCCGTCTGAGTTAATTTTAGTGCGGGAATCAGTTCTAAAACATGTTCCATAGAACCAGTGGTAAAAGAACGTATTCTAGAATAGATTCAAAGGTAACATGATCTCAAAGATTTTGGTGGGGGTTTATTAAGTTAAGTTTTTCTGAACTCGCATTTTAAATTAATATTTTTTAGTTTTGTAAGTTTTTATTTTTAGGATTCTCGTTTAATGAAATTTGACAAATTAAAAAATATTTTGGACTAGGAATGAAAAATATGTTGTGGGATTTTATCAGTATAATGCCAATCAAATTTTTTTTTTCAAATTTTATAAAATTTATTTCGACCCAGTTCTATAGTTGAAGTGCAAAAATACGATATTTAAAAAATTAATTTGAATTTCCCAAAACTGTAGTTTAAAGGGAATTTACACTTTAGTGAAAAATTCTCACCATTTGTTTAACACAATTCAAAAATATGTACAATTTTGTTTGTTGGTACCACGTGGTGGCAAATATTGTACAAGTAATGTGTATTAATTTCTTATGTGATTTCGGTTCAAAAATTTTCCGCACCAAACGCGATTTCTAAAAAAAGTTAAATTCTTTTTTAATATATTTATTTTAAAAATTTTTCAACTGTTTTATGAATTAAATTTTAATACCCTCATTTTGCAAAATGTAACGCCTAACTTTACATTATATTAAAAAAAATTGATTTTGTAAGTCACTTGAATAAAGTAGGTGATTGCTCGCGTTGAAACAGCTGTTTTTTATGTTATTTGAATTTTTAAACATACAAATTTCGTAAATCACTGCCCTGAAAAATTAATCAATCAAGATGTCAAAATCATCACTTGAATTGTTTTAGCGTTGGATTGAATTTTTTTTTTCAATATTTAAAAAAACAAAATTTGTAATTTGACATCAATATTTTACTAATGCGGTTACCATAACCAACAATCTATATACTGGCTGTCATATAGAATCCCAGCAAATCTTTGGTAATGGGTGTGATATTCTCATGCGTTACCTTGTAATGATAGCTCGTTACCTTTTTCATTATTTGCAAGCATAAAGTAATAAGTTACTGATTATTGATTACGTAATATATGATTTATAAATGTAAAGTAATAATTGAAATATTTTTGAAAATCTATTTTAAGATACATTACTTTGTGTTTTTTTGTAAGCAAAAGGGTAATGTATGTTTGTTTTGATAACACTTGTGAAAATACGAAGCGTAACAATTCATTTAAGTTTAAATCAATCAAATACTATATGCGTCGATAGCTCAGTGGGTAGAGTTCTTGGCTGGCAACCAGATTTCCCTGGTTCGATTCCCATCTTGACCACATTATTTTTAATTACAAAAATTTTAAATAAAATATTTGTAATAATATTTTTTAATAAAAATTCCCCTTTTTAAAAATCTATTTTTAGACACATTACTTATTCCATTCTCGTAACCATATAAGTAACTATTACATTATCACCTCTAAAGTAATGGGTATACACATTAATTTGAGGCTCATCGCCTGCAAAATTCATCAATGAATTAAGGTGTAAAATAATACGTCGGCCCCTATGGCTATACATTACTATACCCATTATTTGGTTATGTGAGGTTTTGCTGGGATACTAATAATTCTCATTAAGTTAGGAAAATTTATCACATAAATAATGGCAAAGTTTGGTAGCCAAGAGTGAGCTAGAATTAAATAAAACCGAGTAGATTCCCGTTCCCGAGACGTGGTGTTGTTTTGAAAGAATTAGTTTACCGACTCACTTGCCGATTATTCTTGTAAGTCACTTAAAAATATTTACTTATCGTATTTAGAACCATTTTCCTCGCTTCACCATTTAACCAGCCTTACCAGCTGCTTATTTTCATGAGTTACTAAGAAATAGTTATTGATCGTATTTAGAAACTTTTTTCCATTTCACGATTTAAACCGACTTAGTTGCCCATTATTATCGTGAGTTACTTAGAAATATTTACTAGTCCTATTTCAAACATTTTTCTCTTCAAGCCAAATCACCTGACGATTATTCTCGTGAGTTACTTTGAAATATTGACAGATTGTATTTAGAAAATTTTTCCCGCTTTACCATTTAATTCAACTCACCTATCGATTACTCTCGTGAATCAATTAGAAATATTTACTAATCGTATTTATAACCTCTTTCCCTTTTCACAAGTTAACCCAACTCACCTACAACTATTCTAGTGAGTCACTGTCGAGTTACTTCGATAAAATTTACGGGAACATAACTTTATCCGAAGACTTTTCGAGCCGAGACAACCTTAATTAGAGGTGATGACACATCGCTAGAGAAAACTGTTTGACATACAAGCCTGTCCATTCTTAACAACTACAGACACGATAGTACTGATAATTAAAAGAAGCAGTTCTCTAAAAAAACCCACCCTTACTGTATTTTCCCTGGCTGGAAAACTAAACTGCATTACAACACTCACAATATATTTCCCCTCATCGACTGTAGTTTATTTAAAAAGTAATACGTAAAGATTTTGATTTTAAATGAAGAATAAATTGAAATTCATAGAAATATATTTATTAACTGTTTGAATCAGTCATTCAAAAAACAAACTATAAAAATTTATAGACATTCAATAGGAGCTGATATTTTCTGTTCAATGTACAATTTTAAGTTTTCTGTTTCTAAAAATAGAAATATGAATTTCTTTTTGTTTTTTTTTTACCAAAATAATTTGTTTATATACAAAATTATTTGAATAAAAATGACCAGAAATTATTTAAATATAGATACAGACATAGAAAATAAAAATATATACAACTGTGTGTGTTGTTTTTTGTAAAATTGCATACAAATAAAAAAAAATTTCAATTTGAAAATCTAACCACAAAAATCGTTTGTTTTTTTCTGCGTTTTGTCAATTTAAAATTTATGGTTATTTAAACGACTTGCGATTGCTTTTACTACTTTTATCGTTCATTAACAATGATTGAAAATAAACAACAAAATGTGCTGAATATAATGAAAAATCAGTAGTCCTCTTTTTGATTGTATTTTCAATTAATTTAATATATATTTTACATTATTTTTAACGAAATAATATTTTGAGTGAATACGTTAAAATTTTTGTTAATTTTAACTAATTTATAACGACCTTTCAACGTCCGTATATTTGCAATAAAAAACATATTTACCATTTTTAGCCAGGCTGATAAGGTTATTCGATCCGGCAAAAGATCTTTTAAAAACCCGAAGTTTTAGATAAGCAAGCGCCTCCAGAAGAATACAAAGCTTAAACAAAAAACCCTACTAAGACGTATTCCTATATCTTCTTAGCAATCAGACACGTTGTGAATTTAATTTTCTAATAAGCACAATGACATAACTATAATTTTAAGACTAAAAATATTCTATGCTTTTTTTGCTATTTTGATTCTCATTAAATTTATAGGATGAGTGGTTATTTTTGGGGCCAGTTGTATGTATTCAGTGTACAATATGGCTGTAAACTAGTGTTATACCACAATTTCTTGTTGTTCAATATTTTATGTCTTCGTTTAGCTTAAATTATTAACTTTAAAATGACTTTTCTTATCCCCATTAACACAATACTCGGTTAGCTACTAACTGGGTCTTTAACTTAAACATTTGTTGTTGTTTACCATACAAAATATGAATTTAACTCTTTGTTAAATTTTAACTAGACATTGTAATATCGGTCATATGAAGTTTTAGTTTGTGAACAATAAATCATTTAGTTGGTTTTGATTGACAATTATTTTTCTATTTTCCTTTTTTCAAACATTCATACCGCACTGTAGTTTTTGAAAAATTTTTCAACCTGGTAAAAAATATATACTTTTTGCTAATACGAATTGAAATGCAAGAGTTCCTTTCATAAATACCATACAAGACATGGAGTATATACAATACATAAATCAAAACTTCAATAAGTTATCAAATAACAATCATAACATACAGATTACAAAAAGCTAGATTTTTTTTTTTTTGAACAGCAATGTGTTCCCTGTTTAGTTTATATGACCAACCAGGATACGAAAATAATAGAATCAATGGGTGAGTGTATATGAAGGAATATAATGCTCTAGGCTGTACTTATTTGTATTGGTAAACATTTTTTTATGTTCTATTATAATTTCTAAAGTTAGAAATTTTATAAAATCTCTATATTTTACACCATAAAATGTTTAAAACAAATTTTTTGTTGAAAATAATTTTTGATTTTTAAAATAATATTTTCACTGAATTTTTAGATTTCAATCAGTGGGATTTTATTCTTAGAAAAAATTTTCAAGATAAGTACCTTCCTAATGCAAGACCAACCGTATGATTTTAAGTATTATGATGAGAGGGTAAAATAGGTTTTTTTTTTTTTTTTGTATTGTATTTCTAAAAAAACTTTCTATTGAACAATTTCAAACAATAAAACCAATATGTGTATTATCATTCTCTTACCAAACCTCCTAAATTTCATTATCAATGACTTGTATACCAGGATTAAAAAATCAAAAAAAAAAAAAAAGTTTAGTGACATTATAACAGGAAGAATATAAAAATATAACTTTAGTTTATATATCATTTTAGAAGTTTCATATTGACAATTCCTGTTGCAGAACTTTTTATTCAATCAGTGTTTTTATACAATACTCTCCTCCCAGTTTGTGTTCTAATTTTTGGAACACTCACCAAAAAAGTCTGTATTGGTAACTGAAAATTTTGATGTTATTACGGGAAATTTTGCTAATTTGAGAACTAAATTGTTTTTTACTGCTATTTTCATTGGATGTCCTATTTTTGAACATGAGTCCGTTGTAAAAAGTATCTTCACTTCCAATCCCTTTTTTTCGAACTATGTAACATTCTAAGACAATTTAAGTTTGTATGTATAAGTTTTAATTATAAAAATTACATTTCCTTTAATATCCACTTTTTTAAAATTAGAAAATTTTATTGCTAATTTTAGCAAATCGGTTTTTAAAAATTTGTAAAATGCTTTCTGAAGTTAGCAACTAAAATTTATAAATATTTTGTAAAAGTTCTGTTATTTGTAAAATGAAAATAATTATGTAAAAATTGAAATATATATGAGCATACATGATCATACATGGGCCTGTATATGATCATACATGGGCATACATGGTCATATACGTCCATACATTGTTCAATATATGACCATACATGATCTCATATATGATCATATATCTTCGGATCTGATATTTGAGGGTATATGGACGTATATGATCATATACGAGCATACATGAATAATATATGAGCATGTATGATAATATATGCACATATATCACAATATACCCTCAAATTTCGTATCCGAAGATATATGGTCATATATGAGATCATGTATGGACGTATATGACCATGTATGCCAACGTATGATTATATACAAGCCCATGTATGATCATGTATGTTCATATATATTTCGATTTTTACATGGGTAGGAAAAATATTTACTAAATAGTAATTATTTTACTAAAAGTCAGTACAAAAATAGTAAAGCGGGATTAAAAGCCGTTTACAAATTTTTCTACTTACTTTTTTTCTGAGTGTACAAGTACATATTATTGTTGTTGTTGTGTATATCCTTTTATGAAGTAAATTCAATACAAACGTCGAGACTAGACAGTCAATAATATTGATATAAAAAATGTATTTGTGATTTATGAAGCCAATGTTGTTTCGTTTAGTTTTTTTTTTTTGGGAGGAAGGAAACTTGATAATATTATTAGGAAGGCTATGGTATCGATAAAAAAAACTACTAAATACACTTGACAATGGATTAAACAAAAACCTTTGGGTAGATTATTTATTATAATAGACCAGAGGTCAATGAAATACTAAGAATGTTAAGGAAAATTAAATAAGACAAATGTTTTCGAAGGATGATTTTCTATTGAGATTATAGCAAATTGGATTTGCAAAGATTTCATTCAGACAAGTAATATAGTATTCTCAGCTTACAGTGTCACATTAAATAAAATAATTTAGAATAATAGATACAAAAAACTTTAATCAACTTCTATTAGATTTTGGGTTAAAAATATAATAAATCTAGTTCTTTTTATATTGCAAATAATAAACACAGTAGAAATTTTCTATAGCTACTCCTTATTTACACAAGAGTCTTAAAACAAGTACATAAAAGCCGATATTGAAACTCTATTATGTTACACTTTAACATATCAAAGAATTCAATCACAAAATACACTGTAAGTACAATTTCAACTTTTGAAATGACACACGAAAATCCCGTGAACTTAATTTTGGGTCGTAGAAGAGTCCGGTAATTTTAACAAGATATTTCAATTTATAGTTTGCTGTGACTCAAACAATTTTTTGATTAAATTTTACTAAAAAAGACTTCGAAAACTCTTTTGGAATGAATATATTTATTGATTTTTTTACTTATTTAATATTTATTAATATATTTTTTGCAATCAAAAAAAAATCAAAATTTTATTCAGAAAATAAAACGGCATAGGAATCATTTAAATCTGTTACAATAATATTACGTACACTTAAAAAAGTTTGTAAGTTAAAATAACTGAAAATATCATTTAAAAGAAATGATATTTCATTTAAAAACCGGTCTACTTAATTTCCATTTAAATTAAATGTCATTTGTTATTTATTTTTAAATGTTGATTAATCAACTGACACATCCGTAAAAAACAACTGATATAATCAGTTAAAATAAATGTCAAAATTTTACCCACCAATCCTTAAAAAATAAATGTTTTTTTCATTTATTTAAAATTATTTCCGTTTTTGTATTTTTTTTTAATATACTCGTACAATACAAAATGTATGTATGCATATGAAGCTATAAACACTTTTTGTGTGAATGTATTTGTATATGTATGTGTGTTTATGAAGTTCTTGTAAATTGTATTGAAAAATTTTGTATATATACAACCAATTTAAATAAAAAAAAAAATTGATATTTTTTAAATATTTTTTTTGAAACAGACAGCTAACAAAATTTAAATTTGTAATAACTGTTACGGACACAAATAAACCACAAGTTTCCGTTTTGTGGGTAAATTTTTATTAAATTTCAAACAAATGAAAAAAATAAATGAAACTGAAAAAAACGGTAAATGATAGTAAATTATTTAAAATAAATGTATAAAAAAGTTAATATAGATGTTTCTTTGAAAAATAAATGTATCTTCCTTTATTTTTAAATGGAACGTAAAACTTTTTTATTAAACTACAAACAGTTAACTACATAATATTCTGAGTGTATACGTATGTTATTGGTGTACTTTAATTCGAATAACACACATTGCAGTGTAGAATTAATATTGGGGTATCATTATTTCTTAACCTACAAATTATTATAACTCATTACCTTCTAGATTAATTTAAAAATAATAATAATAAATTGTAAATAAATGAAAAAAAAAACAATAAATTAAGTCATTATAAAACAATTTTAAATGTCTTCTCGTTAAAATATACCCAAAAAATAGTTTGAGTCAAACTTAAATCTAAATATCTTGTTAAAATAACATGACTCTTCAAAACGGGGTTCACTACTGAATTCTACGACCCAAAATTACGTTCTTGTGTCTCGGAGTTTCCGTGTGTTTTTTTGATGTACTTACTGTGTTATTACTGTTGTAATCACCAACAAATGTTGTTTTCGCGTTGATGTTATATTAGAGAATACTCGCTACCTAAGGTGTGCTCGTATTTATATTGGTGATGAGATTCTCTAAAATATGTGAGAGCTTTCTATGTTCTAGTCTTTGCTAGACTTATTATTAAATTTAAATATTCATCTCCAGATGACAATGCTGTATGCCGAGTATGTTATAGTTTTCGCTTGAATACGAATAAATGGAAATTCATTTACATTTTAAACAATTTTAAATTGTACGGATCTGCAGCTCAGTAAGTTAAAATTTTTGTCTCGCAGCCAGAGATTCAGTAATAGATTCCCAATTCCCAGAAAGGACCCTGATGCTTTTTTGAACAGGATTGAAAAAATAGAGAATAAAAGTGCCGACAAATTTAATTAAAGCAAGAGTGACTCCCTTCAAATTGCAAAAAACACGTGCCCCAAATGCAATATTTTACATAAATGCAAAAGCAATTTATCTGTAGAGAAGAGATATGAAAGGTAGTAAAACATAAAAGTGGGCAAATATTGCAACACTGACAAATCCTTGAAGAGTTTTTGCACACTATCAGATAGAGAGTTGGCGAAACTGTTGAAGCTTTTTTGATCATAGCCCCGTCATTTTTTTTGTAACTTGCGTGAAGGAAAGTGCTATGGCAACATAGAAAAAGGTCGATGTCGCATGTACACACAGAGGAAAAACAGGTTTGGGGCAATCATATACTCAGAATATTATGTAGTTAACTGTTTGTAGTTTAATAAAAAAGTTTTCGGTTCCATTTAAAAATAAAGGAAGATACATTTATTTTTCAAAGAAACATCTATATTAACTTTTTTATACATTTGTTCGAAATAATTTACTATCATTTACCGATTTTTTTCAGTTTCATTTATTTTTTTCAAAAAAAAAAATATTCAAAAAATTTTAATTTGTTTTTTTATTTAAATTGGTTGTATATATACAAAATTTTTCAATACAATTTACAAGAACTTCATAAACACACATACATATACAAATACATTCACACAAAAAGTGTTTATAGCTTTACATGCATACATACATTTTGTATTGTACGAGTATATTAAAAAAAACAAAAATACAAAAACGGAAATAATTTTAAATAAATGAAAAAAACATTTATTTTTTAAGGATTGGTGGGTAAAATTTTGACATTTATTTTAACTGATTATATCAATTGTTTCTTATGGATGTGTCAGTTGATTAATCAACATTTAAAAATAAATAACAAATGACATTTAATTTAAATGAAAATTAAGTAGACCGGATTTTAAATGAAATATCATTTCTTTTAAATGATATTTTCAGTTATTTTAACTAACAAACTTTTTTAAGTGTATTAGAAGAGCATCGCATATTTTTGGGATCATGTTTGTGCCAACCATAGTCGTACTATAATATAGATATCGTATTATGATGATAAAATAATAATAACATTATAATTCGAAATTATGAGAAAGCTCTTTAAATTTAATAATATTTATTTAGTTATGTTTTTCCTAAAGAAAAAGACTTTTTCAACAAAACCATTTGATTCTAGAAAAATTCATCAAAAAAAAAAATCACCAAAAATATTTAAAATCCTAAGGACTTTTGTGTATTTTGTATAAGAACCTTTTGCGTACGGAACTGCTCGTAGGTTCTACTGAATATTTCATATACAAATTTTATTATTATTCTGAGTACTTTTTCCACAATAAAGTCGTTGTTTTACAAGAAATTATTTAATAAACATATTTTTTTGAAAAAAATTATTAATGTTTTTATTGAAAAGAACTAAAAAATACATTCAGAAAAAAAGTTAGTAGAAAAATTTGTAAACGGTTTTCATTCCCACTTTACTATTTTTGTACTGATTTTTAAAATTTACTCATTTTTAAAATGTAACAATTGTATCTACATAAAAATAATTAAGTTAATTTGTGCATTTTTATTATATTTTTTTATAAATTAAAATTTTTCTATATTAAAAAATTCATCAAGTTTACAGCAATTGACTAAAATTTAGTAGCGCTTACTAATTTTTTAAACGATTTCAATAATATTTAGTAATTTTTTTTGCTGATTTTAGCAAAGTGATTTTGAATTCCACTTTTCATATTAGCAAAATTTCCCGTAATAACAAATCTTCAGTTGCCATTACAGACCTTTTTTGGTGTGTATATAAATCTTAATATAGAATCGTTTTGACAATGAATTTTTTCGACAATTAATTGATTAGTGAAAATTATAATACATTTTCAAAAATGAAATCCCCCGGGTGAAAATGATCATATATTATTTATCATTTTTACATGGGTGACTGAACTGATACAATTTTTTATGAAAACAAGTCATAATAGTCGTAGTATTATGACAGTAAATGTCAAAGTCACTTTTGGTTTGATTTATAATTATTCATTGATTTTTGTCAGCATTTTATAGTTCCATAATTAAAAAATTTTTTTCATGCTCAAGATTTTTGTTAGTACAGTACGGTTACAGCCAATCATGTTATAAAATAAAAAGTGGCAATCATGAAATAATAATATATTTTTACCATCATAATGATGGTATAGTCGATACTATCATAATTAAAACCTATTTATAAACCCATAACTTGATTGTGACAACCATACTTGAATGTAGTAAGTATAATATAGTGATGATGTTGCAACACCTGGTTGTACATCTGGTCTCTCCTCATACATATTTTTTAATATTTTTCATATTTCATATTTTTCTTAATTGATGTTAGCATCGTTGTGAAAGGAACCCGCAACCATCTGTGAAGCAGTCCGATTTCACAATATAACAAATTATTTTCGTAATCAATTCTGAGAATTGTACGTGAATGAAGCCCCAAAAAAAAGAACTTCTGCATTATTCGTTTTGTCAAGTTGGGTGCATTAATAATTTAATTGTCATACGAATTTTTTGCTCAAGGTGGATTTTTATCACTTTTTCTATATTTTAACACGGTTATATCTCGGAATACCGTACGGAATATATCTTTTGTGTCTAAAGCAAAGTTGAAGATATTGAATAGCGGAACAAACCTACCCAAAAAAAGTGCATCCAGTGCCTTAAAAATCATTTTCCCCATTTTTCACTTATTTTGCTCAATAACTAGATTACAAATCCACAAATATGCTGTTTTTTTTCTTTATAAACTTTATTTTGCATGAAAATGAAAATTCCGATTCATATTACAGCTATTCTTTCACAGAAAATATGGGATTTTTGTTTGTTATCTATGCATGGAAACAAAATTTAGATTATTTTCAATTATTGTAAGTATCCATCCTTGTTGAAGTTTCAGCTTTTAAATAAAAAAATTTACAAACTCATGTGAAAATTTAAAAATATATGAACATACATTATCATACGTTGGATTCCATATGAGCATACATAGGCATACATGAGCCATGCATATTTTAATATACGATCATACATCATATACATGAATGACATACGAGCATATATGATAATGTAGGAAAATATCCGGGCATGTACCTCAAATTTCGGATCCGAAGATATATGAAATAATCTAATATCATACATTGATCTGTGCATGGTCGTAAATGATCATATTTGTATGATCATATTCAATACTATCTATGACCATGTATTTTTATCTGTATTTCGATTTTAACAAAGGAGGCTTTAGTGTTTTCAAAAACTTTATAGAAAACCCTTATGAAGTTATACCTAACACAATTACTAACATTTAAAGAACTTTTTTTTTTGTAAGATACTGACACCTTGTAGACTTCTTTATTTAGAAAATGATAACAGGCAGAAAGTGCCAACCTCACATACCGTATTATTTGGAAACGAAATTTTAAAGCAATAAACATTGTGAATTTTTCTTGGCCAATATGTGGCATAAATTTCAATAAGAAAAATTGCACTATTTATGATAAAATAAAATAAACAAATTTATTAATTTGATCTTCTTAATCACATATACAAACTTCGGAGCAATCAAGACTCTCCTTGTTTTTTCTTTCTTGTTGCACGAAAAGTTGTATTATTATTTATACTATTTGAAGTTCTAGAATTTTGGCTTCCCATCTAAAAATCGAAATATATATGAGCATACATGATCATATACGTCCATACATTGTTCAATATATGACCATACATGATCTCATATATGATCATATATCTTCGGATCCGAAATTTGAGGGTATATGGACGTATATGATCATATACGAGCATACATGAATAATATATGAGCATGTATGATAATATATGCACATATATCACCATATACCCTCAAATTTCGGATCCGAAGATATATGGTCATATATAAGATCATGTATAGACGTATATGACCATGTATGCCCATTAGACCGTACCACCTTATAGGCAAAAAAAAAAAAAGTTCACCGTACACCCTCAAATATAAAGTATTTTAACAAGAAAATTTCGAAAATGTTTTTTTTTTGGCCGAACGTAGGGGTCGCCATTTTATATTTTTCGTTATTTACCATCCGATCTTAAAGTGTTGTATATCAATGTTTTTTGTCACGCGGAGGCCGATGTTTTCCTCGAAGGAGCCATTGACCTCAAGTAACGCGTTCTAGTATTAACCCACCAGATCTCAGTTGCTACCACCTTAATGTGCTACCCTAATATTTTAAAATGAAAGCTCGAAAAAAGCAATAAACTTTTGCTAGTAAAGAATTCCAATAATTCCAGCGGAACTATTATTTTATTTTTTTTTTTAATTTTTTATATTGCCGAATGTAGGGCATTTTTATTTTTTTGTCATATCTTCTGTATTTACACTCGGATCTTAAAGGGTTATATATCAATGTTTTTGTCGCAATGATACCAAGCACCCTTTTATACTACTTTAGGGGTAACACCTATGTAAAAAGCCTATAAATAAAAACTTCCTTTTTTATTTTCTTTATTTACGGAGATGTGTTAACAAAGATTGGTTTTTACAAGATTTATAAAGGAGTACAAAAAAATATTTGTTTTACACAAAGTTTTATAAAATGATAGTATATTTACAATAGAGGTCCACGGCACGCAGCATTACTTAATCAATTTTTGGTGGATTTCTCTGAAATTTATAATGCATATGGAAAACTAAATTGTCTATGGATGCGCGAAGGAGCTTTTGATAGGTTAAATACTTTTTGACTTAGAGCTGTTTCTTTAAGAGTAAAAAAGTAGATATTTTGACTTTAACACTTCGCAGTTTTGTCAAAAATTAATATACCCAAAAACTCATACGCTTTTCTCTAGATAATTTAGTTTTCTACATAAAGTGTATGTTTCAGAGCGATCCACCTAAAATTGGTTAAATTATGCTGAGTGCCGTGGATCACTTATAAAATAACACAAATTTTAATCAATCATATTTTGACGTGATTCAAGTTGGCTGTATTTTTGGCGGCTGTCAAGTTTAGAAAAAATGTGCCCCAGAAGATTCATGTACTACATGAGCAAAACGATCGGTGTTTTGAGAATGGCACGGATAAGCTGTACATGAATC
Organism: Eustalomyia histrio; assembly: GCA_949748255.1. Lineage (NCBI taxonomy): Eukaryota > Metazoa > Arthropoda > Insecta > Diptera > Anthomyiidae > Eustalomyia > Eustalomyia histrio. The sequence continues at coordinate 18,369,525 of OX456526.1, forward strand.
TTCTATGGCGGTCACCGATGAGCAACTAAATTATCTAGAGAAAAGCGTATGAGTTTTTGGGTATATTAATTTTTGACAAAATAACGAAGTGTTAAAGTCAAAATATCTACTTTTTTACTCTTAAAGAAACAGCTCTAAGTCAAAAAGCATTTGACCTATCAAAAACTCCTACGCGCATCCATTGATTAAGTAATGCTGCGTGGCGTGGACCTCTATTGTAAATATACTATCATTTTGTAAAACTTTGTGTAAAACAAATATTTTTTTGTAATCCTTCCTAAATCTTGTAAAAACCAATCTTTGTTAACACATCTCCGTAAATAAAAAAATAAAAAAGGAAGTTTTTATTTATAGGCTTTTTACATAGGTGTTACCCCTTAAGTAGTATAAAAGGTTGCTTGGTATCATTGCGACAAAAACATTGATATATAACCCTTTAAGATCCGAGTGTAAATACAGAAGATATGACAAAAAAATAAAAATGCCCTACATTCGGCAACATAAAAAATTAAAAAAAAAATAAAATAATAGTTCCTCTGGAATTATTGGAACTCTTTACTAGCAAAAGTTTATTGCTTTTTTGCGAGCTTTCATTTTAAAATATTAGGGTAGTACATTAAGGTGGTAGCCACTGAGATCTGGTGGGTTAATACTAGAACGGGTTACTTGAGGTCAATGGCTCCTTCGAGAAAAACATTGGCCTCCGCGAGACAAAAAACATTCATATACAACACTTTAAGATCGGACGGTAAATGGCGAAGATATAACGAAAAATATAAAATGGCGACCCCTACGTTCGGCCAAAAAAAAAAAAAAAAAGTATTTTCGAAATTTTCTTGTTAAAATACTTTATATTAGAGGGTGTACGGTGAACGTTTTTTTTGAGGTACGGTCTAATGCCCATGTGTGATCATATACAGGCCCATGTATGATCATGTGTGCTCATATATATTTTAATTTTTAGATGGGGTTTAAGTTATTCTTGAAAAATATTTTTATAAGTGCTAAAATTTCCTAAGTATTAAATTATTTTTCATAAACTATTTTTACAAAATATAATATAAATCATTTTGTTTATCTACACCATATCATCTCATAATATGAATAATAACTAATTTTTTGTTAAAACATTTTCCCTTTATTCCCTTACAATTTTTAGTAAAATCTCATTTCTTTGTTCTAATCCTATTTTATTATTTAATTCTTAGTTTTATACATTTTAAAATACAATTTTTCACACATACATATTGTAGCTGTTTCCTTTTTATTATTCTCTATGTTGGTACTTTAACATCATACAATATTCTATTTTTCTACACCATTAATACTTTTAATACCATTTTGAATTCTTCTTGTTCTCATATACATATGTATATGCTTGGCTTTGGGTATATGAGGATTGTTATGTAAAAGGTTCTGGCTGTAATAGGAAAATTTCAAATATGCAATAAGAAATTTTAATAATTTTTCTAGAACTCTGCTAAGCACTATTACATATACTTTAAAATATGTTTGACTATATGTAGTTTGTTAAATCTTTTAAAAGGTAGGTACATTCCCTATAAAATCCCTCATATAGATATAGTATATATGTTGGATAGTATGCTTTTTTTTCTCTATTAGTTCTTTTTAACTAATTTCTAACGGAAACAGGAATCCACATTAGTGCACAATTGTTTGTGCATATTAGATATTGTTGCATCTATCTGGTTTTATAATAATGTTAGTCAAAAGTAAATGAAAAGGAGATTGCAGATTTCAAACTACAGTTGTGTGTGCTATTATTTGTGCATGTATGAGTGTGTGATTTTATGCTATTTCCGTATGATAATTTATTATCACACTAAAACTATATTGTGATAAACCTTTTAATAACAAAAAAAAAAAAAAAAAAACAAGAAATTGAATAGAGTCGCTTTGTAGATAAAGTGAAATCCATACATAAATATGAGGTGCTTTTAAAACCGGAAAGAAATGAATTGAAGCTAGGGGAAAGAAAAGAAGCTAAAATATAAGTAATAAAGAAAAATGCATTAAAAATAATACAATATGAGATAAATATATGGAAAATTAATAAAAGACTTATTTGCAACTACTTTTTAGATTTATTATTACATGTTACAAGCTAATTTTAAAATCGCTGAAAAAAATTAATATAATAGAGAAAATCTAAAATTGTCATAACCCTTGCAAAATTGAATTAGGGATCACTAAGATGAATGGAAAAAATTCTTAAAACATTTTTCTGTTTATAAAAAACATACTTATAATATTTTAAATCTCCCTAGTTTATTTAAAAATTCAAAATTTCAACACGGTATTTGTTGATTTTAATATATATAATTTTTTCTGCAATGTATTTAATTATACCCTTCACCACAGGTGGAAGGGTATATATAAGTTTGTCATTCCGTTTGTAATTTCTACAATATTGATCTTAGACCGTATAAAGTATATATATTCTGGGTCCTTATGAAGAGCGAAGTTGATTTAACGATGTCCGTCTGTCCGTCTATCCGTCTGTCCGTCTGTGTGTTGAAATGGGTTTTCCGAAGAACCCAGACATGATGAGGACTTGGTTGTTTTTTATTTCTGTTACATGTGATCCATTTCTGTTTGCTATTGAAAATCACACAGATGGGTTAATAAATGGCTGAGATATTAGCAAAAAACCAGGACTACCTCTAATTTTTTCTGTAAAATCCCTTTGTTTATATGTATGAAGAATTTTACGCTTAACAAACACATCCATGTGTTAAAATTCTTTTCTTTCATCTCCACCTTTTATACACAAACAACACACAAATCTCTAATGAACGAAGACATTTATATATGTACCTCTATTGACGAAAATTTTGTGTGAGCTTCAATAGCTCAGTTGTCTAGACGCTATGTCAAAAATACTTTTTTTTCTCTAGGGCCGCGGGTTCGAATCCCGGTCAATTCACTTTTTTTTATTTTCTTAAGACTTTTGTTTTTGTTTATTTTTTGCTTTTTTAACATTCAATAATTAATTTATATAAAATTTTATATTAATAATTAAATAATCCATAAATAGGCTAAAAACATCAAAATTTTTATAAAAATCCTCTGATACAAACAAAATACAAACGGTTTTATTTCTATTTTTTGTTCCGATTTAAAAGAATTTATAAAAAGATTCTTATACCATTTTATTTTTCATATATTAAGAAAATTTTATACATAATTTCCCTTTGAGTGCAACTATTTGTCATAACTTATAATAATTTATAAAAAAAAATATAAACTATTTTCCTTCAAATTTTTAAAATTAAGCTATAGAAATTAAAAATATTTTTAATAAAAAAGCGAAATAAAATCCCAAATGCAAATTTGCCAGCTAAATCAAACGTTTTTGTAGAAATAAAGCACATGCAGTTCTAGTGATTTCTTTTAACGATTTGTTTAAATTCATTTCTTTCACCTCTTCACCTTTTATACACAAACAACAAACACTATTCTAGAGCTATGGATACGTCTTATACAGCAAAAGATCGAAAATCTTTAGTATAACATATTTGCTCAAAATCTCGGAAATATCGGTTCAGATACAAAAAAGTTATGCCCAAAACATAAATTTTTTTTAAATACCTATTTTCTGGAACCATAAATCTTCCCGAGTTCAAGTTTTATCACCAAACTAAATGGTTAATTTCCTCTTAAAGGCGCCCGTATATAAATTTGTCCATTGCAAGTATGTCCATATATAAACTTCAGTTTTTTTCCAACAATGGTGAAGGGTATATAAGATTCAGCATAGCCGAATTTAGCCGCTCTTACTTGTTTTTTTTAGGATTCGGTATAGCTCATATTGTGTCGCGATTTTAACTCGCATATTTTTAGCAAAAGTGAGAGAATTAACTCATATTTAAATTACCAATAAATTTGTAAGTAATTTTTGATACATAAAATATTACCTTAAGACCCCGTGACTTCGTTACTGGTAGTTTTAAATATCGGAATATATAAAGTGGTCCCAAATGTATCACTCTATTGGAAGATGGTATAACTTTTGCAAATGACGACAACTGACTGTCTTTTTAATATTTTTGAAGTAAACAGATACATGACATGTGTCGACAAAACGTAGAACGATATACTCCTCTTGAAAGCGAAATACTCATAACTATTTTTCAATGGACGGTTACTGTGACTGGTAAGCGATACAGAATTATAATAAAAGAGTTTTTAATGCCGCAAATTGAGGATATGAGACTGAAGGACATATGGTTCCAATAGAATGGCGAAACCCCACACAGAGATCATGCGACAATTTGCATTTTGAAGAATGGATTTCCCTCAGACTTTTTTGAAATTACGGGTCTAGGTGAACAAACCACATTCTCTAGAACAAAGATTCCCAAATAGCGGGTCGCGACCCTTGGGGGGTCTGTAGCTGCATTTAAAGGGGTCCGCGAAGAGTTCGGAAAAAGTTCTTCAAGAATAAGAAGGAAAAAATATATAATCCTGTTATTGTATTTACAAAAATAATGAATATACGAGGGCGGCTCAATAAGTCCGCGACTTTTTGAATGAATCATAGTTTTTTTTTTTTTTTTGCAAAAAAAAAAATATTTTTCAATATAATCTCCTTTTAGCTCAATACACTTAGTTTCTCCAATTTTTGCATCCCTTCCAAAAAAATAGGATTTTTCGAGGCATTAGTTTGATCAATAATTTCTCTTTGCCATTGAGACTACACACGTCACTCGATCACGTTTATGGTCAATTCTGAGCAAACGCGGCACCCATCTTGCTGACAGCTTTCTTAAATCCAACTGATAATTTAAAATCGAAACCACACTGCCATATAAAATGCATATGGCATTAGCAATCTCACGAACTTTTACTCTTCGATCGGCCAACACCATATCGTGGATTTTTCAACATTTTCGGGTGTATTGACCTCAATTGGCCGTCCAGAATGTTCAGCGTCATTGTTACGACCACAACGTAAGTTAGTAAACCACTTTTTCACCATTGAAATCGATGGTGCAGAGTCCCCATAGTATTTATCCTCAGAGGGTCCGTGAAGAAAAAGTTAGTGGAAACCGCTACTCTAGAAGCTATCAAAGAGAATAGGTGCAAAGTGTGCGAAAACTTATCGCCCTAAGTTCTGTCTAGAACAATGGAATATGCGTAAATAAAACCCAAAAGATGATTTTCAACAATTGAGGCGCACACTTGACTGCTATAATCTTCAGAAATGAATTAAAAAAAAAAATTAAAGGAGCAGATAAACATTGGAAGAATTATTTTAATTATGTTGTTGCATTTGAAAGATGTAGCAAAACAATACCAAGTGTACGTTTTGGGTGCACCCTGTATTAAGAAGACAATTCGACTATATTCTCTAATAATTTCTCTTTAAATAAACTTATTAAAATTTTAAGAAATCAAGGGTTTACACACATCATTCAAGTGGTAACATGCAAGTCCAATTTTATATGCTTTTATTGGAAATTAAAAAAATTTGACTTATTTAAATGCCAGATTTATAGCCGAAGGTTTTTGGGTAGAAAACTAATAAAGAAATTTTTTCCCTTATCGCCCCTACCCTAAAAAAATTTCCAAAAATGGACATCTACGCCGCACAATTGTAAAGAAATTTAAGTCGAATGTCTATAAACACTACTCCCTCTTTTACATAACATATTTTCGTAATTCCAACACAAATGCGTTATCCCCTGAGTATCGAAAAACGAAAAGACTTTTAGTTTTTAGCTCCTCTGCTTAGTACTTGGTATTCAGGGGACACTTTTTCCCTTTTAAACCCTTTCTTACCACATTCTAATTCGAAATTTCAAAACATATGTCTTTTTCCAATTAGCTCATACTCCAATCCAAACAAACTTTTATTTAAAAATTTCTAGCCAAAAGAGTTTGGGATGGCCGTTAAGCAGTATCTTTTGAATCTCTTGCACCACCTTTTTAGTAATACAAAGATTTTATCGAAAATAATTAAAATTACCTTATCGGTAACTAAGCGACTAAACCCTGAAAAACATTATAAAATTTCAGGTTTCTATCAGAGAATAAGTCCATACTGCAAAAAGCTCACATTTCCAGTCGAAAGTAACTTTTAACCATTTGAACTCCCATATTTACTACGTTTTTCGCGGAAGCTTTTAAAGGCACCGTATGAGTGAATTGATACGTATTTCAAAAAACAATATTTTAAATTTCTGATTCTTTACCAAAATGGTTTGTGTATGACGTTAAGGCTGAGACTATTTACCATTTTTCCTTTTCCCGAAAATATCTACAAAAACGTAGTTTTATACCCCATTTATACTGAACTTTCAAATTCCATACAAATTTTTAATCGAAAACTTGAAAATAACTAAAATACGTATTTTGGTGCTCAATATGAATGGGGTATTAGTGGATGTTTGCCATACTTCAACTAATAAATTGAGTGAATAAATATCTCTTTAATCCATCACTCCATCCCATATCGTGCCTTCTGTTTCAATTTTACTCATTCCCTGCCCAATATCATTCCATAAGATTTCCCTTGTCTAGTGCTGGAATTCGAAGCGATCCCCGTTACATTACATTTCCCTTGTATGACAAACAAATTCAACTCGTTCCCCGTTCCATTCCGTTTCGTGCCTCTTCTCTGCCGGATTAATTTCACGCATTTAATTTCATTTCTTTCCCCTAGTTTAGTGTCAAATACACTCGATAGCCGTTTAAAGTCCTTCAATTCCACCTTCTCTCCGTTCCATTCCATTTCGTTTCCCAATTTTACCATTTAAATTTCACTCGTTTTTAAATATGGGATTTCTTTAACCCTAGTCGAACGGAACAGGTACAATTGTACCTTTTTCATTTTTAAATTGAAATAACTTTTTTCGATAAGTAATAGATATCTGATGTTCTGTGACATCTCCAAACTTTTAATTAAGATTGAATTTTCAAAATTTCAAAGAAATATATTGGTTTATTACCCGTTTAATAAGACCTAGTTGTTTTGACACCCCTAAAACACTGAAAAAGTATAATTGTGCCTTTCATATATTTTGTATGAGATAGAAACAAATAAAATCAGTTTTACTATATTTATTTATAAGAACGTTTCAATATATATAAATATGAATTTACATGATACATTGTTTACGTGAAATGCAAATAGGTTTCACGCAGACCATACATGACTTTCTAGTTTTACGTTATTTTCGTTTCTCACATTGACAAACATATCAGCTTCTCACTACAGGAGAGGCTCCACGTCTGCCATGAGGTACTTTGGAACCAGCTTCAAGCTTTGGGGTTGGAACAATATGTCGTCTAAATACCATTTCTATAGCACTTAGTGTAAAATATTTACTTATAGTTGCTTGGAAAGATCTTTGAATAACTTTCTTTGCTGAGCCTTTGTTTTGGACCTTGGATGATGTATTATATCTACATATATATTACGTCAGATGTCTATCATATTATAGAACATTGCAAAGGGCCAGCGCAATGTTCGTCGCTTCACAGTATACTCTCTCACTCAATATTTTGTACATTACATCAACTCCACCTTTAGTTTTGTTATAGTATTTGATTATTTCTGGCTTTGATTATTTCTGGCTTTGCTAATTCTCCTGTCTGCATAGTTGAGAGTAGTATGACTGCAAAGTTGGTAGAATAAATAGGCCAGACTTTTATAGGCTGCATACTGCTTGGCAGGAGCTTTTTTTTCTTAATTCTAAGAACGTAAAAAAATATCTGTCACCACGTTTCTTCCAGAACCTTTCTAACATACAGTTCAACTAGATCTAAATTTCTATTGATCATGGTCCATATGTCCCGAATTGGCGCAGCTTTATCTGTTTTCACCCGCTCTGCACGTGTATTATCATTGTCAAATCGGATGAATCTCAGCATTATCTTGAGCGGGTTGGTGCACGAACAAGAGGCAGTGAATCAGCATTCCAACTATCAGTTATATTGTCCCTATGTACAATGGATGCAATAAGGATACCCAAATATGCACAAAATTCAGTTGCAGTAAATAGCTGAAACAATTTTTTGGATATTGTCTCAGAAGAATTAGGAAACGTTTGTGCTGACTTAGTATTGTTATAATCTTTACAAACTCTTTTAGATTTTCAATTTGTTTGTTTCAATATAATGTCACATATTTCTGAAAAGTTTTGAAAAGTTCTTTTTCTCTAAATGAAATACTATTTTCTGACGGTCCACCTCTTTGGCGTAAAACGTTACGTGGTTTGGTTTGTGAATTTGCCATTGGTGCAATATACCAATGTGTTCCATCTTTACTGGTCAAAATACTGTCGACACTTTGAATTGCAACGTCATCTTCAACACTTTCATTTGAGTCGTGTTCTTCTTCACTCTCTATGACAATTTCATTTTCTATATCTGAATCTTCATCAGAAGCAATAAAGAGTTCTTCTTCATCTTCGGAACATTCAACATTCTGTGTGTCATGAATTATTATAGGGATTCCCGTCTTATATTTTAAGCAGTATATACGTAACTAAATTGATAGTTACAGGAATTGCAAAAATGTTAGATTAAAAATTTGTGATTACTTAAACTAATTATTGACTTCCTTTTAGCTTATTATCTGTTATTTCAGAATTTTTGGAACAATAATTTAATCCATTAACCAAGATAGGTCTAATTTATAATGATAGGAATGTTGTAAAATTCATCCGTTCGACTAGGGTTAAAAAGCGATTTTAGGCCATTAAAGGCGGTACTTTCACTCTTTTGCAGAACTGTTACACCATATTCCTGTCGAAAATAATAAAAAAAAAATATATATTATCAATGAATACCATATTATCAGTGAATAGCATATTCCAGGGAACACATAGTTCAAATATCAAGTCTAGTCCGACCGTTAAGGGGAAAACTTTTACCACTTTCCAAAGAAATTGGTCAAAATTCCGTAAAGTGCCTTCTCTGTGAATTAACCCATGCAATACTGAACCACATATTTTATATTTCAGCCTTCTAATCAAAGCAGCTTAGTCTGGCTGCTAGTGGAGAATTAGCCAATTTTATCTTTTAGGTTTCTATACAAAGTAGTTTGGGGGTCCGTAAAGGGGGAGAACTCGACCTTTTTAATCCCTTTTTATCATGTTCCTGCGGAAAATTCCACAAAGTAAGTGACACATATTTTATATTTCAAAGGATTAGAGCTGGCTATTAGGGGGGAAAGTTTTCCCTTTTTTGAAACCCAATTCTTACCATGTACTGGTGAAAATTCTAAAAATTACCTTATAAGTGAATTTATTAATTTTAAGAGCTAGGGCATGCCGTCATGAGCGGAACTCCCGCCTTATTAAAAAACACCGCCTTATGGGATGTCTGAACTGAAGGATAAACAAATTTCTAGTTCCTAGTTCTAGCGGTTTTGGCTCGATGACCTTTAGTTAATCAGTCAGCTTCTCAGTCAGTCAATTTTTATTTATTTTTTTGGTGTGTAATCTTCTAAAGATATGAACAAGTTCATTATGTGAGATTCAGCACATTAGCGATATAACAAGAACTACAACGAATTTTGGAAAACAATACAGAAATAACAGCAACGTGGCATAAGCATAAGCATATGTTTATTTTTAATATTATCCATAGACGTATAACTGAAACTAGTTTTGAAAATTTTTCGAATAACTTTTGAGTTTTGCTTGTGGTTACAAAAATACTAACTTTTAACTTATGCATGAATATATTAGTTAGTGGTAGAAAAAACTAACAACTAAAACTGCGTGCTTCTTTTGTTAACTTTTGTTAAACTTGTGCTTATTCTTTTAATTTTAACATTTAGTTTAGAGTTTCTTGGGTAGGCGGGATAAAGGGGGAGGTTTATGTAAAATTTACGTTAAATTATTACTTCTTTTAGTTAAACTTACGTGAGCATAAACATATAAGTGCCCGCATAAATTTAACTCTTGCATATAACTGTTACTATAACCAACAACAAAAAGAACAACAACTAAGGCTAGTATGCACATACAAAAAAAAAAAGAAGATGTTAAAAGTGTTTAACAAGAAACTTTTCTCACGTTAAAAAAAAAAGCATACAACACAAAATATATGAATAAGATAAATATTAGGGAGAAATTCGGTATATGAAGATGAATAATAAAATTGAACTTAGATCTAAAATAAAAGTTATAAAATTTTAAAGGAAATTGAAAACTAAAAAAAAAATAATAAAAATAAAATTTTTACAGATTTTCGAGTTATAATATGAAATTATAAATATTAGATGGAAATAATAAACATAAAAACAACCATTGAAAAACTTAATAAACTGCCTTAGAAGTTTTGTAAATATGAATTGTACATTAGTACAAATTAAGAATAAGTTCGAAAAAACGAATAAGTGCCAACTTTAAACACACATTTCTGCGTTCTCATTTTTAAGAGTATGTAAAATGAAAACAACTCTATATTCAGGATAACATGTTTACAAAACTCTTTTTATTTCTATCTAAATTGTCTAAGTTTTTATTATTTTTTTTTTTGATTAAGTTAACAAGTAACTTTTTATGTACGTATGAACATAAGCGAATTTGTGATACTCTACTTATATTTTTAATATTTCAAGAGCATTAAATGAAGGTATCTTTTATCTACATGACTAAAAAATTTTTTTGTCATTAATTGTATGCAGTGTAGACATAAATCGTAGGTATGCAAAGCAGGAAATTTAGCCATTACATGATCCATGGTCTCCTCATCTTCCATAAAATATCTGCATGACAATATTGTATGGAAGATCATGTCCCATTTTATTCAGGATGCATATACATGGATAGTGTCCTTGAGTGCTCCGCACAGGAGTCTTAGATTTGGTCTGTTCATCTGAAGGGTTTCTCTGCTCCTCTTTTCATTGTATGACAAGAATTTCTTTGAATGTTTTTGTGGTTTTTGTTTGTTCCAATATTCAATGGATTTGGTCTTGATCAGATCCGATATAATATTTGTGATGTCCTTGTTCGTGAAACCAAATTGAAGTTGAAGTTGATTGAGGGCTGTATGGCACTCTAGCACTGATCTACGGTGATAGATAGGATTTTTCAGGCCTTTATTACAGTCTGGATGTCCGACATTAAGTTTATCTTTGTTCGGTCGTTGCTGTATAGATAGCACATAATTCTGCAGTAAATATAGTTGAATCTTTGCATAGAGGTATGTGAATTCTGCACCTAGGTCCGTATACACCGGCTCCAACTCCTCTAAAAGTTTTGGATCCGTCAGTATACCACTTCTGTGCATCTTCCTTCAACCATGGGGGATCAAGTTCCCATTGTTTTCTTGTTGGGATTTGAACTTTGTATTATCTTCCTAGTTCAATCACAGAATTTATTTGATCACTACATAGTGTCATGTTCTTTATGGAACTGGCCTCGTTCAGATGGCCTTTATGGTCACCTTCTTTGAACTTAAATAGTTTATGGAGTTCGATTGCTTGCCTCATAGCTTCTCCCTTTATCGCAAGGTGCAAAGGATCCAGGTTCAAAATCACCTCCAGTGATGCAGTTTGAGTCGAACTCATTGCATCTATAATGTTCAGACATGCTAGTCTTTGAATCTTCGATAGCTTCTACTGAGCTGTTTTCTGTGTTGTCTTTTCCCACCATATAACCGATCCGTACAATATGCTGGGGAGAATCATTTGTTAATATATCCACATCGACATTTTTGGGCTTAAGCCCCATGATTTGTCTAGGAGTTGCTTACTAGCCCAAATTAATTTTACGGTTATTTACTTATTGTGTCCAGATAAGAATTCCAGGTGAGCGATTCAACCAGGGCTAATCCTAAATATTCCGCCCCCTCTTTGAATGGTACTTCAATGTCCTTTATATACAGCTTATGTAAATTTAAATTCCTTCTTCTAGTAAATGGAACAATTGTGGTTTTCGTAGGATTTATATAAAGTCCTTCATTTGCACACCATTCCTATGTTAACTTAAGTGCATTCTGCATTTGGTCTCCAATCTTATCACTATAACTGTGATGTCATACGCGTATCCTACCTTAGTAAAACCTCGTTGATTCAGTTTAACTAGTAGATCATCTACTAGAATCGACCACACACGGAGAGAAAAAACATGATTGCAATATGATTACTGCTACTATATTGTGCTTGCTGCAATCGGGTATGGTTGTCACAACCAAGTTATTGGTTTTCTAACCATCAACATGGTCGCTACCACCATTATTTAGTAAATATTTTACTATTTTATGATTGTCACCTTCTATTTTATAACATGATTGGCTGTAACCACTGTGGTAACAAAAATTTTGACTATGGAAAAATATGATAATTATGCAACGATAAAATGCTGGCAACAATCAATAAATAATTATACGTCAAATATTGTCTTGTTTTCATAAAAACCAAAATTTAATCAGTTCAGTCAGTTTTTTTTACAAAAAAATGCTTTAAAAAAACAATAATATATTGTTCACTAAAACTAGACAAATATCATATGGGTTCTCTACATTTCACATTTCATTAAAACATTTTATCAATTGACCCATTAAGATCCAGTTAATTTTTTTTTTAGCTTTAGAAGATTTTTTTAAAGGGGCTTTTCAAAAATTCCTCATATATTTATAATATTATTTTTTCATTGTCAAAAAGACTATATTTCCCTTCAATGAAAACACAACTATAATTTTAAAAAAATGTTTATTAATTCATTTTTTGTAAAAAGTTCTCAAAATATTAAAAAAATATTTTTTATAACAAAAAGTCTGTAGAACCCATGTTTTTTTTGTACGAAAAGGTTTCTTACACAAAATAATAGATATTTATTAATTTATCTGACAACATTTTTATATTCTTCTTGAACTAAAAATCTTATTCTCCAAACTGTTTCTTAAATAAAAGTTCATATATTCCAAACAAACTTAGATTCTAAGGCCTTTCTTTGAAAGAAAAATTCATAGATTCTGCAGAAAATACTTAAATTCTAAGGACTTTTTCTAGTAGAAATATTCTTAGATTCTAAAGAAAATTTTTAAAAAAATCTTAAAAATGTCTAAGAATTTTTTTATTAAAAAAGTCATTAGAATTTAAAAAAAAAAAGTTTTAAGTATTTTTCTTAAAAAAAGTCCACAGAATCAAAAATTTCTTGAAAGAAACGATCTTAGAATCAATGATTTTTCCTTAACAATTATTCTTCAAAAAGTCAATATAACATGTTTATTTAGGACAATAATGTGGTAATTTTTGAATCATAATAAAACTGTAGGGACCATGTTATGGTAAAAATATGGTTATTTTATTATCATAATATGATAACTATATTATAGTTCGTCTATGATTGGAACAACCATAAACCCAAAAATATATAATGCTCTTCGAATATGATTGCCCTAACCATGTTTTTTCTTTGCGTGCAGTAGCGGAGATACTACCCCACCTTGAGGGCATCCTTTTATCGTTGTGATCCTTCAAATGCTGTCACCAAGATTCGCTATAATTTGTCTCCCTAAGAGTACCTTGTTTACCCACCCAGTTATCAGTGGATCAGAATCCAGCTTCACCAAAGCCCTCTCCCTAGATTGATAGCTAGCATTATCAAAGACGCCCTCAATGTCCATAAATGAGCATAGGGTGCAAGATTATAACTACAACTATATTATGATTGCTTCATTCGGGTATGATTGTCACAATCGAGTTGTTGGTTCATAAATAGCTTTTAACTATCAACATGATCGCTACCATCATTATTAAAGTAAATGCAATTGACTATTTCTGAAATACAATTGACTATTCTGAAATACAATTGATTATTTCTAAAATACAATTGACTATTCTCAAATTTAATTGACTATTTCTGAAACACAATTGACTATTCTGAAATACAATTGATTATTTCTGAAATACAATTGACTATTTCTGAAATATAATTGTTTATTTTTGAAATACAATTGGAAAAAGTGTAGATTTTAGAAGTTTTTCTTTTATTTGGAAACATTTTTAGATTCGATGGACTCTTCCTTAAAATAAAATTCTCTGATTTTGCAAACAGTTTCTTAATAAAAATCCATGTATTCCTCAAAAATTTTGATTCTAAAAAATTCTTACATTCTGAGGCCTTTTCATCATGAAAAATGCTTAGATTCTAAGAACTTTTTGTAAAAGAAAAATTCTGAGACTCTAAAAACTATCTAAAAAAAAATCTCCTTACAATCACAGAATCTATGATTTTTTTTTTATTAAAAATGTCCTTAGAACTTGAAATTTTGTTTGAAATACTTACCTTCAAAAAAGTCCATAAAATCAATAATGGTTTCTTAGAAAAGTTCTTAATATAATTTTTTTTTCTTATTAAAAACATTTCTTAAAAAATATTATTAAATTTTAATTATACATTCGAAACATAATATAATTTTAGGGACTATATTATGATAAGATTATTGTTATTTTATTATCATAATATGATAGCTATATTATAGTATGACTATGGTTGGCACAATCATTATCCCAAATTTATATGATGTTCTTCAAATATGATTGCCCCAACCATGTTTTTATCTGCGTGTATATAAGAACCACCGCAATTGTTAATATATATATATAAGTAGAAAAAATTTTATATTGAAGAAACTTTTTAGGTAGAAATATTTAATCAACTCTTTAATATTTATAGAAGAATTCAAATTATTTCTAAATTTTTATACTCTTAGGCGAATGTAGGGTACACAAACAAAAAGATCATATTAAGAAAAGCATATGTACAAAATTTTCATTAAAAAACCAACTAACTTATTTGCTAAACCAGAAAAAAAGACATAAACAAAGTTGTATTTTTTTTTATACATATGACTTCTTACTTGTTTATGCTCCAAAGGACATTTATTTATTCAACAAAAAATTTTTATGTTTTTAACTTTTTCATATTTTTGTATATCACATGTATACACTTTTAAGTGTACATGAGTTTTATACAGGTAAATTTAAGCCATATTTCATTAGGAAAGTTTTTTTATGACATAGAATGGGGGTATTCTATGCACAATTTTTTTTTTTTATAGAGTTAAGAAATAAACAAAATATTTTGCGTTTACTTGGATAAAAAACTACAACCTAAACTTTAATAGTAAGAAAAACCTTTAGAATACCAGCCAACAGTACAAATAAAAGCATGTGCATTTATTACTTTGCATATAAAGGAAAAATTAAAAACAACTGCAGTTAATGCACTAAGGATCTGGAATATTTCCAACGCTATTCTGCTTTTACAGAAAGAACCTTAAATTCTGACGACTACGTCTTACAAAAATATGTAAAAACTTTTTTCATAGAAGTTGCCTAAAATCTTAAGTTTTTTAATAGGAGAAATTTTTAAAAGCTGATTCTTTTTCTATAGAAAAAAAGTATTGAAAGTCTGAAGCTTTTTGTATAAGAAGAAAAACGTCGGAACTGATAGGTTTTCTCTTGGGTAAAGTTCTCATAATTCAAAAAATTTTCAATAGAAGAAATTACTCAGCATCTGCAAAATATTTTAATTGGAATCTTTATTGGAATCTAAGGACTTTTCTATAAGAAAAAGTTCTCAGAAATTGAAGCTATTTTTAGACGAAAAATACACCCAAACAAATGTTAGTAAAGTCAGCAAAAAATGTAACTGACCCTGTCAGCAGGGTGCTTGCAGAAAAATTGCTAATCGTTTTGGCCTATTACTACACAAAAATATATATTGTATAATTTTACACATTTAATGTGAAATATTACACAAAAATATACAGTGTAAATCAACATGAGTTAAATAATCTCTTAAACATAACACAACACAATTTTTAGGAATTTTGACATTTGAAATACAACTAGAGTATTCAAAAAACCGGCCTTTTGAAAAAACCGGTTTCGGTTTTCTTCGAAAAATCGAATTTTAAAAAAAACCGGTAAACCGGTTTTTTCGGTTTTTTTTAGTTTGAATAAAAAGCAAAAAAGCAAACAAATTATATATTTGTTAATTGTTTTTATTACAAACAAAAAAAAAACTATTTTAATATATAAAGTAATAAAAATAAAAAAATACATTCTTCGAAAAAAAAAATATTTTATAATATTTTTTTATTGTATTTAATTTCAATATTTTATGTATTGGTTTTAATATTTATTAATATAATATCTTAAAAATTAATATTATAAAACTATATTCATATCAAATGAATAGAGATTATTAAGTTTGTAAATTTAGGTACGTTAGAAATTTGAACGTTTAAAACGTTTGGCACGTTTTTTTAATATTAAATTTTAAATATGTAAAAGAAAATCTATTTTTCACTTCTAAAATAATATTTTAGAAAAAATATGCAATTTAAATGTTTTTTTGTTTGCTTTTGATAAAGCTAGAAGTGGAAAATACTCTTTCACTAATAGATGTTGGACAAATAGTCAAAAGACAATTATATAAATTGTCCAACTTTTCAGTTCTTTTGTCGCATTTATCAAGATATATGAAATCATCTTATGTGACCTTCTCCGAGAAAAGGGACCTAGTGTGTCAGAAAACGGGTTTGGACTTAAGAGTGGATTCTGGTACCTAATAGGGTGTAGAATAAGATGAAATGAGTTAGATTTCTGATAAAAATTTATTTACCCCATAAAAACGTACAAAACTAACTTGGAAAAATCGATAAAAATGAGAAAAACATTAAAATTTTACTTCTTTTGATTTTAAATTGTTTTTAATTGTCAATCTAAAAGCGTAAAAAATACGT
This sequence comes from Eustalomyia histrio, assembly GCA_949748255.1. Classification (NCBI taxonomy): domain Eukaryota; kingdom Metazoa; phylum Arthropoda; class Insecta; order Diptera; family Anthomyiidae; genus Eustalomyia; species Eustalomyia histrio. Next base: position 18,386,265 of record OX456526.1, read on the forward strand.
CACCACATAGCAATGACGTCACCAAAGTCGGCACCCAATCATAACTAACCATATCAAATCGCATCTCCCAACTGAAGGTGTGTTCACTGCGATAATGCGTTATGAAACTTGAAAGGCGTTTTTCTCAAAACTTCATTTTCACACACTAGGTACCTTTTCTCGGAGAAGGTCACATATAATGATGAATGATTTTGTATAGTCTCTTTTTTAGGATTTTGAATACTGTTTATTGTGTTATTTAGATCAGAAATTAAACTATTTGATTTTGGAATATACAAAGTTAAGTCTATCGGAATCTATCAGACTTACATCTAAATCTTCATAACCAAACAAACGATTATAAAAGTGTTCGAAAATAATAAAAGGGACCAACTAACCCAGTTGGTGATGTAATTAAAAAAAAAACCGGTTAACCGAACAAAAAAGACCGGTTTTCTTCGAATTTACAAAATATTCGAAACCGATCGGTTTTTAAAAAAAAAAGAAACCGATTGACCGGTTTTCGGTTTCGGTTTTTGAATACTCTAAATACAACGTTATATAAATTTAGCTGATCGTAATCAGTGGTGTTTTGTAAAAGAACAAAACTTAATCGGGTTAGTGGATCTAAAATTCTATACTTTTGCTCTGTGGCTAAAAACATTCTAAACTAAATACAAATTGACAAAAGGGTTTAAAATTTCTTAAAATATTAGAAAAATTTGGAAAACTAAATTTACTTTTAATTTTATTCAGCAGGGCCTTATTCACAGTTTATTTTTAAAGAAAACCACTCGACGTTGAAAAATTTTTATTAACAAATCAGCAGAAACAAATGCTATATATCACTATGGATTTAAATATTTTTTTTTAATTTAAAATCTTTTTGAAATTCTAGCCCATAGTATAATTTTGCAAAGAACTGCATGCAAAAATAAAAATAACAAAAACTAAATCATAACAACAGCAACAACAAAAACTTTAGTTTTGTATGATATTTTTGACTGATAGACTTGTTTCATATGCAGACAGGTTTCATTTTAATTCTTTACTTTTGGTGTAGTATTTTGTTGTTGTTGTTACTGTTGCTTTATTTGTTGTTATGGCCCTTGTTACCACTTTTTTATTTTTGTTATTTAAAGACTTCTGCTAGTACAAATGTTGAAGTTATGTTTTAATTTTTTGTATGTTTGCAGTTTTTTTTTTATTATTAAGGTGTTGATGTATTAACTTATTTCATGTACAATTTACAAAAATACAATATGAAGTTATTTACTACACACATGTTTCTACATACATATGTTTTGTCTTTAACATTTTTGTTTTAGTTATTCCATACAAAATATTTTAAAACATCATCAACAATAACAACAACAATATAAATCTTAACTACATTTGCAATTTAATAGAGTTATCAAAAATTTAGACATTTTTGTGAAATTTAATTATTTTTAACAAAGATATACCAGCAAGGGGGAAATGTTTATTATAAATTTAGTAGTAAAAGATACAAAGTATTGTAATTAAGATTGCTCAAAAATTACTTTTGTCAGTGCAATCATAAGTTACTTAAAACTTAATTACTTTTATTGGTTTGTCTAAATTTAGAAAAATAGTAATTACAATAAGACACTTGGTAGTTACATACACTCAGAATATTATGTAGTTAACTGTTTGTAGTTTAATAAAAAAGTTTTCCGTTCCATTTAAAAATAAAGGAAGATACATTAATTTTTCATAGAAACATCTATATTAACTTTTTAATACATTTGTTCGAAATAATTTACTATTATTTACCGATTTTTTTCAGTTTTATTTATTTTTTTCATTTGTTTGAAATTTAATAAAAATTTACCCACAAAACAGAAATTTGTGATTTATTCGTGTCCGTAACAGTTATTACAAATTTAAATTTTGTTTGCTGTCTGTTTCAAAAAAAAAATATTCAAAAAATTTCAATTTGTTTTTTTATTTAAATTGGTTGTATATATACAAATTTTTTCAATATAAATTACAAGAACTTCATAAACACACATACATACACAAATACATTCACACAATAAGTGTTTATAGCTTCACATTCATACATACATTTTGTATTGTACGAGTATATTAAAAAAAATACAAAAACGGAAATAATTTCAAATAAATGAAAAAAACATTTATTTTTTAAGGATTGGTAGGTAAAATTTTGAAATTTATTTTAACTAATTATATCATTTGTTTCTTACGGATGTGTCAGTTGATTAATCAAAATTTAAAAATAAATAACAAATGACATTTAATTTAAATGAAAATTAAGTAGACCGGTTTTTAAATGAAATATCATTTCTTTTAAATTATATTTTCAGTTATTTTAAGTTACAAATTTTTTTAAGTGTATTTGTTAGTGTCAAGAGTAGGGTGTACATATGAGTTGAAAAATGGTAATGAAAAATAGGTTTCATAAAAAAATGGTAATAAAATAAATTAAATTATACAATTTTTCATTAGTATTTCGGAAAATTTATAAGTATAAATATAATGCGCTCTCATTTGCGAAGATAAATTTAATTTGTTTGATGGTCAATGTAAAAAACTTATTGAGTTCTTAAAACTTTAGGTGATATCCATCAGTTTTATAGTACCAATACTTCCTCACCGGAATATATTAAGACGAAAATATTCCACTGTCTTTCCAACAACAAGGCGTGATTTATATTTTTAGTTATATAATATTTATAACCCAAGTTTTAAGCAGATATCTACGGGTGTGTTAAGCATTTTTGACCATTTCATAAAGGACCTTTCTGTGAAAGGTAGGTCGCCTTGATATAACTATAACATCCTTTTTCGTTGAACCTATTAAAACTTATATACCAAATTTAATTGAAATATAGTTGCATTTCTAGACCTGTAGTTGGACAAATACCAGGAATGCTGGCGAGTTTATATGGGAATAGGTCCAAACCCAGCAAAAAAAATGGTAGTCATTCTGTGATTATAACTTCTTTCATTGCTTCCTAAACTTCAGTTGACATTCTTTTATAATTTTTTGATGTTATTCTAAGGTACTTCCAAAAGAATTCATGTGTTCATATTTCAAATGCAGTGATCTGGATATAAACCCGATGCATATCTTAAAATATCACTCTTCATTACTTCTACAGCATAAGTTATAGTATATATCGTATATTTTTTTTTGAATCTTAAGCATTTATTTAAATTGAGAAAATAGTTCTGATGAACTTTTTTATATTTTTTTTTAAATCATTTTTTAAATTTTAGTTTAAAATTTTATGAGGGTTAGAATTTATGCAGTTTTGCAATTTTTATAAAAGTTTTGAAAAATCAAGAAAAACTGATTTTTTTTTGACCTTTAATTGAAACTAGCTGGCCTGTCATTTGCATTTTTCATCCTCAAATATTTATGACGACGCAATCTCTGCATTTTTGCATTATGTATTTTATTTAACACTACATCATTTACAGTTTTAATTCAGAATTTACCAAAATAATTTTAAAAATGTGTAAAAATTATTTCAAATTGTCCAAAAAGGTTTTAAAATTGTGCAAAAATTATTTAAAATTGTTCAAAAATATTTTAAAATTGTCTAAAAATGTTTCAAAATTGTACAACCAGTTTTTAAATTATCCAAAAATATTTTAAAATTTGTTTAAAAATTCATTAAGATATTTGAAAAATGTTTCAAAAATGCTTTTTGACTAATGCAGAATTATTTATTTGTTTTAATAAAGAGTATTTGTATATCAATGCATAAATTTCGCTTCTTTAAACTTATTTTTCTGCATTCTTATGAATTAAATTTTCATCAAAGCTTAAATACTACAAAGTATATGAACATTTTCCACTCATGCATCAGAATACTTTATCATTGTATTATCATTGCTTCCTTAGAGTAAAGTATTAGTATTGCTAGTAGCTACATTTGAATACTTCCATCCTATGACACGCTAATGTTAAATTCATCGATGAAACCATTAGAAAAGAAGTGATGCCTTTGCCATAGTAGTGATGGTTTTATTGCTTCTTTGGCAGCTTCATTTTTGCTGGGAATATAGTGCCTTTTTCCTGAAACACGTAAGCGTCATTTATGGTTCTATATAACACTCCCAACTCTAATTGCAAAGATTTTGTGTGTCTAAGTACCATTTAGGTCCAATTTAGAAAGAAAATTTGTACGGGAGGCAGTTCTGAAGCTGCACCGTGTTCAACTAAATCAGAGATAAATGCTATATCCTGAGCTAATAAAGACTTGTCTGCCTAATAGCATTATTTTGTGCGATCTGTAGTTTTATTAATGATTTACACACGCAGAGAAAAAACATGGTTGGGACAATCATATTCGAAGGGCCTCATATATATTCGAAATTATGATTGCGCCAACCGTAGTCGTACTATAAATAGTTATCACATTATGATAATAAAATAACCATAAACTTTCCATAACATGGCCCCTACAGTTATTTTATGAACCGAAACTATTGAAAAGCTTTTTTTAAATTTAAGAATATTTCTTTAAGATATATTTTGATATTAAGGATGTTTTCTTAAAAACTTATTTAATTCTATGGCTAACAAAAGAATTGCTGACTACACTGATGTTGTTAGTAAATTTCTAGAGGCGTATGGAGAAATGCGATGCAGAATGTCAACCAAAATACATTTTTTGCATTCTCACTTGGAATTCTTTCCAGAAAATCTGGGTCAATTTAGTGACAAGCAAGGCCAACGTTTCCACCAAGAGCTATCAACAATGGATAAGCGATTCGAAGGAAAAAGTCAGATCAGAAAGCTAGCGAATTACTGCTGGTCGCTTAAACGCTAAACTGATGATTTGTCTTACAAACGTAGTAGAATAAGTAAACATTTTTAAAAAATAAACGTAATTAAAAAAAAACAAGTAAAAAAGGTTTAAATTCGGCTGTGCCGAATCTTTGAATACCCTCCACCAATGTTCTCTATTCTTTTTGATACAAACAATGTAAAAAACTTTTGAATTAAAATTATGGTGAAAAAAATTTTTAGAGGTGAAAAACTTTTTTGGATGCGAAAACGAATTTTTTACGTGAAAAAAATTTTGAGTTGAAAAAAATTTTTTTAGGTGAAAAAAATTTTTTGAGGTGAAAAATATTTGAGGTAAACAAAATATTATTAACTTCTAAGCGATTTGTGAAAAAATATGAGATTATATATTATATAACAGTCGCTACTATGAAATTGTATTAAAATACACGAATTTATATGGAAAATTTATAGGTATCTTCACATTTTCACCCATAACTTTTTAACCGCTGGACGCGACAATTTTTTTTCCACTTTTGAGTTGGTAAAAAAACTTTAGGAAAGGAAACTTACATATGTAGTAACAGTACGCAAAAATAAAACATTCATTCCTCCGAAATTGCTGTCTGTCAAAAAACTCCCTTTGTACCATTCTACATTTGCATTCGATGGCATTGCGACATTAGTATCATACATCAGCCACAAGAACAAAGCAACAATATTGGTTAGTTCAATGCACAAGACAGTTGCAGTTGATGAGAGTGGATTGAAGAAAAAATCAGAGATTGTTTCATATTACAATTCCACGAAAGGAATGTTATTTTTATGTTCTCCTATAATTTCTAATACTTCATCACTTTTAGGTGGCGTAGAGACTGCTGATCAAATGGTTGGTTCCTACAGCACAAAACGCAAAACAAATCGATGGCCAAACATTGTATTTGCAAACATACTTGATATATTCGCATTGAATGAGTACATAATATTTTCTGAAATCGACGTTTCATGGGCTCCACCTGATCGGAATCGCAGGAAACCAGAGTTTTTGCGGCAACTAGCAGTTTTTCTGGCTAAAGCGTATATGATGAAACGGACTAGATTACCTCAACAAGAGTTCTCAGCACAGTTATTGACTGATACGATCACCATGCATAGTTCCAGTGGCCTCTTCAAATAATACTTCTAATTCAGGGGCTCGAAAGCGTGGAATTTATAGTTGCTGCAAGTCAAAGTCGGATATAAAATGATCCATTTGCAGCAAGTTTATTTGCAAAACTAACCGAAAATATGCTGCTTATCATACAATGACAATTATTATAAAACCAACTAATAAATATTTATTTTTTTTTTTTAAATAAATGTAAAAAAATTCAAAAAAAATATACTATGGACCAAATGGTCCCTTAACCTAAGATTCGTAATTTTTTATTTTTCTCAGTCCTGTTTTAAGTCAGAACCTTTAATTTTTGTATATAACATGGTTTTATAAAAAACCACATGAGCTAAAAAGTTAAGTCACTATATGTCACCGTTCAAAAATTACAAAGGAAACAATCCAAAAATTGGACCAAATGGGCTTAACCTAACAGCAGGGTTAAGAAAATATATTATAAAAGGTACCCAATTATAGTCATAAAATAACTTATTGATTTTTCCTTTCAATTTTAAGGTGGTAGTATAGAAATCGCATCTTACATTAGCTAAAAAAATATTATTTGCATGACAATTTTTTTGTGTGGGAAAAGGAAGAAAAAATTGCATGCTTCCCTTAAGCACAACTTGTAAATTAAGTACGAAAAAATTGGTGGTCCCTTTATTATTTGCCAAGATTATAGGATGTTCTTTCTTTTCAAAATTCGATTATTAAAAATTTTTACAAAAGCTATAAAACCATTAATTACATACTTTTGTGCATCCACAAAATGTTATTCACAATTATTTTTTAACAATTTCAATATTTTCATTGCTTTAACATTTCTTTAAGAATAAACTTAATTCCCCTATAATCTTTAAAAATCCATTTCAATGGCAAAAATTATTTTGCAAAAAGACTAGCACCATCATTACATTGCAAAATAACTTAAACTTTTGTAAACAATACAGTAGAGATGGGTTCATTAGTTGATAAAAAAAAGGGTTAACGGAAATAATAAAAATTCAAATGCAAAAACTTTATCCTTTCTACTACTTTATGCTGCCATTATAAGTAAATGAAGTACTTTACGTAGTGGAAAATCAAAGACACTGAAAGGCTAAAAGTGGTTTGTTTGTTTGGTTCATTGGTTGCACTTTTAAGATGATCATTATCCCCCCCCCCCACCAAAAAAAAAAGTTTTATTTAGTAATATTATTTGCTACGACCACAATTAAAAGTTGTAGAAGGTATTGATTTCATAAGGATAACAGCAAATAAAAAAATCAAATAAAAAAACCAAAGACATTAAAATGTGTAAATTTGTAAATTTGCCTTTAATTTAAGTTATTATAAGTTTTCAATAGAACTAATAATATTTTTTCTTTAACGATGATTTTGTACGATAAAAAAAAGTTTTATATTATTAGAAAAATTATGAATTTTTTCTTTTGGAATGACAGAACTATTAATGAAAAAATATATATGTTTTAATGAATTTAACAATTAGTGTTTGTTGTTTGAATATTTTTAAATAACACTAGTTCACAGACATTTTTGTGCACTGAAGGTAAATATATATTTTTTTTTTAAATTTTGACCGGCTAGATTGAGGTACATGAGAGAGGATTTCATTCTAAAATCTGGGAAGATATTACAAACGGTCCCCAAGGACCTTAGAACCATCAGCCAATCATCGTTTCTATAAAAAAAAACTGGAAAGGACGATTGAATCGTACTTACGGGAAACCACTTCTGTAGAATCTTGAACTCAATCATGTACACGCAGAGAAAAATAATAATTCCAAAAATATATGATGCTCTTCGAATATGATTGCCCTAACCATGTTTTTTCTCTGCATGTGGGATCATTGTTTGGTGCCTGACACTGGATAAGGTGATGTTATCTCAAATACTTGCACAGAGTACAGAGAATATATTTCGTGAGATGATCATGGGAGAACTTATACTATACCATAAAATGCCTTGGATATTTTACGGTATCTTATTCCCGGAAAAGCAGGTGGCGGTTGATGCATCGTCAAGGCTGCAATGGGTTTGGCCACAAAGTTATTCTAAATAATAGCGATTTTCTGTCGAATATGGATAATATGACTTCGGTGGCTGCACAGGAATACCTCCTTATCGACTACATACCGACCTGGGCGGGTGACGTAGTGCTGAGGAGGAGTAGCCTAGATTTTTAAAAAGGGAGTTTAAAACATTTTATTAGCCTAAAATTAAGTTTATTTTTCAATATAATCTCCTGATATTACAATACACTTTGTCCAAATATTTTCTAGCAATTCTTACTTCAATTTCTTGATTTTTGGCATTCTTTAAACACTCTTGGGCGCTGGTACGTTGTTTTAAGGAAAATTAATTCATTATGTTGTAAACCAAGTCGTTTTTCTCGAATTTTGACACTGAATTTATTCAAAAGGTTACAATAATACTATGAAATTATTGTTTTACCTTTTTAAAGATAGTTGATCAATAAAGTACCTCTGAAATTCCAGAAAACTATTGCCACAACTTTGCCAGCCAATTGAATTATTTTTATCTTCTTTGGTGCTCCGCCACCAGATTCACACGCAGAGAAAATACATGGATATATTCGAAGAGCATTATATATTTTTGGGTTTATGGTTGTGCCAACCATAGTCGTACTATTATATAGTTATCATATTATGATAATAAAATAAGCATATTTTTACCATAATATAGTCCCTACAGATATATTATGATTCAAAAATTACCACATTATATTGTGCCACTGTTTAAATCAGGCAACAAATCAGAAATTAAGAATTACAGGGTTATTGCAAAGCTGAGTGTAATACCCAAGCTTTTTGAAAAACTGGTTACAGAACATTTACGTTATCAAGTTTCGAATCTAATATCTCCTTATTAACATGGATTTCAAAACATTGTTCTACAACTTACGACCAACATATATCGCGTTTTTTTTTTCAAAGAAATCAAACTGATGTTATCTACACCGACTTCAGTAAAGCATTCGATAAATTTAATCATTCACTTCTTATAAATAAACTACAATTAATGGGATTTACAAATCATAGCATAAAGTGGATATATTCGTATTTGTCAAATAGGTCACAAACTGTTCGATTTAACAAATTGTTTTCGAAAAGAATAAATGTACCGTCTGGTGTACCACAGGGAAGTCACCTTGGGCCGCTACTATTTTCATTGTTTATTAATGACTTGACAAACGTAATAAAGTTTTCAAATGTTTTAATGAACGCTGATGACGTCAAGGTTTTTTTAAGTTATAACCAATTTTTGGATCACTATCGCTTTCAAGAGGATTTTGACTCATTTTACAAATGGTGTAACATGAATTTAATGGAGCTTAACTTGAAAAAAAAGGCAAACTTATGCGATTTGTAAGAATTAATCAAATTACCGTAAACTATTTTCTGGGATGTCATCAACTTGATTTGGTCGACAGTTTCCTAGATCTAGGTATTTTGCTTGACCCTAAACTAAATTTTATTGCACACACTACAACTGCAATAAACAAGGCTAGGGGTACACTTGGTTATATAAAGCGCTGGTCAAAAGAGTTTAATGATCCGTTCATTGCGAAAACATTGTACATGTATCTTGTGCGTCCGATTCTGGAATATGGATCGGTAATATGGGATCCTATTTATCAAACACATTCTGATGCAATTTAATCCGTGCAAAAGCAGTTTCTGTTGTTTTGTCTTCGAGGATTACAATTTAGCCCGTTTAATTTGCCTTCATACAGCGCTCAACTTGCTGTTATTAAAAAGCCGTAGAACTATGCTGAATGTGTCTGGATTCTTGATTAATGAAATTTCATTTAACATTCCCCAACGTGCATCCCTTAATTTTTTATCATTGTTGGTAATTTTTTTTAGAGCTAATTATTCTGATGCTGACCCTCTCAGAAGAATGTGTAACACATTTAATCAATTATATAGATTTATAGATTTTTCACTTAATCCTAGATTAATAAAAAACGCAATTAAAATTTTTTTAAGCTCTAAGTTAAGTTTTTTTAATATTAATATTTTTTAAAATGTCTGTAAAGAATAAAATACCATAGAAAAATAATAATAATAATAAATAAAACAAATAAACATCTTATGATCTTGAATTTATCATAACATAAGCTCAATCCCAGCAAAAAAAAATGGTAGTCATTCTGTGACTATAGCTTCTTTCATTACTTCCTAAACTTCAGCTCATGTGTTCATATTTCATATGCAGTGATCTGGATATAAACCCGATGCATACCTTAAAAAATCACTCTTCATTACTTCTGAAGCATAAGTTATGGTATATCGCATATTTTTTTAATCTAAAGCATAAATGCAAATTGAAAAAATAGTTCTGATGAAATTTTTTAATTTTTTTATTAAGTCATTTTTTATATTTTAGTTTAAAATTTCATAAGGGTTAGAATTTATGCAGTTTTGAAATTTTTATAAAAGTTTTGAAATATCAAGAAAAACAGATTTTTTTAAAATTTTAATTGTAACTAGCTGGCCTGTCATTTGCATTTTTTCAGCCTTAAGTATTTTTTTGACGACACAATCTGTGCATTTTTGCATTATGTTTATTATTTAACACTACACAATTTACAGTTTTAATTCAGAATTTATCAAAATAATTTTAAAATTGTTTAAAAATTATTTCAAATTTCCCAAAAATGTTTTAAAAATTGTACAAAAATTCTTTAATATTGTTCAAAAATATTTTAAAATTGTCTAAAAATGTTTCCAAATTGTACAACCAGTTTTTAAATTACCCAAAAATATTTTAAAATTTATCTAAAAATTCATTAAAATTTAAAAAAAAAATGTTTTAAAAACGCTTTTTCACTAATGCAGAATTATTTATTTGTTTTAATAAAGAGTATTTGTATATCAATGCATAAATTTCGATTCTTTAAACTTATTTTTTCTGCATTCTAATGAAATATACTACATAATATATGTATGAACATTTTCCACTCATGCATCAGAACACCTTATCACAGTATTACCATTGATTCCTTAGAGTAAAATATGAGTAATGCTAGTAGCTCTATTTAAATACTTCCATCCTATGACACGCTAATGTTAAATTCATCGATGAAACCATTAGAAAAGAAGTGATACCTTTGCCATAGTAGTGATGCTTTTATTGCTTCTTTGGCAGCCTCATTTTTGCTGGGATATGTTATAATATTTTATGGTCTCCCATAACAATATTACGATTCCTAAATTAAATTAATTAAATTATTATTATTATATGATCCCTAAAATAATATATATGATCCTGTTAGATTTGGATTATTAATATACAATATAATATATATTAAGAACTTTTTGAAGAAAAATTGTTAAAGAAAAGTCATAGATTCTAAGAACTTTTCTTAGATTCTAACGAAATTTTCAAGTATTTTTTTTAGTCCTTAGAATGTGTTCTTTTAGAAAAGTCCTTAGAATCTAAGTATTTTTCATGGTGAAAAGCCCTCAGAATATATGAAATTTTCTTTCAAAGAAAGGCATTAGAGTATAAGTTTTTTTTAGGAATATATGAATTTATATCAAAGAAACAGTTTTCAGAATCTAAGAATTTTAGTTTAAGGAAATTTCCATAGAATCTAAAAATGTTTTTATTAGATAAAAAAAAATTTGGGTTCCGAAGATTTTTCTTATAAAAAAATATTTTATTAATATTCTGAAAACTTTTTACAAGAACTGAAATAATAAACATAAAAAAATTTTATTCTTTTTATTGCAACGAATTAAAAAAAAATCTTTATATAAAATCTATTTGGCAATGAATTGATTAGTGTAAATAATATTATATGAATACGGAATTTTCTAAAAAAAAACATTTAAAAAAATTCTTCTGAATTAAAAAAATTAACTGGATCTTAATGGGTCAACTGATGAAATGTTAATGAAAGCTATTTTCCTTCCATCTGATATTTGTCCAATTTTTGTAAAAAATTTATAAATTTTGTAATAAAAACAACTGACTGAACTGATAAAATTTTGATTTTTAAGAAAACAAGATTTTATTTGATGTATAATTATTTAAAGATTGTTTCCAGCATTTAATGGTTGCATAATTATCATATTTTTTCATAATCAGAATTTTTATTACCAAAGTATGGTTACAGCCAATTATGTTATAAAATAGAAGGTGACAATCGCTACCATCATGGTAGCGACCATGTTGGTGGTTAGAAAACCAATAACTTGATTGTTACAACCATACCCGATTGCAGCAAGCACAATATAGTAGCAGTTATCATGTTGCAACCCCGTTTTTTCTCTACGTGCAGTCCATTGTTTTGATTATTATTTCGACTTTGCTGTGTATTGATGGATCCATGGTTCATTAGCAGTTATAAAACGATGCTTAAACCCCATTTTATTTCTCCTAAATCGATTCGAACAAACTTGGGAAAATTTTATTAGATCAACTGTTAACAAATGCGCCACCTATCTTGCAGAAAGCTTTTCAATCTTTAATCCTTGCTGCAAAATAAAATGAACTCGATCATTTGGGATGCCTATGTCATTACCTATTTCACGCACTTTCGCTCGTCGATCGTCTAATACCATAACATGAATTTTATCTATGATTCCTCTGTTGTTGCAGTTTCTGTGGCTCATTTTCATTGCTTCATATGAAGGAGAACTTTTATCCAGCATATTCACCATATCATTGTAAATTTCTTGTCCAGATTAATTTTTATTGTGTAAATATTTAATGCCATCACGAATCTCTAACTTTTCCATTATTAAAAAATCACTAAAGCGTCTTTTTGAAACAGCTGTTCTTATACGAATGTGTTGCCAGATCGAAAAAATACTTATAATATGTTCGTATGACAGAAGAAAGTTTCGAATAGATTTAACATTTTTCTATTTACACTGATATCTCTTTGTCAGGCTAAGTTTATTTCGAGCAGCCCTCATACATAAATTAATCTCAATAAACAATAATGTTGAATTTCTAAGGAAGATCACTTGAAAGTATGTAAAATCATAATACTCATAATCAATTCAATTTCCCTTGCGCTTTCTAAAAAAAACTCCCTCTTGTTCACAAATACACTCATTTTAAAAATTATACATAAATTTAAACTAAATCTAAACTCTTTAGTTTTTTTTTCAACATATTTAGTTTATTTTATATCACATTTGGTAATGAGATATTATTTTTTCCCCTAAGAAAAGAATATAGGAGAATAACCCTTTCACACTTAACATGCATTTCTTAAACTACTTAAACCAACACTATTAAACATATTCGTTTCTAGTTTATTTTTTAATATTTATGCACAAACATAAAATGTCAAAATGTCTGCAGAAAATTTCTGATATTACCCCCCCCCCCCCATCCTACAAAAAAAAAAGAAAATCTTGATATGAAAATTTGCATATGTTAAAAAGACAATATGACTCCCTATATACATATTTTTGGTTATATACAAACTGTTAAAAAATGGTATAAAATATATGTTTAAAGTTCATATGCATGGATATAAAAAAAAAAATTCAAAGACTAAAAGTAACATATAAACGTGTTTTATTTAAGACACTCATTATATTATATCAATGATAATCAGCTAGATATAACTAATGTGGGTTAATTGACAAGTAGATGAGGGATTAAAAGGAAAATGTTATATATTTTTAAATGGTTGAGTAAAACATATATTTTTTAAATTGATAAATTTTTTTTAACCCGACTCCCTATAACTTGTCAACAAAATTTTAACAAAAATTTGCAGCGAAATGAAAAAATAAAAAAAAGTCTTTTAATAATGTATATTTTAAACAAGAGGATTTTAATGTAAATGCAAAAGGTTCATGGTGTTTTTTTTTTATTAATGAGGGTCAATTCATGTCAGCAGAAGACTCTTAGCACTCCAAAGAAATTGTGCTTCACAAAGTTGTATCATACACGCAGAAAAATACAATGTTAAATACATTTACAACAATTATATGTAGGTTTTTAAACAACAAAATATGTATACCCAGAAAAATTATTTACAATTGTTGGTGGATTTTTAACTAAAAGTTTGTTTTATTAACAAAAACATTAATTAAACAGAAACAATTGAGTTACCAAACTGTCATATCATTTCATCTTACACTCTGAAAAAAAAGTTAGTAGAAAAATTTGTAAGCGGTTTTCAATCCCACTTTACTATTTTTGTACTGATTTTTAGTATAAAAATTATTATTAAGCAAATCTTTTTGCTATTTACATTTTACAAATTACAGAATTTTTACAGAATATCTACAAATTTTCGTTGCTAATTTCAGAAATCATTTTATAAATTTTTGAAAACCGATTTGCTAAAATTAGCAAAAAAAAATACTAATTTTAAAAAAGTCGATATTAAGGGACATGTTATTTCTAATAATTTAAACTTATACATACAAACTTAAATTGCCCTAAAATGTTACATAGGATTAAAAAGGCATCGGAAGTGAAGATACCGACTCATGTCTAAAAAGAGGACATCCATTTAAAATAGCACTAAAAAGGGGTTTTTAGTTCTAAAAATCAGCTCTAAAAACAATTAAATTTAACCTTTAAGATTTTTAAGCCTTTGATTTTTTTTTTCATTTTGTATAAAACATCTTTTAAAAAATATAATCAAGATTTTTGATACTCGATAAAAAAAATAAATCTAAAACTTTGTACTAATATTAATAGTATTTAGTAATTTTTTTTGCTGATTTTAGCAAACAGATTTTAAATTCCACTTTACAAAAAGTCTACTAAAATTTTGTAGCGTCTACTAATTTTTCTTCTAATTTCTTTGTACTACACGTCAGCAGACATGTGTTGCTAAGATTAGCAAAAAATACCGCTGGGCTCAAATTAGCAGAATTTCCCGTAATAACAGCAAAATTTTCAGTTGCTATTACAGACTTTTTTTGGTGAGTCTAGTACATGCACGCAAAGAAAAAACATGGTTGATACAATCGCAATCTATCGTTAATGTTTGTGGTTATGATTGTGTCAAACACGTCTTAAGTAACAATATATGTTCAGATTTAATATTTATAGCTAATTATTATCTCAAACATATTATTATGTGCACAAGAAAAACGCAAACGATCTTTCAAACCATGTTTGCTGGCGAACGGAAAATGACGCGCGAAAAAATTTTATTTTTTTTAAAAACACACACTGTTTATTTTGACAATAAATGTTTGCTCATTTAGAGAATGTGTTTAAAGGCAAAAATAAATTTTTGTAATAAACATACAATTTTGTGTGCAACCAATAATATGCTTAAGACAAAAATTTTTTGTTCAATTTATTCTAGGGCTATAATAAATTTATTAGGGTAAACATATTAGGCTAATATGAATAAATATGATCGTAGTGACCATTTATTAATCATGATTTTTCTCTGCGTGTGCCATCGATACAGCAATGAGTGTGGCTAATTGAAGTTTTGTTTTGTCAAACACAGTCTACATAATGCATATTTTTGTAATCAAAAAAGCCAAAATAGATTAATATAAGAGCAATTTATTTTTTAATTATAATGCTTCATTTTTATAATGCTTCATTATTATTTATTATGAAGTAGCAAAATATTGAAAAAATAAATAATATTTTTTATAAAAAACCAAATATTAAACTATTAATAAAAGAAAAAGATTAAATAAAAGATATAAATTATTAACTTTTAAATATTTCGGAAAAAGAAACCAATCCAAAGCTCAAAAAATTTAAGAAGTTAAAAATAAAAGAAAAAGGTTAAATAAAAGTTAAAAATAATTATAATGCTTCAACTTTTTAGTCCTAATGTTATCTCTTTTTCAGAACTGATTATTACATTATGATGCGCTTTATTGGCACTTGTTAGTTGAATACCAAGTGTAGCTCGAAGTTGTTCCCTCAAGGCAAATTGTGGTTGAAGCTGGAATAAAGACAATTGTAATTGATATTAGCTTTAATTACTAAAGACTTTTTTTCTAAAATGCTCAATTAAAACGTTAAATGATATTTTAAGGACCACGGAAAAATTTTAAATTTAATACCTTTTGGAGAAAATTTAAAAATATTGTATGTAGCAAATATATTCCTATCTAGTTAAAATTTTTTAAATAATTTTTAAATATTTTTTATGGTACACTCAGAATATTATGTAGTTACCTGTTTGTAGTTTAATAAAAAAGTTTTCCGTTCCATTTAAAAATAAAGGAACATACATTTATTTTTCATAGAAATAACTCTATTAACTTTTTTATACATTTATTTGAAATGATTTACTATCACTTACCATTTTATTTCAGTTTCATTTATTTTTTTCATTTGTTTGAAATTTAATAAAATTTACCCACAAAACGGAAACTTGTGGTTTATTTGTGTCCGTAACAGTTATTACAAATTTAAATTTTGTTTGCTGTCTGTTTCAAACTTACAAACTTTTTTAAGTGTAGATGTACTCATTGAATTTTCAACGTTCTATTTATCCAATAAAGTTTGTAGTATGAACATGATTTTAATCGAAATATTCAATATATGAGCAATCGAAATTTGAATGTAGATATATTACTCTGTATGTTTTATAATAATTGCTTATATATAATTCGTATATGCTCATATGTAATCATTTACAATAATATGATCACACATGATCATTAGACCGTACCACCTTATAGGCAAAAAAAAAAGTTCACAGTACACCCTCAAATATAAAGTATTTTAACAAGAACATTTCGAAAATGTTTTTTTTTTTTTTGGCCGAACGTAGGGGTCGCCATTTTATATTTTTCGTTATATCTTCGCCATTTACCGTCGGATCTTAAAGTGTTGTATATCAATGTTTTTTGTCTCGCTCATCGGTGACCGCCATAGAATTTTCATGTACAGCTTATCCGTGTCATTCTCAAAACACCGAGCGTTTTGTTCATGTAGTACATGAATCTTCTGGGGCACATTTTTTCTAAACTTGACAGCTGCCAAAAATACAGCCAACTTGAATCACGTCAAAATATGATTGATTAAAATTTGTGTTATTTTATAAGTGATCCACGGCACTCAGCATAATTTAACCATTTTTAGGTGGATCGCTCTGAGACATACACTTTATGTAGAAAACTAAATTATCTAGAGAAAAGCGTATGAGTTTTTGGGTATATTAATTTTTGACAAAACTGCGAAGTGTTAAAGTCAAAATATCTACATTTTTACTCTTAAAGAAACAGCTCTAAGTCCAAAAGTATTTAACGTATCAAAAACTCCTACGCGCATCCATAGATAATTTAGTTTTCCATATGCATTATAAATTTCAGAGAAATCCACCAAAAATTGATTAAGTAATGCTGCGTGCCGTGGACCTCTATTGTAAATATACTATCATTTTGTAAAACTATGTGTAAAACAAATATTTTTTTGTACTCCTTCATAAATCTTGTGAAAATCAATATTTGTTAACATATCTCCGTAAATAAAGAAAATAAAAAAGGAAGTTTTTATATATAGGCTTTTTACATAGGTGTTACCCCTTAAGTAGTATCAAAGGGTGCTTGAGGTCAATGATTTTTTATGCAACAATTTGGTATCATTGCGACAAAAACATTGATATATAACCCTTTAAGATCCGACTGTAAATACAGAAGATATGACAAAAAAATTAAAAATGCCCTTCATTCGGCAACAAAAAAAAAATTAAAAAAAAAATAAAATAATAGTTCCGCTGGAATTATTGGAGTAGTTTCCTACATTAAGGCGGTAGCAACTGAGATCTGGTGGGTTAATACTATAACGGGTTACTTGAGGTCAATGGCTCCTTCGAGGAAAACATCGATCTACACGAGACAAAAAACATTGATATACAACACTTTAAGATCCGACGGTAAATGGCGAAGATATAACGAAAAATATAAAATGGGGACCCCTACGTTCGGCCAAAAAAAAAAAAAAAACATTTTCGAAATTTTCTTGTTAAAATACTTTATATTTGAGGGTGTACTGTGAACTTTTTTTTTTGAGGTACGGTCTAATGATCATATATCTAAGAATATTAGAAAAATAATTTAAAAATTTTTTAGCTGATTTAAATATTTTTGCTACATATGATTTTTACATGGGATGTTTAAATTTTTAAACAAATGCAAAAGTTTGCATTTCAAATTTAAAAACAAAAATTTTCAAAACACTTCAGCGGTCTTCAAAATGCAAGGCAATTTTATTTAGAACTCAAATTCCTAAATTGAGCTATCACATGCAAAAATATAAATATATATGAACATGAATAAACATACATAGGCTTGAATATGATCATATATGGTCATATATCTCCCTGAACAGATCAGTATATGACAAATATCTTAGGATCCAACATTTTAGGAAATATGTGTGTATATGGTCATATATGAGCATACATGAATAATATAGAAGCACATATGATCATATGTATATAACCATTTCACATCCGAAGATATATGTTTAAGTATGAGATCATGTATGATCATATATTGAACCATGCATGTATGTATATACCCATGTATGATAATGTGTGTTCATATATATTACGATTTTTACATGAGATAAAAATTTTTTCCCTGGGCTAGGGGTCAATATTTCGGAAGGTTCTAATAGAAGTGTGGAAAAACAAATCGATTTTTGTTGGGTAAAAGCGAAGTCGATCAACTTGAAAATAACATCATTCTCCATATTGGATTCACCAATTGGAATTTTGATAATCTATTTCAAAAAGAAAAATTTATAGTTACATTTTTTAAGCTTTTGGGCCATTTCATGTCAATGCGCACAGAAAACTGTCATTTTCGGATTTGTCATCTCCGATTTCAATGAAATTTGCAATTGAATTTGAAATTTTAATTTTTGGTAATGTTTATCAAATCATTAACCTTTCAACTCCAAACCGTCAAGAGAAATTTACTTACGACCACGTTTTCCTTCATAACTCAAGAACCAATTTAGTCTCCTCTTTAAAATTTTGTCACAAATATAGAGAAGCCTTAAATTTTAACATATATTTTTTTCAGAATTTTAATAAAATTAGATTTTGAGACATGAGTCTTTGAAGATTAAACTTAAAAAAATTACCTTAAACCTTTTAATACAAAAAAGCTTTTTGGACGTCCTTTTGAAGCCAATGTCACCTTTAAAATGGTACCAATAGAAAAATTTTAGGTTGTAAATTATGGGCGACCCTGTATTGACATTTTTTCGATATTTTTACGTTTTTTCCAATTTTCATGACGTCATATTTCGAAAATCGAAATTGTTTGGGGTAAATGATTTGATAAACACTACCCTCTACAATATTTGTGGCGAATTTTAGTAATATCGGAGATGACAATTCCGAAAATGCCCTTTTTCTGATTGAGTTGACATGGACTGACTAACAAGTAACCTTCGGTGTAACAGTCCGATACTCTAACCATTACATTACACCACAACATCCAAATAAGAGTTTTATTTCTAAGCATAGTTCACTCTAGTTTAAAACATTTAGTCCGTCGTTTTTCCGAACGTTTTATTCCATATTAATTTCAATTTTTATTCCATCCAAATAATATATTTGCTTAAGGCTTTTAAAATATATGTTCGTTTATGTAATGACTTCTTTAAAGGGGCAGAGGGCTACATCTCGAGGATATACTCGATGGGATAGCAATTCGTAACCCAATTTTTAGATGTTATCCACACCTTTAAAGTTGTCCCACAGTTGCGTTCAATGTTGAGCAATCGTGGTACCCAAAGCGTGATTAGCTTTTTCATGTGGAAATATACATGTAAAATAGTTTTACCTAAGCAGTTGAAATAGTTCTCCGATATTCTAATATCATAATATTGATCCTACGGACGATTTCTGACATGACAAGCTCTTCGAAGCAAACTGAACATTCGGCGTCACTTATGCTGGTACAGCCACTATTGAAATTTTTAGTGCAGAGTGTCCATGGAATTTCTTAAGCCTCTTCTTGGGTTTGGCTGTCAACTACGCCGCCTGCTCAAAATTTATTACCATGAAACGTGTTGTTTTTTAATTAATTTTTAAGGAACTTCATACTGAGACGTAGTTGTCAAACTGCCCTCGTATATGCCAAATTCTGTTACTACAATAAAATTTATTTTTCAACCAAATTTTTACCGATCATGCAATTCATTTTAGTTCCTTATCAATGCACTTTTTGCAAATTTTGTACAATTTTAATAGCAATGTGCTTCTTTTCTAAACATTCCCATAAACTCTCAGACTCCCTCATTCTCTATTAAAAACAATATCTTAGAAAACATGAGCTTATCTAATGGCTACAAATGATGTACTTTAAATACTGTCGTTATTAAACCATATACTATCAAGTCATTGTTGCCGGAGACTCCAAAGTACTCGCTGTGTGTACTACAAACAAGTTTTTTAAAAGAAAAAAAAAATCTAAAAAAATAGATAGTATTAGAAGTTACAAAACTTCAATGTTGTAGTTGTTGATGGCGCTCTTTTATTTTTTTTTTTATTTTCTTTTCTAGAATAACACATTTTTTGTTGTGCCTTTTAGTTCTTTTATTTTGGTGTTGTTGTGGAAAAATCATCTTTGTTGTTGTTTCGTTTTTGTTTCATGTGATATCTTTCTCTCTTCTTTGTTGCTGCTGTTGTTGTTATTTTTTTTATGAGCCTGAAGGTGTCCGTGTTATATTACAGGTTCTTGTTGTTATTTTTCTCTTTTAGTATTTTTCCTAGCATATTTTTAAGTGTCCTACAATTTTATACAATATCTCGGTACTATATGTGTGCAACTTTATGTGTGTGTGTGTGTGTGTCTATGTGTCTTCTGTGATGTTTCTTAAGGCTAATGCATTGTGTTACATTGCGTTTACGTTAAATTTTTGCTGCTGTGCAGGTTAATGAGAAAAGTTTTGTGTTCCTTTTTATCCGGAAGTATGAATGCCACAACAACTTCTTTTTTATTTTTATTGCCCTCCCTTAATATATACACATGTATATGTGTTAGTGTGCTTGGCTGTTGTTAGGTTAAAACCTTAATAACTACTACAATAACAAGTACAATATGTTCACATAAAACATACATACTCGTTTTTTTTTTTTTGTTTCTTAAATTTCTTCATAAATGTTGATACGTCGGATAATTAGAGTAACAATCCAGAAAATTAGAATCAATAACAAAGTTATATTATTTGCTGACAGGGTATTTTGCATAACTCAAGGGCGGAAGAGGTTTTCCATTTTTCGAATAAAAATTTTCTAATATCCAAATATATCTAAAATCCGGGCAAACACACACAGGAAATAAATTTGTTTGAATGTTCTCGACACCACCACAATTTTGTCGTTATTCAATAATTTTAGTTTAAAATCCGTCATAAGAATAGTTAGATTTTTTGATGAACAGAAAGTATTCAAAATAAAAGTAACCAAAACCCTGCCACATCCTTCAAAATATTGGCCTTTCTAAAAAGGTATTAACTTCTACGTAAATTTTGTGTTTTATTTCGATCTCTGTGTTTTAGTTACATATTTTAGAATTTATTAGGTTTAAGCTCATAATTAAATCTTACTGTGGAATAGCAAACACTAATTTATACATGTAAGAAAATATGGAAACAATTGTAAGGATCAGCGCTAGAGTTGTGTTGAAAACTATTAAGATATTGGTACATAGTAGCAACCGAAATTTTAATTATTATAATAAAATTTTTAAATGTGTTATAGTTTAGCTTTTTATACGTCAACATATCTATATTCCTTATTAGATAATAACTAAGTATTAATGTATGGGGTGCAGTGGGTAGAGACTCGTCCTAATAGTCTCAGGATTCTAAATTTAAACCACACAAAAGACATAATTTTTTTTTTTTAACTTAAAAACAAATATTTTTAATTGATTAAAATTGAAATACACAATTTGTTTTCTCTTGTAGCAGCAATGATTGTTTTTAAACAAAAGTATTCATATTTCATACCTAAAAAATATGCAAATTAGAAATTTGACTTAAAAAATTTGATTGAGTTTAGTTCAGAGGAATCGCAATAGCCTGACAAACTAAAGGACGCCGGTTTCAACAGATTTCGCTGCATCTAAAATTTGTATTTTAAAAAAAATTTTATGTAACGCATATAATTGGGACCTGTCCCGTGGTAGGTGAAAACTGGATCGATTCCGAAAATACATATCACGAGATAGGTGAAAAGAGGACCAGTTCTTAAAGTATCAACCACGTGACGGTTTACAAGTCATGAAAAGTTTTTTTAGACCAGTCTTGTGACACAGAGGACAATTGACCCCCTCATAGGACAAGCCCATGTTAAAGTGATCGGTCCTTGTCCCATCCCTATTAATACGGTCACTTGACGTGTCCTAGGATAGGATCTTTTCCAGCAGGATACATATAAAGAAATATAGTTACTGACTGACTCATTTACTCAACCAAACAAACCGCTGGAGCTAGGAAGCAGAGATTTGGTATGTAGGTTCCCTCCCCAGCGTAGTCATCCGCTAAAACGGTATACTTTGGAATTCCTAAGGGTAGGAGAAAAAACTTTGCTTTGACTACCTGTTCAAATCTCTTCACCCAGAAACCTGAAATGTATGGGCTAACTTATTTATTTGGTACATTTTAGAATTTTCGCCAGAGACGTGGTGGAAATTGCTGTTCCTCCTCAGCCAAGACAGGATTTTTGGGAAAGCCTACAAGCAGAGCCAGAAAGGGAAAAATTATCAACCTTGATAGCCTGACAAACCCGTTGAAACTAGAAAGTTTAAATTTTAAAGACTCACCCAGAAGGGATGTTTAAAAATTCCTATGAGCTGGGGAAAAATGGGGAAAAGTCTCCCCTTAAGTGGCATGTGCAAACCTCTTTAGATGTAAGCCTGAAATTTGAACTATTTGTTCTTTGGAACATGGGCTATCTCATTGATATGGTACATTTTTGAATTTTGGCCGGGAATGTGTTAAAAATGAGGATTCAAACCGCTGGAGCAAGGAAGTTAAAATTTGTTGTAAAGGTTCTTTTTCCGGTGCTAACATCAGCTAAGACGAGATTTTTGGAAAGGCAAACGGGATCGAAAACAAGAAATAATAGGGGGATAACTTTCCCCCCTGACGGGTTGCTTAAACATCTGCAGCTACATAGACAGATTTAGACAGATTCATTGTGAACACTGAATATCCTGCCAATCGAATAATTTGGCAACCGAATTATGCGGGTGTTGCAAGCAAATATATTCCTAATTCAATTTAAATATATGGTTTCAACCAAAATTGTTTTGTATTAAGCGAATTGCGATTGCCACAAACAAATACGAGGTCGGATCAATAAGTCTGTGACTTTTCGAACTTCCCTCGTAGTTATATGATATGCAACACTGCTCTCATCAAATATCACCTGGTAATAGGTTTCTGTAAAATTCGGAGAAAGTTCCGTCATTAACTTTGCGCTTAACAGCTGTTCAAAACATACAACCTCGTGGATTTTTTTAAAAATGGAAAAAAATGAATTTCGAGTGCTCATTAAACATTATTTTTTGCGAAAAAAACGGTCAATAAAACCAAGGAAAAGCTTGATATACAATATGCGGACTCAGAGTTATCAATTTCAATGGTAAAAAATTCATTTACTGACTTTCGTTGTGGTCGCAATAGTACAAATGACGCTGAACGTTCTGGACGAAAAATTGAGGTCAATACACCCGAAAATTTTGGAAAAATCAACGATATGGCGTTGGCCGATCGAAGAGTTAAAGTGCGTGAGATTGTTGAAGCGATATGCATTTCATGTGGCAGTGTGGTTTCGATTTTAAATGATCAGATGGGTGACGCGTTTGCTCTCAATTGACCATAAACCTAATCGTGTGATAACTTCAATGGATTGTTTGGAGTTGTTTAACCGCAATTCGAATGAGTTTTTGCGGCGTTTTGTAACTGTAGATAAAACATGGATCCATTACAACCCTCCGGAGACCAAGCAACAGTCTATACAATGGGTTTTTTCCGGATAAACCGGCTCCGAAGAAGGCCAATGTAGGTTTGTGATGGCAACAGTTTTATGGGATGCCCGCCGGATAATCCACATCGATTGCTAAAAAAAAGGGAAAAACAATAAACGGCGAATATTACGCCAACTTATTGGACCGATTTAATGGGGATTTAAGAAAAAACGACCTCATATAGGCAAGAAAAAAATTTTTTTTTTTTAGATAATGCACAGGTCTCAATGCAAAATTCCATGAATTGGCCTACGAAGTGGTACCTCATACACCATATTCTCCGAATTTAGACCCCAGTGATTATTTCCAATTTTCAAACCTTAAGAAATGGCACGGTGGAAAAAGATTTAGCTCCACCGATGAAATCCTATTTTTTGGAAGGGATACAAAAATTGGAGAAACGTTGGACTAAGTGTATTGAGCTAAAAGGAGATTATGTTGAAAAATGTATTATTGTTTTGCAAAAAAAAACTGTGTTTCATTCAAAAAGTCACGGACGTATTAATCCGCTCTCGTATGCTGCTGGCTCCAACCAAACCATTCGTTTGGCAAGAAATTCGGTTGTCACACTGCATATGTTATATCTGTGTAGGAAGATGAAATTTTAAAAATTCTCCTTCTGGACGGTCTGCCAAAATCGCTGGAACTAGGAAGTTGAAATTTTTTTATTAGTTTCACCAATGACATAGACATCCGCACAAACCCATTTGTCTAAATTGAGTTGATTGAAATTAGGATTATTTGTCAACTACTGACTTTTTAATTTGAATTTTTTACAAGAAAGGGAAAAGTCTCCACCGTGACGTCCTGCCTAAGCGACTTTTGACTAGAGAGGTGAAATTTAAAATATTTGCACTCTGAAATACAAAACATGGCTTCCATTGCGTGTATGTTTTTTTTCTAATTTTTGAGCCATTTATATCTTGGGCTTCACCCCGGGAAACATTGTTTCTACGCCATCAGCGTAGCGGGCTTTGCTAGTAATCCATATATAGAAGAGCAATAAATTTTTTGCAATAAAAATATGGAATTTGTAAACAAATTTCTGTAATTGCAACAATATTAAGAATTAATACAAGTGATTGCACGTAAAGCTACAAAAATATAGTTGGCATATGCACTGATTTAAATCAAATTCCTCAAATGCAAAAGTATCTCACTACCTCAAAGAGGGTAAGATGTATATATTTCCACTTGTTTTTTTTTTTTTTTTTGCTTTTAAGCCTTATATTTTCAGACAATTACTGTATTGTATAAATTTTCTTCTTCTTTTACATTTAATTTTGTCCTTTTTTTAGCATTGTATAGTAATTTTCCAGTATGTTGTAACCTTAGTTATAAAACAAAAGTTAAAAAAGAAGAAACAGAGCAAATAATTTTAACGCATCTACTGTATAATGGTTGTATATGTTCATTAAATATGTTGTTACATATTGTGCACATGTTAAGTCATTAAAAGTTTAATGTTACAATTTTATGGACCATATTTGTTGATTGAAAACAAAGAACTTTTCTTGTATAAAAGTATAAAAGGAAATAGAACATTTTAAATTTGTTGGCATTTTTAATTGTATTCAGACATAATGGACATAAAAAAAATCAAAGTAAAGAGTTCTGTTTTGTTTAAAAAAATAACCAATTTTTTGTTTTACATTCTTTAGTTAAATTTCTTTAGAGGTTAAAATTATAGTACAAAATTAAAGTCCAACAAAAACTGGCTGCACTCAAAGGAAAAGCTTTATTATATTTATGAAAATCTACACAGATTCCAATTTAATGAAAATTGAAAAATTGAAATTGTAAAGATAATCTGTTTTGGAATTCTACACGGACTTTGATCAATTTTATTATCTAAATTTTAGTAGTCATAAGAGATCTCCTGTTGACGTCGTCGGATGATTTTCACAAACTAAGTATTATTCTTATATTAACTGGGGCTGTTAGCATTCTAACCATAATTCAGATTTTGTTGTGGTCAAAATACTTTTAAAATTTAGCGAAAGCAGCCTTTAGAAATTTCTCCCTACTAATTAATGTGTTACTTCCTTTGGAAAAGAACTAATTTTGATATTCCGATTTGAGCTGTTGTACTGCTTGTAAAGGTTTAGCTTAGCCTGAGCGGCTTTGACATTGTTAATTGATAAGATCCAAGGTGTATTCTAAAATTCATGGCTTAATATTTTTAACTGGGCTGCCGATAGAGTTATTTGACGAGTCAAAAAATTATTTAAAAATTTGCTTCCAGTACATTTATGGATAATGAACAATATCTATTAGTGGTTCCGTTTTAGTCTTAAGACAATTTGAGGAATCGAGTAGTGATTCTTCCTATTTCATAACAGGGTTAAGAACAAGAGAGCTGCAACAATTTAGGCAACTCTACATCAGATGGCGGGTACTAACTGTTCTAAAATTTATCATCTTGAGCAATTACAGTGTTGCTGTATTTAAAGCCCTTCATCTTTCACCATCTTTTATCTATCCTTTGTCCCTTTTGCAAAGAAAGCAACAAATTATTTAGTATGAAGAATTTTCTAAGTATTGGGGAGCAAAAAAAACTAAGTTTTATACAATGTGGACATATCAATCACATTGATACAATTTATTTAGAAAATATTAAAGTTACAATGCATCTTAACTGACCCATGGACCCATGTAAAAACCACATAAAACCAACAAAAAAATTACATCATTGTTACTGAAATCACATATGCTATATAAGTACATACCAAACCTTCTCAATACAAAATTTATAAACTTTGTTCATTCAATATAAATCGTTTGTATTCAGTAGATGAAGTTTTGTTAAAATTTTTCTTTTTTCAATGTTCTGAATTTTTGCATCCGTTTGAATACGCAACCATCTTTAAGTGCACAATTGTTACGAATTGATAACACAATTCATGGGTTACATTAGCATACAGATATGGTGAGTTTACTCTTTTGTGTCTGTAAATATATTGGATTGGATTTCAAATTTGCAAAAAATTCTCTTAGGGGAGGCGAAGAAAATTTTGGGAAACATTTGAAATTTTCAATAAAGCAAAAAAAAATTTTCCTTGTAACAAATTCTAGTTAATATGAGAATTGATTACTAATATTTTTCTAAAGTGTTTATTTACAGGAAAATGAAGTAAGCATTTTACTGAAAAATTTAACAGACCCAAGTTAATCACGAGACTTTTTTTTCACATTCAATGACTCGCCAGTGATAAATTAATGTGTCCATTGATCACAGTATTTCTTTTTTTTATGTTGTTAAATTGTCTTTATAGAAAAACTTTTTTTAGAAAGTGTATTTCAAACCGCAAACATTCCAATGTCTTTGACTCGAATAATGCTTCATCTTTTTAATCCAATTGTTATCTCTTTTTCACGAGTAATTATCATACAATGAAGAGCTTCATTCGCATTCATGAAGAAGGCCACAGATATCGTTTCTTAGGGGCAAATTTTTCGTTTTAAATAAAGATTTTCTAACCGTCATATACACACTTAAAACAGTTTGTACAAGAAATCATATTTAATTTAAAAACCGGTCTACTTAATTTCCATTTAAACCAAATTACTTTTGTTATTTTTGTTTAAACAACTGACATATTCGTAAAAAAAACTATTAATTAATCAGTAAAAATAAATGTTAAAATTTTACTTACCAATTCCTTAAAAAATAAATGATTTTATCATTTATTTGAATTTTTTTCCGTTTTTGTATTTTTTTGTTTACTTTTTAATCTACCAAATGTATGTATGTCTATTGACACTTTTTGTGTGAATATGTTTCTGTCAGGGACCGTAACTGTTATGACTTTTATCAAAAAAATCAAGAAATAAGAGTTATTTTTGATTTTTATATTTTTAGATAAAAAATAAGAGTTATTTTTGATTTTTATATTTTTAAATGAAAAATAAAAGTTATTTTTGATTTTTATATTTTTATATCAAAAATAAAAGTTATTTTGGATTTTTATATTGTTATATTGTTATATCAAAAATAAAAGTTATTTTTGATTTTTATATTTTTATATCAAAACTTATTTGGAAATAGACAATTACAAAGAAAAGCGTTTCGATACTTCTGCTAATTTATTGGAATATTGGGAGAGCAAAAAATTTGTGTTTCCATGGCTTCGAAAATTAGCTTTAATTGTTCATTCTGTACCTGCCACTCAAGTCAGTGTAGAAAAGTCATTTTCAGCACTCAGATTAATATTGGGAGATTTGAGATATAATTTATCTGAGGAACATTTAAAATCAATTATGATGGTAAAATTGAACACCTGAAAACGACCTCTTAACACTGACTTGAATGGCAGCCAAAACTTATAAGCTATTTCTATGCATTCATGTTTTTATAGCTGATAATGGATAAGTCACATAATATATTATATTCATATAGAAATTAGAATGAAGCAGCATATTATGATACATACGGCATCAACAAATAAATAAGAGTTTTGAATTGATTTTTATTATTGATATAAAAATATAAAAATCAAAAATAACTTTTATTTTTTATTTAAAAAAATAAAAATCAAAAATAACTCTTATTTTTGATTGTTAAAATAAAAATCAAAAATTTAAAAATCATGCAATATGTTGGATGCATTTCGCCTAAAAATCATGATGGTGTAATTAGAAGTTTTCTACGATGTTCATTTATGTATGATTTATTTCTTCAAAAATTGAAAAATAACTCTTATTTCCGGTCCCTGGTTTCTGTATGTGTGTGTGTTTTTTGAATTTCTTGTAATTTGAATAAAAATAATTTGGATATAGACAACCAATTTACGAGGGCGGATCAACAAATTCGTCACTTTTTGAATGAAACACAGTTTTTTTTGGAAAAAAAAATATTTTCCAATATAATCTTCTTTTAGCTCACTAGACTTAGTCCAACGTTTCTCCAAATTTTGTATCCCTTCCGAAAAATAGGATTTTTCGTGGTCCATAAAATAGGCATTTGTTTGATTAATAATTTCAACGTTGGAGCTAAATCTCTTTCCATCGAAATAATTCTTTAGGTTTGGAAATAGAAAATGGTCACTGGGGGCTAAATTCTGAAAATATGGTGTATGAGGTACCCATTTGTAGCCCAATTCATGGAATTTTGCCATTGAGATTACACACGATTACGTTTATGGTCAATTGAGAGCAAACGCGGCACCCATCTTGCAGACAACTTTCTTAAATCCAACTGATCATTTAAATTCAAAACCACACTGCCATATGAAATGCCTATGGCATCAACAATCTCACGTACTTTTACTATTCGATCGGCCAACACCATATCGTGGATTTTTTCGATATTTTTGGGTGTATTGACCTCAATTAGCCGTCCAGAACGTTCAGCGTCATTTGCACTTGTGCGACCACAATGAAAGTCAGTTAACCACATTTCTACCATTCAAATTGATGGTGCAGAGTCCCCATAGTATTTATCAAGCTTTTTCTTGATTTGATTGACGGTTTTGTTTTCGCAAAAAATAATGTTTAATTAGATCTCGAAATTCACTTTTTTCCATTTTTAAAAAATCCACTAGGTTGTAGGTTTAAACAGCTGTTAAACGCAAAATAAATGACGGAACTTGCTCAGTTTATTGGTTTATTAACAGGTGGTACAGTGTTGCATTTCATATAACTACGAGGGAAGTTCGAAAAGTAACGGACTTATTTTTTTTTTTTTTTTTTTAAATGGTAGTAAATCATTTCGAATAAATGTAGAAAAAAGTTAAGTTTCTTTGAAAAATAAATGTATGTTCCTTTATTTTTAAATGGAACGGAAAACTTTTTTATTAAACTACAAACAGTAAACTACATAATATTCTGAGCGTACAATTGTAATTGATATTATTGTTTTTTCAATCGAAAATTTTTCCCTAGAAATATTTTTTTGTATTCTCCGGGTAAAACAGTAAAATCTAATGAACAGAGGGTGTTAATCACCTTACACTGCAGTTTGTTTTATATGTTCTATAACCGTTTGGATCAGGTTGCTATAGAACTGGCTCCAGAACCAGTCATAGAATTAATCTTAGATTTTGTGTCCTGGAAATCAGTTCTAGAACCTGTTTAATGGAACGGATGGTACAATAAGCTGTTTTAGAATAGATTCAAAAGTAACCTGTTCTCAAAAATTTTTCTGCGCTCTTATTTACGAAGAAAACTAAAAAAAGAACTTTAAATTCACTATGAAAATCGATAATTTTTGCCAATTAAAATTTTCCTTTTTTTCTCATTAACAACAATAAGAAAACACATATCCTTCCTGAATTAAATATCAGTCTCAAAAAATAAATTGTAAACATTTTTTAAAAATTTTAGATTTTTAGAAGAAAATAATATATCGAAGATGAATTCTGATATAGTTGAAAATCTACAAAAATTGTTTAAATCCACCCTAATCTACATACATTACATACGTATGTAGTACAAAATCTAGTGACTACGTATTTTGAATGAAAGTGTAAATTTTTGAAATATTTACTCATTCACTCACATTTTTTTCTTTTCGTAAGATATAAATTGGGAAAATATTAATATGCGCCGAAGGCGACTATTTTATGACCTTTATAGAAATAGTTTTAAAAAATGATAAAAAGTTTATAATGAAAATGTGAGTGTTAGCCTAAAACTTTTATACAAATTCGTGTATTTTAGCTCAATTTCATAATAGCATCTGGTGAATTAAAAAATTTTGTCATATTTTTTTAAATAAATTGTATTTCACCTCAAAATTGTTTTTAACACCAGATTTATTTTCATCTTTAAAATTTCTTTTTCGCTACAAAATTGTTTTTGCATTCATTTTAGATTTGCGCCACAATAAGTGATTATCTTAATGTCGACAATCTTTTCTCAATTTCAATTTCAATATTTTTTTTAATTTTATTTACAACAAACACAATATAGAGGGTATGAAAAAAAATTCGCGAAAACCGAATTTAATGCTTTTACTTGTTTAACTTGTTCAGAAAGTTCGATTGATCTTTTTACACAAAAATGTATAAAAAGTCTAAGATTATGCATTTAAGATTTGGAAAAAAATTATTTTAATTGAGTTTTTTCAACATATTCAATAACCACACAAACGGAAATATTTTATAAATTTTTGAATAAAATTTTAAAACCATGTTTATGAAATTTATTGACATTCCCTGACGCATCAATTTAGCACAGAAAACGCATCAATTTATTAAAAAATATATTTTTTAAATGAGATATTAGTTACCCTAGTGTGTGGTTTCCACAAATACATATGTAATTTCTATGTATTTTGGACTAGGAATTCTATTTTTGGTCGTTAAATGTCCATGCATTTTGAAATTCTGACAAACATGTTCTAACACGTCTGTCAACCATGTTCATGGTGGTGGACTTCGAATGCTTGCGAAATTATGACTTATTGCTGCAAAGAAACTGTGAAAGTTTCATATAAATATACTCTTACATATAGAGAGAGAGAAAGAGAGAGCAGAAGTTATTTAAAAATTTATAAAGTAATTAATTTGTAGTTAATTAGGTCAACATGGATAGACCAAAATATCTTACCAACGAATAGCTTGAAGCTATTTTAAATGTTATTTTTCAGATAGTGATGAAAATTATTCGCCAGAAAAAAATGATAAATCGGAAGAAAGTGAAACTGACTTTGAATTGGATGCAATGGATTAAAATAAAGATGTCGATGGAATAGGAGTCTCATCTGTACACTTAAAAAAGTTTGTAAGTTAAAATAACTGAAAATATCATTTAAAGGAAATGATATTTCATTTAAAAACCGGTTTACTTAATTTTCATTTAAATTAAATGCCATTTGTTATTTATTTTTAAGTGTTGATCAATCAACTGACACATCCGTAAGAAACAAATGATATAATCAGTTAAAATAAATGTCAAAATTTTACCTACCAATACTTAAAAAATAAATGTTTTTTTCATTTATTTGAAATTATTTCCGTTTTTGTATTTTTTGTTTTTTTTTTTTTTTTTTAATATACTCGTACAATACAAAATGTATGTATGTATATGAAGCTTTAAACACTTTTTGTGTGAATGTGTTTGTGTGTGTATGTGTGTTTTTAAAGTTATTGTAATTTGTATTGAAAAATTTTGTATATACATATACAACCAATTTAAATAAAAAAACAAATTGAAATTTTTTGAATATATTTTTTTTTCTTGAAACAGGCAGCAAACAAAATTTAAATTTGTAATAACTGTTACGGCCACAAATAAATCACATGTTTCCGTTTTGTGGGTAAATTTTGTATTAAATTTCAAACAAATGAAAAAAATAAATGAAACTGAAAAAAATGGTAAATGATAGTAAATTATTTCGAATAAATGTATAAAAAAGTTAATATAGATATTTCTTTGAAAAATAAATGTATGTTCCTTTATTTTTAAATGGAACGGAAATCTTCTTTATTAAACTACAAACAGTTAACTACATAATATTCTGAGTGTAGATAGAACGGAGGATCCATTGTTTGTATCAAAAGTCGGTATAGTATAGAGCCCCCAACCAGTTCACGATTATGGTGGAACCATTGGCTGATTATGTCAATCAATTGCTTTATTTGAACAATTATTTGGTTTCCGTGAAATATGCAATTTTCGACAATATATCCCTTCTAAGCATTAACAATATAGAATTAAAATTTGGCTATTAGCTTGCGCTGAAACTTGTTACCTTTAAAAAATCAAACTATATTTGGCTACAAGGTAAACGTGTATATTTGGATTTATGTCGTGTACCGACTAAAGTTTATTTAAAAAGTAATACGTAAAGTTTGTTTTTAAATGAAGAATCAATTGAAATTCATAGAAATATTTTTTTTAACTATTTGAATGAGTCATTTAAAAAACAAAACAATAAAAATTTACAGACATTCAGTAGGAGTTGATATTTTCTGTTAAATGTTAAATTTTAGGTTTTCTGTTTTTAAAATATAAATTCATATAATTCCTTATTGTTTTTTTACCAAAATGGTTATCTTATATACAAAATTATTTCAATAAAAATTACAACAAATTATTCAAATATATATACACACAAAGCCAATAAAAATATATACATCTGCATGTGTTGTGTTCTGTTTTGTAATTACATACAAATAAAAAAACTTTCAATTTGAAAAACAAACCACAAAAGTAGTTTTTTCTAACTTTTTGTCAGTAAAAATTTGATGGTTATTTTAAACGACTTTCTATTGTTTTTACTTTTGTCGATTATTAAACAATGATTGAAAATAAACAACAAAATGGGTTGAATATAATAGAAAATCAGTAGTCCTCTTTTTTATTGTATTTTCGATTAATTTAATATGTATTTTAAGTTGTTTTTAACGAAATAATATTGTGAGTGTAACATTACTACGGAGAACATTTTCACATCTTACGAACTTGATCAGAAGTTGTTGTTAAAAGGGCTAACAATGGGCGGTACTATGTGCAAAAATTAATTTTTGAATGCAAAAAAGTTCCGTTGTTTTAATCAACATTGGTATTCAGCAAAAACACAACCCTTGTATCATCGGCAGAAAAGATAATTACTTATTACTGCAAAGCACAATGCATGATGTGGAATCAAATGCTTTGTATTTTGATTTCATTGATCACCAGTTATTAGATATTTTATCTTTAAAGTGGCGTGAATACATTTAAAAATATTCTATTTCAGTACAGTACTAAAGGAAAACGAATCGATGGCTTTTAGCGGTTTTCGTAAATATGATCGAAATCTCAGCTCTCAATGCGTTCATTTTTTGCGTGAGCTAAGAATATCTCTTACAAAACCATACATGACAATAAGAAAATTCGTGCTACAAACCGAATCAGCAGCGTCTTTGCTCTCTGGCATTAGCAACAGTTCACTAAACTAATTAGAGGGGGAGCCCAGTCCACATCTTCACTGTTTCGTCAGTTTTCAGAATCTCAAAAGAGCTCATAACGATCATTTGGCATTCCTCTATAAAGATTCAAAAGTGTTCCTTCGAATATCGAAGGAAAAGCTAGATGGCTAGAAACTATGGACTACCGAAATGTTTCTGTTAAATGTGTTGAAGATAAATTAATTAGATATAACATAAAGCAAATATTAAAATAAATAAATTATTGATGGTAAATCGTGATTTTTATTACAAAATAATTATGTTGCTAGTGACAAATAAGTAGACATAGTGTATGTGTGGAAAACCACACACGAGGGTAGACAACGTAAGTTTTTTTGAGGGTGAGATGAAGGTTAAGTTAATATTTAATATTCCTGGAGTGGGTTTTAAATCAGTGTACAAATGGTGTAAATTTTATGAATTTCGAAAATGTTTTTACACAAAAAGAGTACCATTTTTCTTCCATAAAGATAAGATGATAAAAATGCGCGTCTGTTAAATTCTTACACTCTTCAACATTTCCAGAATTAATGAATTGCTGCGGGTTACTTCGCTTTTTACAGTGCTGGGGGCAAATACCACCACCTGATTTTCATTCGCCTTAAGTTTTATTTAAAGTGAAAACTCATTTGGTTTTTAAAGGATTATGTAACCTCGTATTTATAAATGTGGAAAATTATGTCCGACCAATGGCCGTCATCGGCCTTGATTATATTTTGCATAAATGTGCTCACATTATGTGGTGTCACTTTCTCATTTTCGCTTCGATTATTATTCTATATCACCTCTAGGGTGTGGGGCTTATTCGTGTATACCAATCATAACCGAAGATGAAAGTCACTCTTCATTACTTCTAAGGCATAAGTTATAGTAAATCGTATATTTTTTGAATATAAAGCATTTATTCAAATTAAAAAAATAGTTCTGATGATATTTTTTAATTTTTTTATTTAACCATTTTTTAACTTTTAGTTTACAATTTCATGAGGGTTAAAATGTATGCAGTTTGGTAATTTTTATAAAAGTTTTAAAATATCAAGAAAAACTTATTTTTTTTTTTTAACTTTAATTGAAACTGGCCAGCTAGTCATTTGCATTTTTTCAGCCTTAAATATTTTTTTTGACGACGCAATCTGTGCATTTTTGCATTATGTTTATTATTTAACACTACATCATTTCCAGTTTTAATTCAGAATTTATCAAAATTATTTTAAAATTGTGTAAACATTATTTCGAATTGCCCAAAAATGTTTTAAAATTGTGCAAAAATTATTTAAAATTGTTCAAAAATATTTTAAAATTATTTAAAAACTTTCCAAATTGTACAACCAGTTTTTAAATTATCCAATAATCCAATAATATTTTAAAATTTGTCTAGAAATTCATTAAAATTTTAAAAAAATGTTTCAAAAATGCTTTTTCACTAATGCAGAACTTTTAAAGTTTTTAATAAAGAATATTTGTTTATCAATGCCTTAATTTCGCTTCTTTAAACTTATTTTTCTCATTCTTATGAACTATATTTTCATCAAATCTTAAATACTACAAAGTATATGCAAATTTTTCCACTCATCCTATGACACGCTAATGGTAAATTCATCGATGAAACCATCAGAAAAGAAGTAATGCCTTTGCCATAGTAGTGATGCTTTTATTGCTTCTTTGGCAGCTTCGTTTTTAATGGGAACTAACTTTTCACTGCACAAAATTTTAGAATTTAAACAGTAAACAAAAAAATGCAAAAATCAACTTCAATAAAATTCTATTTTCTTATGTTTGTAGTATAATATAATATTTTAAATATTTTAAATCTAACAAACGATTTAACAAACTTATTAAATATGTTATTGTAAAGCAACAAAAAAATATTGAAACACTTGATGTTTAACAATGTGTGTTATATACAACTGGCATCTTTCCCTTTATTCGTGCTTTGTTTTTGTTTTGTGTAAAGATTCAATGGTGCATTTATGCATTTTTTAACAGACACAACAACACTTGCTTTTGGAGCAGAATATTATAAGATACTGCTAGTTTATTTTCCCCTTGAAAACTTTTTAAAAGTATAAAATATTTTGTATTTATATAAAAGTATTAAATAAAAAGCAGATAATTGCAACAATTGGTTAAAAAAAAAGATATTTAAAATACAAGAAAATTATTATTGATTTTTTTTTTTTTTGAAAATGCCAGCAAATATATTATAAAAGCAAAAATAAATTTTAAACATTTGTATATTTGAATAACTATAAAGTGTATCAATAAGTTTCCCTTGCAAAATCCGTTTTTTGTAAATAAAAAATTTGGGAATATACAGGGTGGCGCAAAAATAACCTTCCGATGTTTTTTGGCTGTAATTAAAAAAATAAATAAAAAACTTTGATTCTTCTTGTGGATTATTTTTATTTGGTCTTTTAATTTTTTTTTACATCAAGTAGAGAATATGATGTCATGTAAATGGCCGCCGCCACAGTTGATTGTCATTTGAGCCCTTTTTATTGCATTTTCCATCACTTTGGCCAAAACTTCCGGCGATAGGTCCTCACATTCTTGACGGATATTGTCTTTAAGAGCTGCAAGAGTCTGAGGCTTGTTGACATAAACCCGCGACTTCAAAAAGCCCCACAAAAATAAGTCTGGAGCGGTCAAATCAGGCGATCTTGCTGGCCAGTGAAAATCGCCAAAACGGGAGATTAGGCGCCCGGGAAATGCATCCTTGAGCATATCGGTTGTGGTACGTGCAGTGTGTGGCGTTACACCGTCCTGTTGGAACCACATGTTTTCCAATCCCAATTCATCAAGTTGCGGCAAAAAGAACTCGTTGATCATTGCTCTGTAGCGCTTACCATTCACAGTAACCGTTTGGCTCGCGACGTCTTCGAAGAAAAAAGGTCCGATGACTCCTCCAGCGAAAACAGCACACCATACAGTGACTTTGAGCGGGTGTAATGGCTCTTCGTGGGTTACACGCGGATTTTCGGTGCCCCAGAAGCGTAAATTTTGCTTATTTACGTACCCGCTAAGATGGAAATGGGCCTCATCACTCATGATTATTTCGCATGTGTTTACTACACAAATGTCAAAACAGAACTGACATAAGGGGCCAATCGCAAAATTTATATCATTTTCTGATAGGAGAATTACTTTTGCGCCACCTTGTATAAAGTGTATCAATAAGTGATAACGTTTCCCTTGCAAATCCGTTTTTTATAAATTAAAAATTTGGTAATATATTGTGCAATATATTGAAAATTTTTAAATTATATAAGTAAAAATTTTTGTAAAAATTATTTATTTTTTAATAATTTACTTGTCTCTTCGACTAAATAAATTATAAATTTTATTTACTTGTTGCCTTAAGCCCTTTTTCTGTTTGCTTCAAATTAAAACAGGATATTATTAAAGTTTTAGTTTAATAAGATAAATTTTAGTTTTGTTTCTTTACAATACAGTTAAAACAATAATTGATTGTTATATATTTTCCTATTTATAATCATCATAATTAATGTTACAATTTTTCCCGCTCATACACATATGTGTGTATTTAACACTTTCACACATTCCATAACGGAAATAGATTTATGTTTAATGTGTGAATACAGGAAATGTGGAATGTTAATGTTTACTTTAAATTTTGAAAGCAAAAAATAAATAAATATAAATTGAATACATCTGCCAAATGAGAAACTTCAAACCAATTACTTTTTTTGTTATAAAAACCCAATATAAATTTAAAATTTATATTTTTACATATTTATTAATATTCACAAATAAGGGTGGTTTTTTTAATCTAACCTTTTTTTTATTGAAGGAGCTGTCGTTAAAATATTTGTGGCCTTAAGACTTTTAAAGTCATCACTTTATTGCGCAATCCTTTTTGTTTAGCAACAAGAATAAAGTTTTTAATATTTAATCCGCAGGCTAGAATTGTAATACATAAAAAAAATGTTGGGTTAACAATTGTTTACATGAAAGTTATTTTTTTTTATCATCATAAATGAAATTTATTTAAGCAACCCAACAAAAATAAGGATAATGTAAAAATTTATGAAAAAAATGCAAAATTAGCAATAATTTTTTTTTATTTTTTTTAATGTGTTGATTTGTTTAATTTATATATTTATTTAAATAACTAAAAAATAAAATTATTAAAATTAATTTATACCTTTTTTGAATATTTATTAAACAATTCATTAAACTCTAAACAAATAACTGCGTATAAAAATATTATATAAATGATCATAAATTGATACTGCTAAAATGGAATTTTTAAAAAATATTCCCGCTTAAGGAAATTATATATTGATCTTTATAAAAAAAAAAAAATAATAATATTAAAATTTCCAGTTGCCAGCTAATAAATTATCACCATCGTTGTTTAAGTTTTTAGGTACGTTTTCTCATATAAAGGTTAAGTTAAAATGCGACCCTAAGTCTTTTTACTCGTTTTTTAATTCTAAACGACGCTGCATTGGTTTTCCATCCTCAATGAAATTAGATGATATCGAAGCGTCAGACGATATCTCTATACAGGTTGGTTGAAAAGTTCCTGCGCTCGAAATGAAAGAATAATGTTTTTGTTACGAATTATATTTTTTGATTCAATATAATCTCCTAGAAATATGGCTATATCCAAAATCAAACGGGTATACCTATAATTTATCACATACACAGGAGAGCTAATGTCAAGGCCATATCATGCAATCAACTTACTTCTGAGAATACAAGGTTTGATACCAGTGTTATTTAGCTGACAAGAACATCAAGTACGATACGAATATCAAAAAATATTGGTGGCTAACCAATTGATCTTTCTTTTTTTCTGTTTTTTACCCTTGGACCATTTCTTTTAAACTTTAAAAGATTTAAGTAAGATTTTTTCAATTTTTTCTTACATTTCAATTAATATATTAGTACAAATTATTTAGAAATTATATCAAACGAAATATTTATTACCAAAAATTATATTATATGTTTATATATAGTGTACTTGAGAGCCCGATACTTGGGACTGTGTATTATAAGTTATATTATACCCACTATTTGTTTATTTTTAGTTTATTAAATAATTATTTAATTTTTGAATAAATAAACATTAATAAAAAAAAAAAAAAAAAAAAAATATAATCTAGAAGCTCAATACACTTGTTTCAATGATCTTCCAATAATTTTATCCCATCCTTATAATGGTTTTTCCGGAAGCTCTCCAAAATAACCGTCTACGGCTGCTATGGCCTCGTCATTTGACGAAAAATGCTTTCCACGAAGGAATTGTTTAAGATTTCTGAAGAGATAGTAGTCACTGGGAGCCAAATCTGGTGAATACGGTCGATGTTCAAGCAATTCGTACTTTAATTCTTTGAATTTAGCCATCGTCAAAACACTTTTGTAAGCAGGTGCATTGTCTTGATGAAAAATGTTTTTTTTTTCTTCTTTAAACTAGGTCTTTTCTCACGAATTTTTTCATCTAGCTGATCCAAAAGGCTGCAATAATATTCAGAGTTGATTGTTTTACCTTTCTAAAGATAATCAATCAACAAAATTCCTTTTGCATCCCAAAAATCTGATGCCAAAACCTTCTTTGCTGATCGTTGTGACTTCACCTACTTTGGAGCTGAAGAACCAGCTTCAGTCCACTGTAAACGTTCTTGTTTCAATTTAGGATCATGGTGGTAGATCCAAGTCTCATCCATAGTTATAAAAACGACGCAAGAAGTCGGTTTTATTCGGCTTAAAACGCTCCAAATTACGCTGAGAAATTTGTTTTCGATTCAGTTTTTGTTGAATTGTTAATGTGTGCGGCACTTACTTTCCAAACAGTTTTTTCACACGTAATTCTTCATGTAAAATATGGAGTACTCGTTCGTCTGAGATGCCTATGGCATTAGCAATTTCACGCTTAGTCAAACTTGGATCTTCACTAACCATATAATGTACCTGCTCAATGATTTCTGCTGTGGTTGCAGTTTTTGGTCGTCCTTCGCGTGGATCGTCTTCAAGGCTGGTAGGACCACGTTTAAATCCACCAGCCCAAAATTCAACGGTGCGTTTTGATGGTGAGGACTCCTTATACACTTCTAACAATTGTTTATAAATTTCCTTTGCTTTTAAACCCTTCAAAACAAAGAATCTAATGACTGCACGATTTTCAATTTTTTCAATATTAAAAAAAATCAATGACACGTCAACTTCAAATGTTTGTAAACAAAGAAAGAATTGACAGAATGACTTGCAACTTTACATGTGTTCTCAGGATAGTTATACCAACTTGAGGAAAAAAAAGTTTGGAGCTAGCAGTGCCATCTCTTGGTGAGCGCAGGAACTTTTCAACCAACCTGTAAGTAATATGTGTGCTGATTTTTTTGCCTCACATACTCAACAACTAAATTCAACAACACTATTCAATATCTATTCATTATCCCGGAATCATCTATAAATATTGAATTTATTAATGAACAAACTGTTTTAAGCAACTTGTTAAAACAAAAATGGTCGTATGCTGTGGGGCCTGATGGAATCCCAAATTGTGTGTTAAAACGTTGCGCTGATCTTCTATATATTCAACTAACATTCCTATATAATAATTCAATTAGACTGGCATATTTAGAAAAAATCCTTTATAACTCCAATTTTTAAATCTGTAGGTAAATCCGTAGTATCAAATTATAGAGGAAATGCTAAATTAAGTTCAATTCCAAAATTATTTGAAAAATTGATAACTGAGGCATTATCATATCAAGTGTCTTCTTCACAACAGCAACATGGCTTTCGGTAATCCTGCTCAACAATTACCAATTTACTGGAACTTACAAATTTAGTCAACGATTGCTTTGTTAGTGGAAAACAAACTGATGTTGTTTATACTGATTTCAGTAAATCCTTTGATAGAGTAAATCATGATTTATTACTATATAAGTTAGACCGTATTGGTTTTAGTTTGACGCTTCTTCCTACCTAAAAAGCCGTAAACAGTGTGTTAAATTTCATACTGTACAATCTTATGTTATCAATGTCACATCTGGCGTTCCTCAAGGTAGTCACTTAGGTCCGCTTTTGTTTTTACTCTTTATTAATGATCTTCCATCGGTTTTAAAATATTCTAAATGCTGGATGTATGCAGATGATGTCAAAATACTTCTTTCCTTTAATAATTGTACTGACCAAGCGTTATTGCAAATCGATATTAATAATTTTACTACATGGTTTAATTTGAACCTAATGGACCTTAACGTAAAAAATGCAAATACATTGTGTTTTCTAGATCTATTCCTGTAAATGGTTTGTACATGATGAATGGTATGCGGCTAGAAATGGTTGAAACATTTAATGATCTTGGTGTTTTATTGGATAGACGTTTGGATTTCCGAAATCATATTACTAAGACAATTAATAAGGCAGTTGGTGTATTGGGGTTTATCAAATGCTGGGCAAAAGAATTTTCTGATCCTTACATTACAAAAAAACTGTTTTATACTCTAGTGAGACCAATTCTTAAATATGGTTCTGTTTTCTGGGATCCTTTCTACAACGTACACTCTAATTCTATTGAATCCGTTTAGAATCAATTCCTTATATTTTGCCTCCGTGGACTGTGAATTTACCTCCCTACAAAAGCCGTCTTATAAAGCTTCCTACACTTTATAGTCGCCGTAAAATGTTAAATGTAACTTTTTAATAAACTTGATTAATGAAGATTTACATTCAGATTTCCTAGTTAGTAAACTCAACATTAATGTTCCACATCGCTTATAAAGATACTATCTATTTCTTAGTGTTAAATACTTTTCTACAAATTATTCTAACTCTGATCCTTTTCGCCGTATTTGTATCGAATTTAATAAATTTTACCATATCTTTATAAGAGCTTAGATACTATTAAAAGAGACATTATTCTTTATCTTAATAATTAAATAATATTCTTATCAATTTCTAGTTTATTTAAAATTATATTACTTCCTCATATGTTTCTATTTTAATCATTATTTTTTTATTGTTATCATAATAGTCTGTAAGGATTTTATTTTCCATAGACTAAATAAATAAAGAATATATATTTATAAAATGCTTCCAAATAACTAAAAATTTGAAGAAAAAAAAACTCTATTTGAAAATTACCATTTTTAACCTCATAGTTTACAATCAGACTTTAATTTTTATATTTGCATAAATATTTAATATGGCGCAGTAAGTAGTCTATAAAATAATAATAAAGTTTATAATCACATAATATTAAAAATAATGTTTTTGCTAATTACTAAAGCAAAAAAAAAAAAACAATCTATGTACGTATGCAAATATTTATGTTGACAAATTTTACCAAAGTAGGTAAATATTAATTGTAAATTAATTTTTGATTAATATAGAAAATAAATAAAATATTTTAAAATAAATGTTTATGAACATTATTAAAAGGTTCAATTGTCGTAATGTAAGATAACTTAATATATAATTATATTTGGCTATGTTTATATAGGGTCCGCCATCTACGTTTTTTTTCAACTAGTGCTTATTTCGTGAATGGTACACTCACAATATTATTTCGTTAAAAACAACTTAAAATACATATTAAATTAATCGAAAATACAATAAAAAAAAAAGGACTACTGATTTTCCATTATGTTTAACCCATTTTGTTGTTTATTTTCAATCATTATTTAATAAACGACAAAAGTAAAATCAATAGAAAGTCGTTTAAAATAACCATCAAATTTTTACCGACAAAAAGTTCGAAAAAACTACTTTTGTGGTTTGTTTTTCAAATTGTAAGTTTTTTTTATTTGCATGGAATTACAAAACAGAATACAACACATGCAGATGTATATATTTTTATTGGCTTTGTGTGTATGTATATTTGAATAATTTCTTGTAATTTTTATTGAAATAATTTTGTATATATACAAACTATTTTGGTAAAAAAACAAAAAGGAATTATATGAATTTCTATTTTTTTAAGCAGAAAACATAAAATTTTACATTTAACTGAAAATAACAACTCCTACTGAATGTCTGTAAATTTTTATAGTTTGTTTTTTGAATGACTGATTCAAATAGTTAAAAAAATATATTTCTATGAATTTCATTTGATTCTTCATTTAAAAACAAACTTTACGTATTACTTCTTAAATAAACTACAGTCGGTAACGGAAAATATATTGTGAGTGTAACACTCAGCTCATGGCTGATTTGACAGATAATTAGTTTTATCCTTCCGCTGAACGAATATGGTTGTGTATACACTTGAACAACGCTGGGAAATATTGCGACATTACTTTTAAAATCATGGTAATGTTGCAGAATGTCATCTTTTCAGATGATTTTGGTGGGTATGTAAACAAGCAAAATTGTCGCATTTGGGGCACAGAAAACCCGCACGCATACATTGAAAAGCCGATGCACCCAAAACGAGTCACTGTTTGGTGCGGATTTTGGTCCAGGGCCATTTTTCTTCGAAAATGAGCAAGGGGTGGCCGTTACAGTCAATGGCGATCGTTATCGGGCCATGTTGAACGAATTTTTGTTCACAAA
The DNA here is from genome assembly GCA_949748255.1 of Eustalomyia histrio. NCBI lineage: Eukaryota > Metazoa > Arthropoda > Insecta > Diptera > Anthomyiidae > Eustalomyia > Eustalomyia histrio. The sequence continues at coordinate 18,429,594 of OX456526.1, forward strand.
AATTGAAGAGGAGGATATTGGCAACATTTTGATTCAATAGGACGGCGCTACGTGCCACACAACCGAAGCTACACTCGATGTTTTGCGCCCTGTTTTTAAAGATTGCATTATTAGCCGCAGAGCTGATGTCGTTTAGCTACCTCGTAGCTGCGATTTGACACCGTTGGACTATTACTTGTGGGGTGCCGTCAAAGATAAGTGTTACGCCGATAAGCCAGAGACAATTGACGCTTTAAAGGACAATATTCGTGAAGCCATTGGTGAAATACAGCTGCACACAACCGATAATGTGCTTAAAAATTGGACCGATGGTGTAGGCTACTGCATGGCCAGCCGAGGCAGCCATTTGAATGAAATTATTTTCCATTATTAACCGGAAGGATTGTACTTTCAAATAAGAAAAGAAATTTGAGAAAATATTCAGTAGTTTTTTTTATAGCATTTTCAAAAAAAAAAAAGTTATTTGGCGGACCCTATATAAGCCACATTTGATTGTATATAAACTTTTTCTCTCAGGTTTTTTTTTGATTTTTCGGTTACTCTAATTGTATATTTGAAAATATTTATTTTGCTTGCGTTCGAAATTATTCTCAAACGTATACGTAATATTTTTAATAAATAATAATACGTATACGTTCAAGTGTACTTTTAAAAATTCTATATAACCAACATACTTACAGCGGTATTCATAAATATTTTGAACAGCATTTCAAATCAATTTTAAGCAAAATTTTCTAAAATTGTATTCATAAACGAATTTTAGTTTAAAATACTTTTTTTAAACCTTGTGTAAATAAACGAATTTTAAAATTGTTTCGACCCTTTTTTTAACCTATTTTAAAATGATATTTTTGCTTTGTGGTTATTTTGATTTTAACATTTTTTCAAAAAATCAAATAACTTCTATTTGTTTTTTTTTTTTAATAAATAACAGACATTCTATATTTGACCAAAAGAATTGGTTAAAACCATTTTTATTTGAAAAATTTGCTATTTTTAATTTTTTTTTGTATATAATAGAAACTATTTCCCAAATTTAAAAAAATCGTCCGACGAAAATTTACAAAAAGAGGAGCGACCCATTTTCAACTCCGGGTAAAGAATTTAAGCAGAAATAATAATATTTTTTGATATTATTTATTGAAAGTAAACTAGTGGTGTGTTGTTAAATCAAAACAATGAAAATGAAACCGGTTATTTGAATACCTTTTTATCTGCAATAAAATTATTATCAATTTAACACTTTTACTGGGCATTTTGTTTTAAGGTTTGTCTTTTTTTAATTAATAAAGAAGTTTTCACAAATTTTTATTTTATAAAAACAATATTTTTCTGAAAAACGACAAAAAAATACATAGAAACGAGTACCGTATTGTTTAGTAAGCATTGATAGTAGTCATTGATTGTAATGATGCACATTACGATTAATGTGACAAATAAAAAAATACAGTGTTGTCATCCTCAAGTTTAAAAAAAACGTTAAATCGTTTATTACTTAAAATACTGATAATGAATACGAATTTTTAATAAACCTTTTTTAGGCTTTAAATGTTTTTAACTGATATGTATTTGAAACTTGATTTAAGATTTTTTTATTAATACCGCTGTTAGTATTTAGACCAGGGATGCTCATCTCTAAGCAGGGATGCGAAATGAGAATTTCAATTTCGTACAAAAGTGATTTCCAAATTGTACTTTTTTGACCTCAATTGTAGCATTTTTTTAGTATTAAAAAATAAAACACCAATTATAGATTTTTTTTTAATATTTTTATTTTTAATAAACATAACAAAAAAAAACTTTACAGAAAATGCAGTTGTACATTAAAAAAATATAATAAAAATATGTAAAATAAGGTACAAAAATCCATGAAATCAATATCATATTTAAGTAGATAACAAACTATTTGTTATTTTAAAATTATAGCAACAATAATTCGATAAATGTAACAAATCTTTCGTTTGGACTAGACTAGAAACTGTTGACAATTTATACGATGTAATTGATTGTGTGCAATTTTCTTAATTCCCTTTTCAAAGTTGCCTACAAAGTTATGTCTATTTATACGGTGACTTTAATTCCATGAAAACTGAATGTGAATGAAGCAATAAAATAAGAATACATATGAGTGTGAAAGAGATATAACAGAAACATGCACGAAAAACGAAAACTGTGCCTTTTTTGATACCCCGCTTGATTCTCTATCCCGTTCGATAACAATCAAAAATTGCACGCAATAATTTTATGCAACAAAGTCGCCGTCTAAATTGGTTATAATATAAAAAATATGCACAAAGATGTGACAGCAAAAATTAGTTGCCAAAAAATACAGTTTGGGGCAAAAGTGAGCTAATGGTTAATAAAACGAGCAACCTTTATTTTTTTAGTGTTTATTAAATAAATTAAAAACTATTTACTTAAACGAAAATATACCTCATTAAAAAATAAAACAACTAAAACATAAACATGTAATCCAAACTTAAGTATTTAAAAACATAATACTTTTAAATAATAATAATTTAAATTAAAATTATAATAATTTTAAATTCGGGCCATTGGCTCACTTTTGCACGAAGGGTTTTCTAATCTAAATTTAATACTTTTTCCCAGTATCCCTTTGCCTTTTCCAACTGATTTCTTCTCCTTAGCATGGATTCATACAGTTTCGATATATAATCCACACAAATTTTTTTCCATTCAGCCTGTACCTTCTCCCACAGCTCACTATTACTCTTTGGAAGCTCTTTGTAATCTACAAAACGACATTTTAAGTAAGCCCAAGCATTTTCGATCGGGGCTTTGAGGTGGCCACCCGATGGGCCTAAAAACCTGAGAGCTAAGCCATCCCTTAATCAGTATGGGCTTGTTGTCATGCTGAAAGATAAAATTTTTAGGTCTATCTGCCATTTTGGCAAGAGCTAAAGGCAAATTCTCTTGTAATACGCGTTGATAGTCCTTCTTTCGCTTAATACCTTCAACCCGTATAAGTGGGCCCACACCATATGGTGGTATACATCCCCAAACCATGAGAGAACCACCACCGTGCTTTATGGATTGAGTGACATGGGCTGGGTTTGGTGTGGTTGATGGCTTGGCCCAATGTCAAACTTTTCCATCCGATTGGTATCTGTTGATTTTGGTCTCATCGGACCATATTATCAACAAAATAACGAAAACTGCCACATATATGAAAAAATATTATTTTCCAAAAATAATTTTCGCGCTTTTAAGTTTTTTAGTGATAGTTTTGTATTTTGCTTTTTAATACTGGCTTTTTAGCCAACGCTTTTGAGAGCCCTTGGGACTGTCCATCTGCTAACATTTTGCCCGAAGAGAAAAGACGTCCAATGGCTCTAGCTTCAGTGTCACTGATTTTTTTTTAGTATTCCAATTTTTGGTGTCGTATACTAATCTGAATTAATTTTTTCCCACTTGCAAAAATACTTGCCACTGTTCGCTGACCCATTATAAAGAAATTGGCGATTTTACGTGTGGAATCACCATTTTAGCTTTTTCCAGCACCTCTTTTTTCACGTTATCGGCTGTTGGTTTCATCGAAATTTTTTTATTATTTTTCACTTTATTATGCACAAAATTAAAAAATTTCAAACTAATAATAGGTTTAAACAATTTTAGTACCCTTAATTGAGTATTCTTTTGTTGGTGAAAAAGTGAGCCAATTGCCTTGAGTCAAAGAGATCGAATTTTTCAAATGAAGAGAACGGATTTTGGGTAAGATTACTTAAATTTTAAGAGAACAATAAGTATAAAATCTATATAAGGAAAAAGTTTTGTTTTTGTAAAGCAAACAGGAAAATGACAGATTATTTACAAATATTTTACTAGCATTGGCTCATTTTTGGACCAAACTGTAAATAACGATAAACTATGATAATTTGTAGATTGTACCAAATAAACGATGGGAGTACCATCGTACTTTTAAGTACCAAATATGGTACCAACTTTCGCATCCCTGTTCTGTAGTATTTTCACACATATTCTTATTCTCTTTCATTTAGTCGTCCATTAGACATTTTAATATTTTTTCAAGTGCACTGAAAAAAAAAAACGAATGACAATCAAAAGGTATTTTATAATAAAAAAAAAATACTTTTGATAACATGCAATACCTTTTAACATTTAAAGAATATGGTCTTAAAAGACACTTTAATTGATTACATAGATAATAATATGAATAAATTTAATAATAAGGAAAAAGAAGTACTCTGCAAAATATTTCCAAATATTTCAAAGTATTTCAATATTTCAAAAATGAAGCTAAATAATTTAATTAACTACATATTTCGTATATTACAAAATATTTATATTTCAGCTTTGAAATAATAATTTATTTTAACTTCGAATTATTTGAAAAAAAAAATATATTTATATTTTAAATTTAAGTAAAAATATTTTATTACTTACTTAAAAAACTATTTAAGTAACAAATATATTTCTTATACTTGAACTCTCAAGTATTAATACGAAAAATATTTTAAAACTCCAACTTAAGTAAATATTTTTAAGTAACTGTACAGCTCTGTTTTCTATATAATTTCAATTTTAATGGCATATATTATAGCAAGTGAAGACTCCGTGTTAAGATTGTGTAAAAATATCTTTGCTCAAAATTTTTCGCAGTGCAGTCTCTCTCTTGCTCACTAATACAACTGCAAAACAATTTTGGGCACCACTGATTTAGACGCTACATCACTATGTGGTGAGTTTATAACAGCGGTCGGCAAAAAGAGAGAATATGAATGTATTGGTGTTTTACACCGTACGAAATTATTTTATCTTTCTAGATAAATGAATGAATAAATTAATAAATCGTTAAGAGAATATCGGTATTCATTGAATTAATATAATTAAAATAGTTCACGTTTTTGGTTTCTCTATTATAAAAAATAAAAATAATTCATAATCAATTTTAAAAGTATTATTTATAAAAAAACATGTTTGATTTTTTATACTTAAATTATTTGTTCTTAAAAAAGTACGCCATTAGGTACCACAATAGTTTCAGTAGGTTGTTATATTTCCCTGTTAGGATTACGATTGTTAAAAAAAATTACTTATTTCTTTTAACAAAATCAATAAGTTTGTCTATGTCAATTTCTTTTTCGTAATACTTTATTTTCAGCAATGTTTCTAAGTGACCATCAGTTAACTTATTTCTATATTTATTTTTTATTTGTGACATTACCGAAAATGTGGACTCACAAATATATGTAGTGCCAAACATTGAATAAATATTTAAAATTAAATCCCTACTTGCACCGTACTTATAACTGCAAATATTTTTCCAAAAATTAAGACCCATATCCATTGGAATGGTTAAATCTGCTCGCATTAATGTCAATTCTGATTGAATATTTTCTGGAATAATTCCCATGGAACACGTCAGTGGATCGTTATAGATATTTATAGCCCATTGCATATTAAATATATCTTGAAAGCGTTTTTTTACATTTTCCAAAAGTTTATTTAGTTCTTCACTAAATGTTTTTAATTTACTTTCATTTGGAAAAATTGCAAATATTTCATTTACTTTTGGAAAATTTGACAAGTTTTGCGACGCAATTCGATCTCTTAGAATGATCAATTTTCTAGTAAACTCTTTTACGGCGTGATACAAGTCGCAAAAATGTTTATTTCTTCCTTGCAATATTAAATTTAAATTATTAATTTGAAGTGTTATATCGGCCAGAAACGCTAGGTCTAATAAAAATTCGGGGCTGCTTATAGCATTTATTAAGTCAGTGTCTTTTTGTAAAGCCTGAAATTGCAAAAAGCTAGCTACTTCTTCTCTAAGGTTGAAAAGTCATTCGAGACTTTTTCCACGACTTAACCACCTTATTTCAGTAAATAACAAAACATCTTTATAATCGGAATTTATTTCTTCTAAAAACGCTACAAGTTTTCTGTGGGTAAGCGCATTATGCCCACCTTTAAGACGATTTATTATTTTAACAGCAGTTTTAATGGTTTCAGTAAGACCAATGGTTTTTGCAAATAATGCTTGCTGGTGAATTATGCAGTGGAATGTCGGAATATTTATTCCAGCTTTTTTAAGACACCCAACAAAACCATTATTTTTGCCAACCATGACTGCAGCCCCATCTGTACATACTGCAGATATTTTGCTTTTATCTATTAGCGATAAAACGTGTTTTTTAAAGGAATCAAAAATTACGTGACCAGTAACGCTGTCATAGAAAGATTCCAATTTCAAAACTTCTTCAAACGAATTAAACATATTATCCACTGTTCGAATGCATATAATCATTTGACTAGTGTCGCAAATGTCGACACTTTCATCAAAGCATATTGATATAAATCTTGAATTTTTAATTCTTTATATTGTCTCACTTTGCAGATTTTTTTTTTTTTTATATTTAAATTTATTTATCAAAAAAAATTCATTACAATTAAGTGCTTCAGCGCCTAATAGGCATTGTTGAAGCAAGTTGGCAAAATTTCTTCTTACAATTAGTTTATATAATTAAATAAAATTAAAAAAAAAAATAAATAAATAATAGTAAAATAAATATCCAATGAAACGAAAAATTATAACTCAATTTTTACATCAGAAGTTGTTCTAATTGTTGCAATAAATAATTTTTTAAGTTTGTTTTAAAAGTTGAAATTCTGTTTAAGGTTTTTAAATGTTCAGGCAAATTATTAAATTCACGACTACCCATGTACTCTATCCTTTGTTTGGTCGTTTCAAGTCTACACCTAGCAACTGCTAAGCTGCCATTATTCCTTGTATTAAAAGAATGCTGATTTCTCGAAATAAATAAAGTGTGATGTCCAATATTGTGCAAGCACTTAAAAACATATATTAATAGTTTCATTTTGAAAATGCCATAAATTGGTAACACTGTTTTAAATATATCCTTATAAATTGATATTGTTGAATGTGTTATGGGAACGCTGGATACAACTTTTAATGCTCTGTTTTGTAAACGTTGTAAAGACTTTAATTCAGAACTATTTTTATATCCATACAAAAGAGCCAAGTAATTAAAATGGCTTTGGATTAACGAAGTATAAATTAAAAATTTTGTATTTCTATCAAATTTGTTTTTAAATTTGTATAAGAAACCAACTGCTTGGGCTGCTTTCGTCTTTAGACATTGAATGTGTATGTTCCAAGAAAGATTGTTCTGCAAATGTAATCCTAAATACTTAATAGATGTTTCTTCCTGAATTTCTTTACCATCTACAATTATACTGAAGTTGTCATATCTATGACAATAAGGTTTAAATCTCAATAAACAAGTTTTACGTGCATTTAAAAACAGTTTGTTTATTCTCAAAAATTCAGATATTAATGCTGCATCACGTTCCATGTAAACTTTGACAACAGTTTCATGCTTATATGGGTATAATAAACAAATATCATCTGCATATAAAAAAAGTTTTCCAGAGAGCTCAAGATTTTTTAAGTCATTTATATATATGGTAAACAACAATGGCCCCAGTACACTGCCTTGTGGAACACCATGTTCAACCACACCATAATTACTCTTTTGTGTGTTAACTTGAACAAACTGCTTACGGTTTGAAAGGTAACTTTTCAAAAGAAATAATTCTTTTCCACAAATTCCATAATATCTTAACTTTCGTATCAAGATTTTATGATCAACAAGATCAAAAGCTTTAGTTAAATCAAAAAATATACCTGCTACTCCACTATGTCCTTCATCCAATCCTTTGCATATAAAATTAACAACATTAACAACTGCTTCCTCTGTGCCACATCCTTTCCTAAAACCGTACTGAAAATCATTAAATAAGTTATTGTTACTCATATAAGAGGCAATCTGATTATGTAAGATTCTTTCAAACACATTGTCAATGATGGGCAAAACAGCAATCGGTCTAAACATCTCCGTTTTACAGGCATTTTTTCCCTTTGGAATTGGTACAATTTTATGAATTTTCAAAATTTCAGGATATATGCATCTATCAATCATATTATTAAAGATATTTACCAAATAAGGGGTAAAATCACTTTTGTTATTTAAGATAACTTTTGGCAAAATATTGTCATGACCACCACTTTTATTAGGTGCTATAATTTGAAATAATAATCTGAACCTCATCATATGTTGTACAGCTTAAATGAAATGTATCATTATATTGTATTAACGTTCTTAAGGAATTACAAGAATCGTTTGGAAATTCATTAATTTGAAACCTTAAGTCTTTTATTGATTGAAGAAAGTATCTGTTTAATATCTCAGCTTTTTGAAAATCATTTTCAATCATTTCACCATTATCATCTTTTAACTTAATAGTTCTGGAACAGGTTCTTCCCAATGTTTCGTTCAAAAACTTCCAGCATTTCTTCGGATCGTGTTGAATTCCATACAATTTGTCTTTATAGAAATTATTCATAGACTCCCTGTTGGCTTTTTTAATTACATTGCTAATTCTCTTCAACTGTGCTTCTATATCTATATTACCACGGTTATTTCTTCGCTTTTTTAAAAGATATTGTTTGAACGATATCAATTTCTGCAAGTTTAAATTTATCCATGGAGTTATATCTTTCTTATTAATTATCTTTTGTCTTTTTATTAATGTAGCATTTTTGACAGCATTACTTACACATGATATTAACATGCTTGTATCAGCAGAGGGATCACCAGTTTGACACACCATTGGTAAATTGTTTCTAATATTATCTTTTACTCGATTGTAATCACATATCAATCGAATATTCTCAGTTAAATCATGTTTTTTAATTCCAATTCTAATTCGGCACGAAATAATGTTATGGTCTGATAACCCACATTCTACGGATTCAATACACAATAAATTTTTAACATTGCTGTAAATATGGTCAATGGATGTTCCACTGCCTGGGCGAGTAATCATTGTATGACAGTTATCAAGGCTGTAATTTGCCAGTAAATTCAACAGATCTTCTGACGCATGCATATCTAACCCATCAATGTTAGAATCACCAGCAAAAATACAAGGGTTTCGGCCATACAAACTAAGAAGATTTTCCAAAAACAATAAATATCTTCCTGTGTCGCATTTTTGAGATCTATAAAATGATATGAATTTAACAGATTTTCCATTAAATTTCTCATTATTTAGACTCACAACAATTAAATCAAAGAAATTCTTGCTCTCACACACTTCTACTTTATAATGAAAATTTTTTTGAATAAAAATTGAAGTACCACCATAGCCATTAATTCTACAGCAATGTATGCTATTGTAACCAGGAATATTATATAGTTGCACTTGATCTTTACTAAACCATGTTTCTTGAACAGATACTATATTGGGTAGCCGTGGTAACCTTCCAATCAATGCTTTAAATTTATTAAATTTATCTATTGAAGAAATACTCCTAATATTAATAGAAATTAGAGTAAAAAATGAATCATTTTCGTTTCTGATATAATTTTCAAATGATTTTAAGTTAAAAAAGTATTGATTATTATAATTATTAATCATAAAATGAAATAAAAGATATAGAAACAAATTTTATTTATTATTTATTGTAATTTAGGGAGATAAGTAAACATCATCATTAGGGGCTTCACGTTCATCACCATCAACAACTTTATGTTGAGATCTACGGCCTCGGAAACTGTTTGTTGTTGCATCCAGCAAAAGCTTATCAACTTCTTCTTCATTTGCAATAAACCTTGGTTTGGACAATTCACTTTTTTTAACAAAAATTTTTCCACCAACTGCGTATACTGAACGATAGCCCACGGTTTTCAACGTTCTTGTATAATTTAGCAAACTAAGAGTCTCTCTGCTTAGAAAATCGTTTACAAAAATGTTCTTAAAAATTTCTTTTTCTTTTAAAATTGGTTTAACAGACATCATCTTTTCTTTCGATTTTTTGGAATTCAATTTAACAACCACGGTTTGCTTATCATCTTCCTTTTTGTTTTTGTTTTTATTTTTATTTTCAGTTTTATTATTTATTTTTTTAATGATATAGGCATCATCAATACACCCCGGCTGTAACTCTACACCAGCATCCTTCGTTAACTTCAAAATTGCATCTACTGCTGATGATCCACTGGGTATTTCTAAACCACTTATTAAACAGTCATATTTAACTCTCTGATCATTCAAAAATTTAATTGAATTTTTCAAAGTTTTAACCTCAGTCTTCAATTGTTTGTTTTCCTTTTGTACAATTTCTAACTTTTTCTTATTTTCTGCGACACCCTTTAATATGTCATCGTATTGCTTAGACATAAATGTCATTGTTTCTTGTAAAATGCTGAGTTGATCAAGTTTTTTTAATTCTGTTTTGATCTCATTTAACTCTGTTTTAAGGGTACCACTACTATCGCAGAGATGACATACATATTTTTCACTATCATGCTTCAAAAGATGTTCGTATTTTCGCTTATCTAAGGTTGTGCAAACTACATGGTAAATATTTGAACACTTGTCACATTCAATAAAGTCTTCCTCATCTTCTTTTACCACTAATTTACATTGACTGCAATTTTTTTGATTATTTTTAATGCTGCGACGGCCTTTATTCATTGTCTTTCACAAATCTCGAACTTCTTATAACTTGTTCTATTAAAGCACTTTGTTTTTTACTTTAAAAACTTGTATTTAATATTATTTTTTTTAATTTAAAAAATTTATGTAGAAAAAAAATCAAAATGATTGACTTATCAACGATAGGGTTGCCAACTTTCCCTATATCTTCTATTGAGAGGCACATTTCTTTAAAAAAATTCCCGTCTTCAAAAGGTCGGCCCTTTTTGGCTAACCCTAAAGCAATTATATATGATGCTTTAAGTTGGCTACAAGTTAAGGAACTAGCATTTCTATTTATATTATAAGCAATACGAATATTTTTTATTCGAAAGTCCTTTTTCAATTTTGAAATTAATTGTTTTCTTTCAATTCCATTTATTAAATGCTGTTCAGAGTGACAACTATCATAATGGCGCTTAAGAAAGTATGCCCTCATTTTTTTTTGATTTTTTGATTGCATACAAGGCACTCTGCCTCATTTAATATATTTAAAGAAAATAAAAATAATTCTTCCCACTCAACGTTCCACATTTTTAATTTAAAATGGTAACGAAAAAAAAATACCTTTAATAAAAAAGTAAGCGCACTACTCACAATGTACACAGTGAAGACACGGTGATTAGAGCGCCTTTTTTTACGGCCTTTTAGAAAACTACGTGGAAATTACTATTTTAATACACTATAAAAGCAACTGCGCTATGAAAAACTGTAGGTGAAACAACTGTATGACAATTATTCTGTCTCTCTTTCTTGCGTCTGATTTTCCAATTCGTCAGCTTATTATTGGTTTGGCCCACTCACAATTTTTGTAATAATAGAGGCAAGTGGATTATATATAATATCAATATCCTCTTTCTAATTCTGAAACACGATTTTCGATATCTGGCATTATAACTGAGATAACTAATATCAACTTTGATATAAAATTAAGAATGAAAACCATTTTCATTGTTTTTCTTTTAAATCTTTGGGCAAACTAATAATAAGCTGACAATTAATTAAATGTGTTTTGTGAGTGTGTTTATTTGCTTATACATTTCACATATCATATAAATGTGAAACTTTGTTGTATGTTTTGTTCTTTTGAATACTGAGATAAAATTAAAAAAATACATTAATCATGTGCAAAAATGTTATAAAAACATAAAACAGTTTTTATTATTACAATATGTGAGTTTGTATTAAGTTTATGAAACAACAATTTTAGTAAATACATGTTGCACTTCTATGGTATCTTTTTGATATTTTTGGCGATCATAAGTTTTAAAACATGCTGTGTAGTTGTTCACTTTTACACATTATTTTTTTGTATACATTGTTTTTAAACCTCTTTCTCGCCTAGGACATGAAATACAACAACAACCCTCACCATACGGTTTTGGATCACTCGTTTGACAGCTGTCACTTCTGACATCACTGGTATACCCTGTGGCACTATGAATGAAATAATTGTATTTTTTGTGCTCTTAGCTGTGAGATTTGTTGACATTCGTGTTGTGTACGTGTAAATTGCCGATTGTGTTCGGCCCCTGAGTGCTATGAGTGCCGATCGCTGGTTTATAATTAGTAGCTTCTGATTTGCACATAGCTTTTAGTGTCTGTACGTACCCAGCAAAATAACAGCTGAGGAAGAAGTAGTTAAACACTACATTTACTGAACCCGAGGTAGTGAAAATTTCAATGAATCATTAGTAATTTTAACATTGGGGTGTCATTGGGAGGAAGTAGTTTGTTTCGGTGCTATGAAAAATCGATGATCATATGGACTTTTTTATTTGTTTACGGAAGTTGTTAGTTATAGGAAGTGGCTTTGTTTTAAAGTTAAAAATGTTATTTTGAACACGCCAAGAATTATTATTCCGATCAGGACAAACTGGATATCACTAATATGAAAAATATGTTTTCAAAAAGGCATTAAATGACTGCAGGAATTAACCATTTATGGAGTGGAATTTAAAATCGATTTGCTAAAATCAGCAAAACAATTTTATTGAATATTATTAATATTATTATAATCAAATTAGTACTAAAAATTAGTAAGCGCTACTAAATTTTAGTAAATTATTGTAAACTCAATGAATTGTAAAATATAACAAAATTTTAAATTATAAAAAAAGATTATTAAAATACAAAAAACAACTCAATTATTTCTAGCTACACTTGTTACACTTTAACCCCTTGAGGACCGCACTTTTTCTGCCGAAGCGACTTTTTTTTTATTTCATAATATATGGCCCAATAATAGTTACGTCAAAAAAATAG
>OX456526.1:18447403-18667229 GCA_949748255.1 Eustalomyia histrio
TGTAATTACATCGATAGTGTCCTGTGAGTGCTCCACATAGGAGTCTTAGATTTGGTCTGTTCATCTGAATAGCTTCTCTGCTCCTCTTTTCATTGTTTGACAAGAACTTCTTTGAATGTTTCAGTGGTTTCTGTTTGTTCAAATATTCAATGGATTTCGTCTTGATGCGATCCGATATCATATTTGTGATGTAATTTTTCGTGAAACCAAATTGAGTACACGGGCCTATAGATGGCATTTCCGCACCTAGTCTAGCTTGTTCATCAGCTTTTTCATTGCCTTCATGCCCGCTGTGACCTGGTACCCAAATAAGTGTTACCTTATTATTGGTCGCCAGTTGGTTGATGGCTTTATGACACTCCAGCACTGATCTATGGTAATAGATGGGAATTTTTAGGGCCTTTTTTACAGCCTGGCTGTCCGACACTAAGTTTATCTTTGTCTTCACAAGATTCCTTTCCAGAAGCTCGGTCGTTGCAGTATAGATAGTATATAATTTCGCAGTAAATATAGTTGAATCGTTGCCTAGAGGAATGTGAATTCTTCACCTAGGTCCATATACACCGGCTTCAACTCCGCTAGAAGTTTTGGATCCGTCAGTATACCACTTCTGTGCATCTTCCTTCAACCATGGGGATCAAGTTCCCATGCTTCTCTTGTTGGGATTTGAACTTTGTATTCTCTTCCTAGTTCAATCACTGGATTTATTTGATCACTACATAGTGTCATGTTCTTTATGGAACTGGCCTCGTTAAGGATCTTCAGATGGCCTTTATGGCCACCTTCTTTGAACTTAAATAGTTTGTGGAGTTCGATTGCTTGCCTCATAGCTTCTCCCTGTATCGCGAGGTGCAAAGGATCCAGGTTCAAAATCACCTCCAGTGATGCAGTTGGAGTCGAACTCATTGCATCAGTAAACATAGTTAGTTTTGAAATTGTAGATCTTCCACTTCGAAGCCCATGCTTTTGCGAAATTATAACGGATTTAGTGGCAAAGTATAACTTATTATAAACAGATGTTTAAAAATCTTTGAAACCAATGTTAATTTTGAAATTGATCTGTAACTAGCTACATCTTAACATTTAAAAATTGAAGAAATTGTAGTACATTTCCAACGATCAATAGAAATACCTTCCATTAGGGATTTATTAAAAATAGTCATTAAGAGATATAAAATTGACAAAGAGCAATTCTTTACGAAGAAAGCACAGCATCAGAACGAAATGAGGTTTTCACATCCAAAATACTCTGTAAAACTTCTTCTTGAGCTACCCTCACCACTGCCAAATTAATATTAGAAAAAAGGTACAGATTATTAAATGCAGAGGTATCTAAATACCCAGCAAAACTTTGGTAATGGGTGCGATATTCTCAGTATCCTTATTCCCTAGTATACCTATAGATGTGGCCTTAGGTATTATAGAAGAAAAATGAAACATAATTAGAGAACATACGACTATTAAAAAAGAATTATTTTTAGGAATTCTCAAATTTTGCATAAATGATAGTAGATATTTTTAATGTAACAACAAAATATATTCTCAACAAAATGGATTACCTATGGGTTCTCCAGCTTTTCCAGTTGTAGCAAATATAGTTATGGAGGAAATACTTAATACATGTATTAGAAGACTATCTATTAAACCAAAGATTATAACGAAAAATGTAGATGATTTATTTTGTATTATTTCAGAAAGGAGCGCCCCGGTAGGCTAGTTGGTAGCGTGCTAGCTTTTCAGTGCAGGGGTCGTGGGTTCGATTCCCACCAGAGGCTCTGGTCTGTTTTCGCTACAACGAGCTGAAGGCCTTTGTTGCTAGTGCTCGGTTAGGGTATTAAAATATAATTTGTAATTATATGTTTAATAAAATAAATAAATAAATAATATTTCAGAATGTGAAATAGAAAATATGTTAAACATATTTAATTCATTTCACCAGGATATTAAATTTACATTTGAAAGGGAATGTGATCATAAACTTCAATATTTTGACACATTAGTAATAAGAAAGGAGAATAACTTGTTAGTAGATTGGTACCAAAAACCAATTTCTTCGTGTAGAATTATTAATTATTATTCAAAACATCCGAGAAGAGTTATTATAAATACTGCCAGAAATCTTATAGATAAAGTTTTAAATATTTGTAATATAGTTTTTCATAGGAATAAAAAAATAATAATCAAAAATATTTAAGGGGATAATCATTTCGTAGGAGAAATGATTTATAAATTGATTGGACAGTACCTTAGATTTACAAGTCTTTAACTTATGTACCAATGATTTCTGAACGATTAGAAAA
The DNA here is from genome assembly GCA_949748255.1 of Eustalomyia histrio. Lineage (NCBI taxonomy): Eukaryota > Metazoa > Arthropoda > Insecta > Diptera > Anthomyiidae > Eustalomyia > Eustalomyia histrio. The sequence goes on from OX456526.1 coordinate 18,449,704, forward strand.
TTTTAATATTTATGATATTAATAATTATAGAATGGCTCATAGAACATATAATACATTAGATAGATTATTTAGTAAAATGAAAGATAGGATAGAGAAATTAGATAGATCTAATATTATTTACAAGATACCCTGCAAGAGTAAAGATAATGAAATATGTAGTAAAGTATATATAGGTACAACAAAGAACAAATTAAAAACTAGATTAGCAGGACATAGATCTGATCAAAAATACAGGAATACAGCTTCCCAGAAAACTGCATTATCATCACATTGTGCCACTTTTAATCATGCACCAGATTTTGAAAATACAATAGTTTTAAATACAGAAACAAACTACAAACGACGCTTCATGTTAGAAATGTTACAGATTATCAACACACCAATAGAACAAAGAAATAATTTTAAAACAGATACAGACAATGTAGCTCAGAATTAAAGACATTTAATTTATAAGAATAAGATAGGAAATTAAATAAGTTTATAAAAATGTAATAGAATAATTTTTGTTTCCTGTGTATAATTTTTAATATTTTAAAAATTGACAATTTTGTTGTTTCATTAATTTTGATTTGTTAAAAAATTTGTTTAAAATTAAAAAAAAAAACAAAAGATCCCTGAAAAAGTTATCCATTGAGATAGCGAAATATTGGATGAAAAATAAGTAATTTTGTATAAAATACACCTTGAGCTTGACTACTTATTACCTGTAATTTATATTAAAAAGGTCGAAGAAATTAAACTGAATAATTTAAAATTAAACTCCTTTTGACGAAGGAGATATTGTTGTTTGACCATAGTACAACCGGTTGAAATATAAGCTTATTCCTCAAATTCTTCAAGAATTTTAAACCTTTCGTGTACCAAGGACGTGTTGAAAAAATTTTCTTCTTAAAAGGAACATGATGAACACAAGTATTCAAAAAAGTATTCAAAAATAAATCATAAGATTCAACAGTAGAATTAAAATATTTTCCCAATGTACATTACTCAAAATAGAATTTAATTCATCAAAATCACAAAATTTGAAATTAAATTGTTTAGCAGTCAAATAATTTGTACAACTCAAGTAATTAGAACATTCTAATTCTATAACTAGAGCTTTATGATGTGTAGTTTTCTGAGAAAATGGTTGTAAACACTCATATATAAAGTATTTAGCATCAGAATAGACAAAAACAAGATCTAAAATATTATTTAATTAATTAAAAATGTTATTAATCTGAATAAAATTCATATAAAAACATGAATCAATGATATTGATTTCAAAATCTTTATTAACATTAGATGGTAAAAAAAGTGTCACTAAATTTGGTCCAAACTATATTACTTAAATTGAAATCACCAAGAACAAGAAAACGAGTGTTGCCAACCATATTCTCATAAAGATGTAAAATATTATTATAAAATAACCAAAAAAAAATGATAGTTATTCTGTGACTATAACTTCTTTCATTGCTTCCTAAACTTCAGTTGACATTCTTTTATGATTTTTTGGTGTTATTCTAAGGCACTTCCAAAATAATTCATGTGCTCATATTTCAAATGCAGTGATCTGGATGTAAACCCGATGCATATCTTTAAGAATCACTCTTCATTACTTATAAAGCATAAGTTATAGTATATTGTATAGTTTTTTTTTTTGAATCTAAAGCATTTATTCAAATTGAGAAAATAGCTCTGATGAACTTTTTTAATTTTTTTACTAAATCATTTTTTATATTTTAGTTCTTGTATAATAATTTTTTTTACCTTTAATTAAAACTAGCTGGCCTGTCATTTGCAATTTTTCAGCCTTAAATATTTATGACGACGCAATCTCTGCATTTTTGCATTATGTATATTATTTAACACTACACCATTTTCAGTTTTAATTCAGAATTTACTAAAATAATTTTAAAATTGTTAAAAAATTATTTTAAATTATCCAAAAATGTTTTAAAATTGTGCAAAAATTATTTAAAATTTGTTCAAAAATATTTAAAGATTGTCTAAAAATGTTTCCAAATTGTACAACCAGTTTTTAAATTATCCAAAAATATTTTAAAATTTGTGTAAAAACTCATTAAAATTTTTGAAAAATGCTTTTCACTAATGCAGAATTATAAATTTCGCTTCTTTAAACTTATTTTTCTGCATTCTTATGAATTAGAATTTCATCAAGGCTTAAATACTACAAAGTATATGAACATTTTCCACTCATGCATCAGAATACCTAATCATTGTATTCTCATTGCTCCTTTTAAGTAAAGTATGTGTAATGGTAGTAGCTATATTCTAATACTTCCATCCTATGACACGCCAATGTTAAATTTATCGATGAAACCATCAGAAAAGAAGTGATGACTTTGCCATAGTAGTGATGCTTTTACTGCTTCTTTGGCAGCTTCATTTTTGCTGTGTATATAACGCACAGATATGCAGCAAACCTGTCATGGAAGGTATAACAACAAACAGCTGATCAAGTTCATCCTTAACCAAAACTTTTGAACAAACAAATGATTATATGAAATATATTAAAACAAAACGTATACAAAATTAGAAAGAAATTTTTAATTTTTCGGCCACTGCTCGCTGCAAATCAATTAATCATAGTCTGGTGCAATTTCAGCATCTCATAATATATGGGACTTTTCTGGTGCGATTAAATTTAGAGCATTAGCCATGAATATTCGGCTTTGGTATTGATTTGGCTGGTTGACTGGGCTTCACATACGATTTATTGCGCTTCGGGTTGCACACTGGATCAATTTTTCATTATCAGTAATGATTCCGTTCAAACTCGTGTGGTACCCAATTTCCTTGCTTTTGGATTAATCTTGCTGCTTCCAAACGTTCTGAAATTGCTGCTTGAATGAATCCGAAATAATTTTGCAAGTTCTTCCTGAGTTTGACAGCAATCTTTATTGAGTAATGCCTTGGCTGACCTGGACGGTCTTTGTCTTTCGTACTTTTTTTTCCATTTCAATTTTTTGTTTATATTAAATTTTTCCAATAAGATTTGGTACACTAATGAAAAATAAAATCAATTTTAAATTTAAGCTTTTTCTCCTCTTATTTCCATGTAGTCAAATTTAATATTATCCTTAAAAATTGTACATGCATGCAATTTTCAATATGTTTTGTTTATCCGTATTTTTACTGTTGGCTGCTTTCTACTTCATTATTTGTTTATTTTTCTTAATATTTACTATTATGTGTTGCCACATTTTTCATTCGACACATGTTGTGTATTACTTTTTCATATCCTGGTGTTGCATACAAAAAAAAAAATAAATATAAAACTACTTTAAACATATAAAAACACACACACTCAAATTCTCTCTATAGCAATTTCCTCTTTAAACAAGCGACACTTGGTGGCATTTTGTTGAAAGTAATTTTCTGTGAAATTTGATTTCTATAAGGTTGTTGGAAAATAAAAATAAACAACATGAAATCATTTTTGTTTTTATTTTATAACATGCAGGTAAATTTGTTAGTATATGGGTAATGTTCCCAAAATGTGGAAGACAAAACTGAGAAAAAAGATCATATATATATAAATAAAACTATTACATTACAAAATAACATACATAGTGTACAAATTGCTATGAAAATAAAAAAAAAACAGCAAAGTTAAATAGCATAACAATACAAAACTACTACTTACTACCAGTAACAAGGTACTATTCATTGGTAGTAGTGGTTGGTGTAGTAGTTGGTAAAAAAACAAAGAGTTTGATTGAACACTTAAGTCTTGTGCAACATCTGTAGACATTACAACTTTAACACATTGAACTTGTTTTAGAAATTGATTATCAGCTTAACTTTCTAAGAATATAGAATAACATTGCCAGATAATGGTTTATATAACCCATTACGTGGTAATGATAACCAGTTATCTTTATCACCACATTTCTTACTACTTTTAAATACAAATGTAGCACCATACGAAAAATCAAAAATTATTTGCTTTCTCGTAACTACAAAAATATGCTGTTCCTCAGACGGTTATTAAATGGGACAAAATAACAGGTTATCTATATTGTGTAATAGTGTAATGGTGTAACAGTACCTTGCACTGTTACACAGAAGTTTGCGTGTCGATCCACAGTGACGGCAACTACAATTCAGTAAAATAGCAAGTATGAGTTTTCTTTACCTCATATATATCCCAGCACCCTCTTTCGTTGTTTCTATTGCACTTAACCCCACCGAAGTAAAATAATATAGCAGGACTATGAAGATAAAAGATTTAAAAAGTTCACCAAGTCATCGGCGGATGATGAAAAACTACTATTATAAGATTAAACATCTCGCGCAATTACAGTGTTGCCATATTTGAAGCCTTTCATGTTTCACCACCTTTCATCTAACCACTATCCTCTTGTCAAAGCAAGTAATACATTAATTAGTATAAAGCAGGAGTTCCCACTAACTTTTACGGACCCCTTGAGACATTTTTACTGGCTGAAGGACCACAATTTTCTAAATTTTTTATTTTTAAATAAAAACATTTAAAAGTAAAAAATACGATAGATGGAAAAACATTTTTATTACTGAAGAATTTACATAATTTAAGTGATTTATCACATAACATTTCTGAAAAAATATTTCAAATAAATTATCAAAGAAAAACTTAAAAACTCTGGGACTTTGTGGGGTATTCTACTTAAAAAGCTTCTAAATATCTGTAAGTTTTTAATAGAAAAAATTGTTTCTTAAACAAACTCTAATGTAAGAATTGTTTTCTATAGGAGAAGTAAAAAAATAAAGTATATTCAATTAAGCAAAAAAAAAAAAATTCGCCAAGTCTGAGAATTCTTAATAATTGGAATACTCAAACAGTTTATCAGATTATCTTTTAAATCTTGAAAATCGCGATATATTCATTATTTTTTGCATTATTAAATTCAATTATGGTAACTGACATTGGAAGATTACTTATTAATACCTAACGGGAAATGAAGGGTCGATTGATCCAAGGTGATAAATCTGTGATAGATAAATGAGGGACATATCACATAGCTGGTGTAAAATATAACTCAGTGTATAAAAAAGTGGTAATTGCTGTAAAATGACCAGTGTCCCAAATATTAGAATGGTGGCAGAACTTTGACTGGTTCTTTCTGGATGTATCATGTAACTAAAGAGAAATTAACATAACACCAATGTGGACTAAGGAAATTAGGCCTGTTATAGTTGAAATAATGACAGAACACGGAACTGGTTCAACAAATTTTGAAGTGTATAAAATAATGTCAATCGGTCGCGAAAACCCTAATCCCGCGACTCTTGCAAAGCTGATATAATACTGAACTGATTTAAACAGAACCGACTTTGTGACTTCAGAAATGATGACATAACACTAATATAGCGCCCTGGTAGGCTAGTTGGTAGCGTGCTAGCTTATCAGTGCGGGGGTCGTGGGTTCGATTCCCACCAGAGGCTCTGGTCTGTTTTCGCTACAACGAGCCGAAGGCCTTCGTTGCTAGTGCTCGGTTAGGGAATTAAGATATAATTTGTAATTATATGTTTAATAAAATAAAATAAATAAATAAATAAATAAATAAATAAATAAATAAATAAATTGTTGAAAAAGAAGTGAGTACGCAACTGTTTAGATAGTGATATATAACTGCATTAATTCGAAATGAATTCAATGTGCATAATGAAGTGTCAATGACAGGCAAATCAAGCTGTCCACGACTGGCTAATAGGTATCACAACACTTGTGGGTTTATTAAGAAACTCTTAGGGGGGATGTTAATCCAAAATTTTTTATTGAAATTTTCTATCGACGACTCTTTTCCCTTAACATTTTTAAAATTTTATTGCAAAATTTATTAAATTAGAATAAATAAAAATTAGTTTTCACTCCATTATGGACACTGTTTCATTTACACGGCTATAAACTTGTAAATGGCTGTTGAATAAAGTTTGATATTGAATAAAGTTTGATATGATTTAAATTAATTCATATTAGATTAATTTTGTTTCGATAGAATAATTTGTTTTTTAAATTAATTCGTGAAATATATATCAATTACACCAATTTTTGTTGCATTGATTTGTTAAAAATGATTTATCGATTAATATTAATTCAAAACTTCTAACGATCACAAAAAATGAATAAGCATAAGTGTCAAAAATTTGCGAAATTTTAAACTGAAAGCCGTTCAAACACTCCACCCTAGCTGAGATTATTTTAAAATAAATAAGAATTCAGCTTGTCTATGCGATAGATGCGTGTGTGTAAAATTTTATATAAACCCGATGAACCACCAAATAATTTTCAATAAGTCCCAATGTGTAGTTATTATAAAGATTAACATAAATATATAGGCCCGTAAAATTATATCGATTTTTTTTATATATTAGATTTTTTAAATATTCAAATAGCAATTTTTAAAGGGGCATCTCAATTTTTTGTATTTTATCAAAATGTCTTTGCGGAAGGTTAAACTAACATTTTCTGATGAGAATCCCCAATACGTCTCGAGTGCATTTATGGAATGATATTTGAGTCAAATTTAATTCATTTTCATAAAGTGAAAAACAAAGCTAATTCTTTATCATCCTTATAAATAATAAAAAGTTAGCAGCCACTTATGTTTTTAGCCGTAGAAAACTTGATACTGACTTGAAAATTTTTTAAGTCTATACATTTTTCTGAATCAAATGAATTTTCTGCAGGATAAGAAAAACTAAAATTTCGAAAACTTCTATTGCACAATATGGTTGAAATATATGGTTGAAATCTAAAAATAAATACTTTTGAACATAAACCAAAAACGATATTTTTGAATTCGCACTAATTCGAGAAGATGTAACGTTTTTGATTTGCGAAATATTAATTTTTAATTTGTTTAAAGTACTCGATTTTTATAAAAACATTGATTTATTAGGAGTAAATTTAACTTGCACCTGCAATTTTTATTCGCACAATGAAAAAATTGTGTAAACTTTTGTAATAAACATTGCAGGTAAATACAGTGACTGGACCTTATGGAATCTTTCAGAAACAGGTTCTTGATAACACGCGAAAGAAATTTTGACAGGTTACATGCTAACTTATTTTTAGTTTGCTTTGTATCATGTGCACTTGCAACAGTCAAGTGATATGTCACGAAACTATTCATTCCCTACAAGTTCTGCAACATAACACATTGTGTTAGATATGTAACCAGTCATGAGACTAGTTATGTGTAAGATAATTTTAACCTGTTCTGTTGCGCATTCACTTACACCAATTCAGTGATATGGTACCCTACACAAGGTCAGCGATATGTCGCAAATAGCTTAAAAGGTAGAATTTGCCACCTCCTATGACAAGCCCATGTTAAAGTTACCGGTTAATTTCATATAAAAGAACCAACTCGAGGACCGGTTTCTGCCACAAAGTTCCGGTCACGTGACTAACTCTGTGACTGGTCCATTTCCCCTAGGGTCCGTTTTTTATTTTTGAACAATTTTTTCCGAACTCGGACCCATTTGGATGCAGCTACTGACCCCGAGAGTCCCGCGACCCCTCCATTTGGGAACCGTTGGGGATTCCCGTATAAGGGATTCCTTGAGCGGTGCTTCCTTTTTTAAAAATATAAATTACCTAAAATTTAAAAATTTTTTTAAATTGATTATTGAAATAATAAACCGCCAAAAAGTAGTTCTTGGCTTAATAATAACTTTTTATTAGGGCAATTATTTAATATAGAAAAAATATATAATTTACTATTTTATTTTGCCCTTAAACTTTTTTTTATTCATTGAACGATTTTCAAGCGAGAAGGATGTGAAGTCAAAATTTCGAAAATCGGAAAAAATATGCTTTTTAAAACAGAAAAATAATAACAAGGGAAGTTAAAAGTCTTTACTTGCAAAAGAAGTCACTATTTTTACTCCAGGACTCACAGGATACAGACAGAATACGTTGTGCGAGCATGTCCCGAACTCAAAAACCAGTTAACAGGTTTTTTTTTTAAACTAAGCATAGCTAATACACTCAGACTGTGTACTTAACGGAATCAATTTCGTTTTGGAAAAACGTAAAAATGGTGTAAAATCGCTGAAATAGAAATAAAAATATATCGTCAAATCGTAAAATATTTGGCTAGTTCACAGTTCCATCCCTTTCGTTTCATTTGTTAGGGGTTTAATTTCAATGGTTTTTCATTTAATTTTGTTGCTTTTGTGTAGTGTTTTAATTCCAATCGTTCCCCTTGTATATTGTTTCAACCACACTCGTAACTCGATCCATTCCATTTCTTTTATCTTGCCAAGTTTTTCAATTTCAATCATTTGCTGTTCCATTCCCTTTCGTTTAACTTATCCAGTGTTTCAATTCCAATGATTCTGCCTTCTATAAGATTTCGTTACCCTTGTCTATTGTTTCAATTCAATTCTCTTCCGTTCCATTTTATTTCATTCCCCCGTTCTAGTGTTTCAATTCCACTCGTTTCCTTCCGTATCTTTTCCATTGTATTGTGTTTTAATTTCACTCACTAATCGTTCCATTCTTCTTCGTTTTATTTGCCTATTAATTCATTTCCACTCGTCCCTGTTAAATTTGAATTTATTTGCCTAGTGTTGCAATGCCACTTGATCCCCATTGCATTCCATTTCATTTGCTTTATTAGTGCTTTAATTCCTTTTAACCTTTAAATTTAACTTTCACTCTTTCCAAATTACATTTCGTTCCGATTGTCTAGTGTCTCAATTCGCCTTTCCATTCCGGTTCGTTGCCGGTTTTAGTGCTTCAATCCCACTAGTTTTTTAAATGTCTGGTTTGTAGCAAAACCCATAAAGGGGCAGACCTTTCCCCTTTAAACATCTTCCCGATGAAAATTTCAAAAATTTGCCCATACACCATGAAACACATTTTAAAAATGTCTGGTTTCAAGCTAATGCGGCATGGTTGGTCTGTTTTGGGGAAATTATTCACTCTCTGTACATCCTTTGAAACCACCTTTAAAATATTTATAAACCAATATCAATGTTATTATAGGCAATTTTTATTTATTATTTTATTATGACACTTATCATTATTTTTCAATTCATTTATTATTCATTCTAAAATAAAAATCGAAAAATCTTCACCTATATTTCTGTATAACACGCTACTACATCAACATATGTATGTATAAAGAACGATTTTTGATAGTGTGTGTATGAAGTTTAAGTTATTTCCTGATACTTATGATTAAAGCACGTTTTGTTGTAAAAGAAAAAGAAAATAAAAAAACCATGCCATAAAAATCATCACGTATGACATAAACTAAAAGTATTTGCACCTGGTTTTCATCTGAATAAAGAACAAAATGCAATCACAACCATCATCATCATCAACAACATCGTCAACTACATACAAAATTTCACTTATGCACACTTATACACTTATCCATACAAATATACATATACACAACTACAATAACATAATATTAGCCATATACTTAGTAATTTCAATAGTTCTGATACATGATTTTTATGAGATACAATCGAAATAAAACTCTTCGATAATTATAAATAAATAAATTATTGTACTTGTATTGGACATTATTAACTTTCTAGAACAGCGGATAACTTGTGCTTTGCAAACACCTCAAAGTGTGGTGTACCACATCCTGGAGAAAATCTGTTTTTTTTTATTTTTATCACTACAAACATAGTGTACCAGAACTTCTAAAAGTACTAGGCATATGTGGTGGTTTTTATGTGCCAATTTTAAAAATCACATTTCAAATTGTTGTGTACTATATGAGTATTTGTGTTTTTCTTATTCCTTGAATGATGGAGAACAAAACAAAATCATACATTCATGAGAAAATGGAAAATAAAAATAGTAAAATAATACGTGCTAGTAAAAATATAGGAGACTACTATTATTTTTTTTTTATATTTGTTTTATTGTAGAATTTATAACATATAAAAAAAAGTGTGATAATATAACCAGAATCATAAGTGATCCATTTAAGTTATACTACACTTAAATTTAAGGTAACAAATCATTTTGACATGAATTGTTTTGCAGGGCGTATGAGTAATATGAAATGACTTAATAAAAATAATCAATCATGCGCATCAAATAATAATATAAATACACGGTGGGCCATTTAAAATTTTAAATTTGAATCGGCTATAAAAAAAAATAGTACTGAATTTATTTTCAAATTTCTGGTTTTATTGGAAAGGTTGATCTTTGTCATTTAAGAATGGAACACAATATCATTCATATGACTAACAAAAGTTTGAATCGGCTATTTTTATCTAACGTTTTTTTTTTTCAATTAGTGCTTATTTCGTGAATGGTAACACTTAGCTCATGTCTGATTTGACATATAATTAGTTTAATCCTTCCGTTGAACGAATATGGTTGTGTATACTCTTGAACAACGCTGGGAAATATTGCGACATTACTTTGAAAATCATGGTAATGTTGCAAAATGTCATCTTTTCAATGTCATCTTTTCAGATGAAGCTCATTTTGATCTTTGCGGGTATGTAAACAAGCAAAATTGTGGAATTTGGGGCACTGAAAGCCCGCACGCATACATTGAAAAGCCGATGCACCCAAAACGAGTCACTGTTTGGTGCGGATTTTGGTCCAGAGGCATAATTGGGCCATTTTTCTTCGAAAATGAGCAAGGAGTGGCCGTTACAGTCAATGGCGATCGTTATCGGGCCATGTTAAACGAATTTTTGTTCACAAAAATTGAAGAGGAGGATATTGGCAACATTTGGATTCAATAGGACGGCGCTACGTGCCACACAGCCGAAGCTACACTCGATGTTTTGCGCCCTGTTCTTGAAGATTGTATTATCAGCCGCAGAGCTTAAATCTAAACTCGACTTAGGTGTGGTATTTGATACCGCTATGTCGTTTGTACCTCATATTGAGTATATTGTTCCTAAAGCTTATAAAATGCTTGCTTTTTTAAAGAGAAATTGCTATGAATTTTCTGATCCTTACACATTTAAATATATATATACTTCCTTCGTGAGATCGAAGTTAGAATACGCTTCTGTCGTTTGGAGTCCTCATGTCTCTACTTATATCTCCCGTATTGAGAGAGTTCAACGTTTATTTATAAAATTTGCGTTAAGATCACTTTATTACACTCACCAAAAAAAGTCTGTAATGGCAACTGAAAATTTTGCTGTTATTACGGGAAATTCTGCTAATTTGAGCCCAGCGGTATTTTTTGCTAATCTTAGTAACACATGTCTGCTGACGTGTAGTACAATGAAATTAGTAGAAAAATTAGTAGCTGCTACTAAAATTTAGTAGACTTTTTGTAAAGTGGAATTTAAAATCTGTTTGCTAAAATCAGCAAAAAAAAATACTAAATATTATTAATATTAGTAAAAAGATTTGAATTTATTTTTCCTATCGAGCATCAAAAATTTTGATTATATTTTTTAAAAAACGAATTAATCATTTTGTCTTAATTTGGTAATTTCTGTTTTGAAAAATATTTTGGTAAATTTTTTTTTTTTACTTTTAAGGTTAATTTTTTTATTGCGGATTTTTAGAACTAAATAACCTTTTTAGTGCTATTTTAAGTGGATGTCATCTTTTTAGACATGATTCGGTATCTTCACTTCCGAAATAACATTTCCTTCAATATCCACTTTTTTAAAATTAGTAAAATTTGTTGCTAATTTTAGCAAATCGGTTTTTAAAAATTTGTAAAATGATTTCTGAAATTAGCAACAAAAATTTGTAAATATTCTGTAAAAATTCTGTAATTTGTAAAATGTAAATAGCAAAAAGATTTGCTAAATAATAATTTTTTACTAAAAATCATTACAAAACTAGTAGAGTGGGATTGAAAACCGTTTACAAATTTTTCTACTAACTTTTTTTTCTGAGTGTACCTGGAATCTGTTCAATATGAATCTAAATGCCTTTTTATTGGTTTGCGAACTTTAGAATTCCGCCGAACTTTTCAATCGGCTTTACTTTTATTTGATATAATCAATCATAATATTGATTGTCCTGACTTGCTATCTTTGATTCCATTTTATGTTCCATTAAGAAGTCTTAGGTTTATTGATGCCTTAAATGTTCCAATACATCGGGCTAATTATGCTATCAATGGTACGTTAACCCGCACATTTATTACTTTTAATTATATTAAGTTGATTCTTCAGAAAAAATATAAATCATTTATTAAATTTTGCACAACAAAAGATTATTTTAAAATATTTCTTTTTGCTGTATTATAATAAAATTTATTTTTCTTATAAATATCTTTTTTTCTTATGTTAAATTATTATATATTACATTTACTTTAATCTTAGTCTGTAAGGAGTTTTGTGTTCATAGACTGAAATAAATAAATATATGTATAAATAAATAAATAAATAAATAAATAAATAAATAAATAAATAAATAAATAAATAAATAAATAAATAAATAAATAAATAAATAAATAAATAAATAAATAAATAAATAAATAAATAAATAAATAAATAAATAAATAAATAAATAAATAAATAAAGAGCTGATGTCGTTTGGCCAACTCGGAGCTGCGATTTGACACCGTTGGACTATTATTTGTAGGGTGCCGTCAAAGATAAGTGTTACGCCGACAAGCCAAGACAATTGACGCTTTAAAGGACAATATTCATGAAGCCATTGGTGAAATACAGCTGCACACAATCGATAATGCGCTTAAAAATTGGACCGATCGTGTAGGCTACTGCATGGCTAGCCGAGGCAGCCATTTGAATGAAATTATTTTCCATTATTAACCGGAAGGATTGTACTTTCAAATAAAAAAATAAATTTGAGAAAATTTTCAGTAGTTTTTGTTTATAGCATTTTCAAAAAAAAAGTTATTTGGCGGACCCTATATAGTAAAGAATTGTATAATTTTGAGTTATTTTGATGACTGAATGTCAACAGTTTATTTATATATTCAAGCTTGCTAACTTCAAAATCGCATTGAGCCGTATTTTGTTGATTGTGATTTTATTATAAACATTTTAATTTTTAGTCGAATGATGTTATGTGGCCGTAGGTGAGGGGTTTATGACCTAAAATTTGGCATTTTCTATTTTTTTTTTGTATGGGTAACCCAAATGTTAACAATGATTGTTGATAAAAAAAAATTTTGAAATTATATGCATCTAAAGCAGTGGTCGGCAAAGAGTCGACCATAGAAGACTCACTCATACTAACATACTAATACAGATAGCATGAAAATGAAAATAAATCAGTCTCAATTGAGCTTTCGTACAGTAAGGTGGTGTCGACGCATATTGCGAGCATTACACTGAACGAAACGTCATGGATAATGGGAGTATGAAAATTAATAATAAGAATTTTTTCGGCAAACTGATTTATTTTTATTTCATCATTTATTTATTTATTTATTTATTTATTTATTTATATATTTATTTATTTATTTATTTATTTATTTATTTATTTATTTATTTATTTATTTATTTATTTATTTATTTATTTATTTATGTATTTATGTATTTATTTATTTGTTTATTTATATATATGGTTATTTATTTACTTAAAATTCATATTGCTTTTCCTAAAATCTAACTTTGAAGGCTTTAATTAGAACCCCTCCTCCCCTCTCATAATAAGTAAAAATTTAAATAAATGGACGAAACAAAGGAAACAATGAAATGTATGGGGTAAAAATTGTCATTTTTTTAAATAATTTAATAAAAACAATGTCGCATAATCATTGTTAAAGCAAAGTATACTTTAGGAGTTCTAAAGTCGACTTTTCTTAAAAGTATACTTTAGGCCTACTATAGACAAGTAAAAGTATACTTTAATCATTAAAGTCTGCTTTAAAATTAAAACTACCTGAAGTTGGTTTTATCCAATTTACCAACACATACAACAGCTGTTTTCCGCTGAGAAAATTTTTGTTACAAAAAATTTTTTAATTGCAAAATATTGAAAGGAAAATTATATCAATAAATAAAGGATTTTAATAATATTTATTAAGATAACAAATTTTTATTAATAAAAATACACTTTTCTATCTTTTTTTATAAAGTTTTTCCTCTTCAAATTTTGCAATTGCAAAATCTTTTATTTACACACTTTCCTTTTTTTCGGCTAATATAAAATCAGTTTATCAATGTTGCCACTTGCTTATTTTTCAAAAAAAATGTATTCGGGCTTTTGGTACATTTGATATGATACCAATTTAAAGCCGGTTCAACTTTAAACTGGCTTAAATTCTGACTATAATAGTAAAATAGATAATAACAAGTTTTTAATTTAAAGTTATTTTTTTTTAAAGCCGCCTTTAGTGCTTGACTATGATTACGGGCCAATGTTTTTGTTTTCTTGTGCTTTGTTTTTTTATTTGCTTTTGTTATTTTTTTGTTATGCTTGTATTTTTGTTTAAATGTAACTTTAGGAAAATTACAAAACACATTTCTTTTAGTGCATTAAGAGAGAGAGAGAGCGCAACTCACCCATACAATGCCAACAATATGGTTATATCAGTGTGCCGACCACTGATCTAAAGTCAATTTCAATGAATTTCGAAAATAATTGAATTTCGTTATATCGTATGTACGAGTATGTACACATCGGACAAAATAAAGTATAAAGCTGTAAAAATGTAAAAATCGAAGCATAACAATAATTTAAACTGTTCAAAATTTGCCAAATTGATCTGAAAACACTTAAATGGCACCATTTATTAATTATAGAAGCCCACAGATTAAAAGTGTTATGTTAGTTTTAATATTCCCCCCATTTTTTTCCAGTGGGAGTAATATTTAAGATAGAAACTGACAAAATTGACTTTAAATGGAAATTCGTCTATAAAATAGGAAAATAATGATCAGATTTAAAAATTATGCATACATGAGATCAAGCTAAATAATACTGTAAATAATATTTAAAATGAGTGGTAGGACTCAGAACTATCAGTAATTGAATTAATGGGCATGGATAGGATAAAACGAAAATTTATATCATGGATTGATTTTTCCAACCTTTAAATTTACAAAATTATAAAAAAGTAAAATTAAAAGTAAACCAGTTAGCTCTTTTTCATGTATACATAACTTAAAGATCCGATAAAGATTTACTAATATGTAGACGAATTTTCAAAACAGTTATTATAAGCAGTATTTTCTTAAATGCCACGTCCTTTAGACATAAAGGGCGGTTTGCCAAATAAAGTATTACATTTTTTATCTGTGGATGTTTGCCATTCATAAATGGTGCCTGTTTAGTATTTTCAAATGAATTTAATCATGTTTGAACAGTTTAAGTTAACAGTTTAATACTTTATTTTGTCCGATAGTGCATATTTGAACCACACAAAAAATATAATAATTATTTAAGACACCTATCCAGGGATGGTTTACATAAAATGAAATGTCTGTTTGATTACTAGTCTTGTTAAATATATAATTTCCTTTCAAATGTCAATACGCTTTTGATATGAATCTACATACTAAATATGTTTTTAGAAACTTCACAACCACAACCACACATACATATGATATGTAAATAACACATGCTGAAATAATACGAGGGCGTATTTAAAACTTTCCTTGATATCAAAAGAAGGTAAAATGTTCACAAATTCCTATTTGTGAGTCTTTATCATCCTGCAGCAATATTTAATTATATCGAATTTGATATTCTTTTATATTTCCTGTGATATCTACACTCTAATTAATTTCTGTTGAAATTTACCCAACTTATAGTAGGAAACTGTACTCCTACTATAAATTGGGTAAACATACTCTGTGTGCGTAAATTAAAAAAGTACACGCATTATGCGTAAATTGATTAACACAAAATGGGTAAAATCATATTAAAAGTGCGTAAAAATTAAATGAAATTTTGAAATAAAAGAGTAAATTTACCAAATTTGTTCGTAAAGACACAGGTTTTTCCTGTAAATGTACACATAAAATGTGAAAAATTTTATTTCTATAAAAACAGTAAATTTATAAATTTATAATCAATAAAAATTAAAACAATTACTTTATTTTTTTTTAATAAATCTGAATTTATTTATGTGTTTATTAAAAAAAATAAAAGTACATGCAAATTTCACAAATGATATCATTAAAAAACAAACTATTTTAATCTGCAAATACATTAAATATTATCATAGATTAGTGGGTTTCTATAAAAAGTGTCAGATTCTTCTTAACAAAAAATACTCCAAATATTAGGACTAAAAAGGCTGATGATAAATACAAATGAATTGATTTTAAAAATGCTTATTGATATGCATTCATCTCGATGTGATACTATCCATAGTTTTTTAGTGAATCTTAAAAGAATATTTTGAGCAACTTTAATATTCCATATTTTTACACATTTATATTTCCATGATTGGCCTAGGTTTTTTTCCATCCGTATTTTCTTTATCCATTCACGCTGTAAAGTACTGCAATGCCTGTGTTACCGACTTATAATTATCGCCGAGATTACAACCGGCTGAAAATTTGACTTTATGCTAAAGTGTGTAATATAATTGTCATTTAATAGTTTTTTAATTTTTTTTTTTAAATTTTCTTCAAATACATTTTCGTTGTCCATTATTTTTGTTTCTAGTATAAATTATAATCCAATAGTCACAACACAACTTATTTTTAATTATTATTTTGAAATTTATTTATTTTTTTAAACATAGACGATTTTATGCTAACATTTTATATTATATTTTTGTTGAGCATTTAATATTATTTTAATTTGTCAAGGTGAAACAAAAAAAAAAAAAACGTGCGATCGGCACGATAATTCATAAATTAAAAATACTAATACAGTTTTGTTTTTATTTTTTTTCTCTTTTTAAAAATGTCATATTTTTACCATTATAAGTTAGTATATTTTCCAGCAAAACTTTGGTAGTGGGTGCGATATTCTCATGCGTTACCTTGTACTGATAGCTCGTTACATTTTTCATTATTTGCAAACATTACTTTATGTTATATATGGATAAGTTACTCATTATTATTTACGTAATATATGATTTATAAATGTAAAGTAATAATTGAAATATTTTTGAAAATCTATTTTTAGATACACTACTTTGTGGTTTTTTGTAAGCAAAATGTTAATGTATGTTTGTTTTGATAACACTAGCGAAAAAACGGAGCGCAACAACTCATTTAAGTTTAAAGCAATCAAATACTATATGCGTCGATAGCTCAGTGGGTAGAGTTCTTGGCTGTAAACTAGATTTCCCTGGTTCGATTCCCATCTTGATCACATTATTTTTAATTACAAACATTTTAAATAAAAATTTTGTAATAATTTTTTTTAATAAAAATTCCTCTTTTTTAAAAATCTGTTATAGAGCAATTCCATATGAAAGCGATCACCTTTTGGACGACCCCTCTCCGATTTTAAAATAAATAGTCTCAATCGATTGCCCAGCAAAAAATAATGTACCTACATATTTTTATTTTTTTTTATAGTGACTGGTTTAGTGGTGGTGTACACCACTGTCATGTGACAAAATTGAAGAATTCTTCATAAGGGACCTCATTGAAAGTTGTTTTAAAAAAGTTGTTTTACTAAAGCGATCGCAACGATCGTTGCTCGTTGGAAAGGTATTGAATCAGGCTTTAATTGAAAAATAAAATTTTCCTAATTTTTCTCAGAAATTTACCTTTTTTCCCATGAAAATTAAATTTTCTCATGAAAATTAAATTTTCCGATTTTCCGCAGAAGCTCCTAAATTTTCCGTCTAATTTTATTTTTTTTGGATTCCTCATAATTTTTGCTTTAAGAATCAGCAATAAAAAAATGGGCCCCGACTCCTTATTTGGACAGGAGAAGAGCATTTAAGAGACCACCTTGTTCTCATTGATTTTATATTTTTTATAATTGAATTATTTTTAATTATTTAACATTATTTTATTTTATTATTAAAAATACATTTTAAAAATTATTTTACAGTTAAAAATACATTTATGAAGAAAAAATCTTTCTTATTTTGCTACTTATACTTAATTACAATATTTATTAAAAATTTCAATTGTCTTGGCATCATTATAAAATTAAAGTAACTTTAAATTTAGCACGTCGGCAGACGAAGAGTACCGCTTTACATTAATTGACATATCAGAAATATTTGGTATGAAGCAATGAAACTTTTGCGTTCCAGTTATAGTTTTGACATTATTATATCTGTTTTGAAGTCGTCGCTCCATGGCATCGTGTTCTTTTTGAGTGCATAAAACTGTGTTAATGGCAATTTCCTTGCTTTGAATCCACGAAAACAAATGTTGTACATTTAAGATCTGGTCAGTATATGGCCTTTGCAAACTTGCCTTAGTCACCATGCGTTTTAGGGTTCCCCCTAACGCATCGCATGGGCCCTTACCGTGGGACGTCGCAAAAAAGTGCCACTTGACTTTGCAGTTTTGTTCTTCTTCAATTATGCAAAGATTGTAAAAATTTTTTTTATTCTTGTACTGAGAAGCCGCGCCGTCTGAGAAAAACGTTACCTTGTCGATTGCATCGAATTTTGATCTTAAGAATTCAAACACTTTCATTTGAAATAAATAAACGGACACATAATTATGAGCTAAACTCTCCGCGACAACAACTTTCAATGAGGTCCCTTATGAAGAATTCTTCAATTTTGTCACATGACAGTGGTGTACACCACCACTAAACCAGTCACTATAAAAAAAAAAAATATGTATGTACATTATTTTTTGCTGGGCAATCGATTGAGACTATTTATTTTAAAATCGGAGAGGGGTCGTCCAAAAATTTGCCAATTTTGATCGTTTTCACATGGAATTGCTCTATATATAATCTTTTTACTCAGGCTGACTTAGTCGTTTAAAATAATCATCAATATTTACTGAAAAAAAGATAGAAAAAACTACTTTTGTGGTTTGTTTTTCAAATTGGCAATTTGTCTTAATAAAACAACACAACAAACACAGGTGTATGTATATTAAGATATGCATTTGTTTCCATTTGAGATTCAGGTGACATAAGTGCTTCTTCCACAATACCATTTACGCCGCCCATGACAACCCCGATTTTCATGAAAAAATGATAATGAATGACGAGGCACATTTTTATTTGAATGGATATGTGAATAAACAGAATAGTCGGTTCTGGGCAATGGAAAACCCCCAGATTATTCATCAGTCACCTTTGCATCCATTAAAAGTGACAGTCTGGTGTGCAATTTGGTCAGAAGGAATCATTTGACATTACTTCTTTGAAAATGAAAACGGCATAACGGTAACTGTGAATGGGCAGCGATATCGTGATATGATTGAAATTTTTTTAACGCCATAACTGCATACTTTAGGCTTGATTAACAATGTGGTATCAACACGACGGTGCTACATTACATACAGCCAGGATTACAATGGAATTACTGCGAGACCTGTTTCCACAACAAGTTATTCCAAGAAATGGTGATCTTGATTGGCCTCCACGGTCGCCTGATTTGACTGCTCCGGACTTCTTTTTGTGGGGATATCTGAAAAAGCAAGGTTTATGTAAACAAACCAGAAACGCTTGAGCAACTTAAACAAAATATTCGTGTTGAAATTAATGAAATGCCGCGTAAAATGTGTGAGAATGAAATGAAAAATGTGCTCAAAAGTTTTCGCATTTGTGAGGCTAACAGAGGCGGACATTTATCTGATATTGTATTCCATACATAATTACCGATATTAATTAAAACATTTATCAATATAAGATCCATTCTCTCTCATTTAATCAAAAATTATAAACGAAAAGAGTAGTATACCTTTCCGGCGGACACCCCGTATCAAGTCCTACTGAATGCCTGTATATTTTTATAGTTTGTTTTTCGAATGAATGATTCAAATAGTTAAAAAATATATTTCTATGAATTTCAATTTATTGTTAAAAAATTTAAAGTTAAATAGAGACTTCATCTACAGTCACATCATGTGTCAAGCTTTAATGGTGATTTTAAGAATCGTCTACAGAAGCCTTTTTCTTGGCTTAAACTATAGTATATATTTAAAATTTATTATAGATTTAGCATAACCTTTATTATTTTCTTAGGTATACTTTTACCGTTAACCTCGTTTTTGTTTTGTATAATACATCTATATGCATATTTGTATATTTTTTACATATTTTTGGTAAATTGAAATGTATAAACAAGTGTAAAACTGCGTGTGGTTTCATTTTACAAATTTATTATTTTATACGTTATTTTATTATTATTATTTTTTTTTGCCATAAAAATATCATATTTAGGAATTCATTAGTCGCAAGACAACACAGGTGTCAAATTTATGTGATTCAATATACATCCAGACGGTAGTTAAGCTTTTTTTCTCCCTTTTCTGTCAAATTTGTGAAAATACAATAAAATTTTTACCTTTAAATTACTAGTACCTGATATTGAAATCTGATTCCAATTTATTTATTTTTTTTTTCACAAGTAAATTTGATTTTAACAAGAAGTGGAGCATATAATTACATATCCCAAAATTATAATTGACATTAGTTCAAATTCTTATTTATATAATTTTCTTTCATCGCACAGTAGGTTGTCACGACTTGTGAATTGGTTTCAGTAATAACACCCACAAAGGATGCATAGTAATGAGTTGGAAAAAATAAAATAAGTAAAAGTAGTTAAAAGGAATCTTTAAAATTCTACCAGCGATTAAGTTTAATGATGTTAGTGCATTTTTATACAAAAAGGGTTTTTTTTTATTTTATGTTCCTGAATTTGAGCTCAAAATTAGTGTAACGACGGCTATGTTACAAAAACTGCAGTTTTGCAAACTTTGGTTTAATTCACGGCAAGCCTATTAATATTTTTTGCGGACTCTAGCCCATATTTGCATTTAAAACTTTTAAAATAACGTTTTATAAAAACAAATGTAGCACTTCTGGATGGAAGTTGATTGAAAGAGAATTTCATGATTTATTATAATAAACCCTCCGTTACGGAAATTTTATGCAGTGTTTCAAAAAAATCCATACTTTTATGATCAATATCAAATAGCAACATTAATTTCAATCGCTGGTAAAGAACCAAAGATTCAGCAAGATATTTTGTAAATAATTCAGACATTTATTACCGGTGGATTGGATTACTATGCAATTTCATACATATGTTCATAACCAAACTGAATTCGAACTTAACCGCCCTGCTTTTTTATAAAACGAAGGGAATAAAAATTGGGTTAAAATGTAAAAGGTTTTTTTCTATTCAGCCAACTCCAAACACTGTATTTTGAAACTTGAAATTAACTCGTCTGCTGCAGATAATTAAAAATATTTGATTTTTGGAAATTTTAAATGGTACCCCTCCCATTTAAAACAAAAAGTCTCCCTTTTGTTTTATTGATTTACAAAATTTAAAATAACTGCACTCAAAAAATGTTTACAGTAACTGACTGTAGTTTATTTAAAAAGTTATCAGTATGTACATTTTTTGTATTTAAATTATTAAATAGTTGTTGTACAAAAAAATTATAATTTTCAAATTTTTTCGACGTTTATTTTAAAGATAGTGTTGGCCCAGAATAACAACATGATATATTTCGGTAGTTTAGCGTTATTATAACGGTAGTTTAAAATATTTCAAAATCTAACCGGTAAAATAGCGCAATAAACTCTTTTAAACAAAATGACACTTGCGTTTAATGGAATAACCATTTTAAAATTTTCATATCGGTCTTAAAGTAGCCAACTACCGTTATTATGAAAAGGTATTGAATACCAACCATGGTTTGTTTCTAATTCTCTTAACAGACATGAAAAATATTTTTTGTAAACAAATAATTTATGATGAGTAAAATTAGCTCAATGGCTCATATGTTCTCTTTGAATACTCGCAAATTAACAACGTTCTATAAACCATTGGGTCGGTAATAAGGAAAGGAGACATGGGAGAGTAAAGAATTTCTACGGTACTCTTGACACTAAAATAAATACGACAGTTTCTGCAGCGACTGTCAAACGTAGTTATTTTGGAGGCGTTTTTTCTCATAGCAACAATTGTGGCATGTCACGTTCTTATTCTGGGCCGACACTTAATTTCATATAAATACGGATTTTCTGTTATTATTTTTCTTTAAAAGGTTTTGTTTGGCTGATTATTTAAGTAATCAGAATAAATGTAAATGAGTTTATTTTTACAGACGTTGTAGTTAATTTGTTGACAGTTAAAAACCAAATAAATTAAAACTCATTAATTTTTAGCGGATTTTGCATTTAAAAGAATCATGAAATGTTAGTGTATTGGTTTTTAAGTGATTTTTCATTTATTTTTAATTACATTTTCAGTTAATATAAACTACAAATTATTTTGAGTTGGAGTATGGTATAATTCAATAAAGAACAATTCTTCCAATTTTTTATACGAACGTTATAAAACGGGGTTCAAAGAGGAAAATATGGCCCTCTAGATCAGCCAGTTTTAATGGCTCGAACTTGTGATTCAGTATTAATGCGAAAAAGATAACATCTAGGACGATATTCTTAAAAAAATTTACTTTGAAAGCCAACAAAGGAAAAACTCTTTAAAGTGGAGGAAAAATACTTAAAGTTAGAAGTCTTAAAAGTATAATTAAAGCATCCAATAAAAAAAGGTTAAACAAATTAATTTAAACATAAATATCCTCGGGAATAAATAAATGTAAAATTTGCTGTGTCCTTAGTTTTGCGTGCCACTGTTAAAAATAATTAAAAGTAATTCTTTCTGTATATTTGCGTTGCACAATATTTATTTAATACTTTCTTTAAAACAAAGCCGAGTTACATGGTAATATTTTCTAATTCGATAGAAAAACATTTTTTTTTTTAAATAAAAAAATAAAACTTAATATTTTTCATAAATTGAATTTTGTATTTAAATAAAAACAAAGAAGAAATTCTAAGATTCTTAAAATTTTTTATATATTTTTTAAATGCACATCTTTCGGATTTTATTAAAAAAAAAAAACATAAAATTTAGAGAAATGTAAGAAATCATTATTTGAGTCGATAGAACGGTCTGCATAATTCAATGTTTAAAGATGATATTATTGGCTTGTCCCTATATACATGAGCTTTAACATAGCCCCACAAAAAATAATCCAAAGGCGTTAAATCGCACGATCTAGGCGGAAATAAACTTTTTACCGAACTCGCCTCTCAATTGGGCCATATTTTCGCGTACTGTCTGGCATGTGGCACCAGCTATTCCATTTTGGCCAAAAAAAAAAATTGTAATTATCGCACAATTTCTGCAAACGGCGCCCTGTCATCAAAAAAAACTAGCGGATACAGCTGCGATATTTTTCTCTGTCCGCACTTTACGTATGCGTGTTGGTGGCTTAATGTCCAATAAATTTACTCACAAGATTCCGAATAGCCGTCTAAAAAAGTCGTCAAAACTGATCATAAAATGGAAGCAGTGCACGATGCACTTTCCTAACCGAGCATTAATTTTTATAATAATAATCTACATGTCGATTTATGGTTAAATTATATACCAAACTGAACATGTTTGACAGCAAAACAGCTAAGCTGCCAAAAACATTGTTGCCAAAAAGTAAGTTCCTAAAAAATCACCCATATAAAACTCTATTGACGTGGCCAAATTTTCGGCGTTTCCTGATTTTGATTTAATTATAATAAACTAAAAAGAAATCCTTAATTTTACAATACCTATTTCACTTAAGTTTTTGGAAAATTTGAGAAAGTTTTTTCTTGTTTTATTCATATTATATATCACAATAAACATTGTACAGGTTGGTTGAAAAGTTCCTGCGCTCGAAATGAAAGAATACTGTTTTTGTTACGAAATATATTTTTTTATTCAATATAATCTCCTCGAAGCTCAATACACTTGTTCCAATGATCTTCCAATAATTTTATCCCATCCTTATAATGGTTTTCCGGAAGCTCTGCAACATAACCGCCTACGGCTGCTATGGCCTCTTCATTCGACGAAAAATGATTTGAGATTTCTGAAGAGATAGTAGTCACTGGGAGCCAAATCTGGTGAACACGGTGGATGTTCAAGCAATTCGTACTTTAATTCTTTGAATTTAGCCATCGTCAAAACACTTTTGTGAGCAGGTGCAATTGTCTTGATGAAAAATGATTTTTTTCTTCTTTAAACCAGGTCTTTTCTCACGAATTTTTTCATCCAGCTGATCCAAAAGGCTGCAATAATATTGAGAGTTAATTGTTTTACCTTTCTGAAGATAATCAATCAACAAAATTCCTTTTGCATTCCAAAAAACTGATGCCATAACCTTCTTTGCTGATCGTTGTGATTTCACCTGCTTTGGAGCTGAAAAACCAGCTTCAGTCCACTGTAAACGTTCTTGTTTCAATTTAGGATCTTGGTCGTGGATCCAAGTCTCATCCAAAGTTATAAAACGACGCAAGAAGTCGGTTTTATTCGGCTTGAAACGCTCCGAATTGCGCTGAGAAATTTGTTTTCGATCCAGTTTTTGTTGAATTGTTAATGTGTGCGGCACTAACTTTCCAAACAGTTTTTTCATACGTAATACTTCATGTAAAATATGAAGTACTCATTCGTCTGAGATGCCTATGGCATTAGCAATTTCACGCTTAGTCAAACTTGGATCTCACTAACCATATTATGTATCTGCCCAATGATTTCTGCTGTGGTTGCAGTTTTTGGTCGTCCTTCGCGTGGATCGTCTTCAAGGCTGTTACTACCATGTTTAAATTCACCAGCCCAAAATTTAACGGTGCGTTTTGAATGTTCATAAATTTCCTTTGCTTTTAAACCCTTCAAAACAAAGAATCTAATGACTGCACGATATTCAATTTTTTCCATATTAAAAAAATCAATGACACGTCAACTTCAAATGGCTTGTAAACAAAGAAAGAATTGACAGAATGACTTGCAACTTTGCATGTATTCTCAGGACAGTTATACCAACGTGAGAAAAAAAAAAGTTTGAAACTAGCAGTGCCATCTCTTGGTGAGCGCAGGACCTTATCAACCAACCTGTATAAACATATATTTTTTTCTAGCTCCCTTTAGATTACAACGAAATTATTACTTTACGACAAAAACTTATGAAATATTCATTGAACTTTTTACAGATTCTCGAGAATAATGTTTAGCAAAGAAAAAAAAACACAACTACAATCAAGTGCTAAGTTGGTCAATTTACAGGATTTTTTCATCCAAAGTTATAACTTTATGACTCACCAGGGTAGATCTAGTTTTGCATTGCTATTACGATTGCAGCAATCGATAGATTAATAAATATCTATCTGATAGTCTTGTAGCTCTACAAATTCAACATCAAGTTAAAAGTTAAACTTATTATTTGTAAAGCTGTTTTTTGTACACATTTGTATTTTTAACATTATTCATATCTCTTCATGAGAAATTGCAATTAAATTAAAACTTTCATTAAATTGAAAAAAAAAAAAAAACTATATAATATTTAATTTCCATTCTTTTTAGTTCTTTCCATCACAGATACGCTGTTGACATTTTATGTCCTCTTGATTATATTATTAATACAAGTAATCAATTGTACGCCAATGAGTATTTTTTCATGTTAACTCTCACACTTATCAACACAACATAAACAACATACAAGTGTAAAAATAAAAAATATAAAAAAAAATCACAACATCACATCTACATAGACATAGACATTCACAACCAAAAGGCTTATTTTAATGTTCAGTCTTCATGAAACTCTAAAGTTGATGCTGATGATAATACTGAATTGTGTGGTATGGAATAAAGTTTGTTTCTACTATTTGCTTGTATATATATATTTTTTTTATAACAATAACAATTTATTTTACTCCAGAGATGCATAACATCAATCTGAATTATGTGTGAGGAAAGTCGTTAAAAATACAACGCTACAATTGGATAAGGAAAGGAATTAAAATTATATTTCCTACTATAGGCAAAATCTACAAGATTGGAATCTTAAAATTGCATTGAGTTGTATAAGGATATTTTTATATATAGAAAATTCAAAAGAATTTATAAGTTTTATATGATTTGGTTACAGGTTGATAACACTGTACCATAATTTTCACATATGGAAAAATCGATGTACCCATGAAACTGGGGACCACGTATATTAAAACAGACTAACCCAACTATTATTCATAGCATCAGAGGTATTTTTAAAAGAACTGGCAACATTTCCACGCATGTCGAAAATGGATATTAAACAAGATAAGAATCTCTACAGTTTAATCATAATATAAATTTTTCCAAAAAAAAGGGCAAAATAAAATGTTTGCTAAAATTTCAAAAGCTTGATGATTATAACATATGTACATGGGCTTGTATAAGATCATATATACGAGCATACCTGCGTGAAGGATGGTTCAATATATGACCAAAGACCGTATTAACCAGGATAAAGAAAATGCTTCATTTTAGCTTCCAGCTTAACCATAAAGCAGTGATGCCGTGCTATCATGATGCCAACCATGAAATTTGAATGGTGCTGGCATCATGGCTAAACTGGAAGCTGAAAATTATGCATTTTGTACATCCTTGTGTATAACATACGGTCCTGGATATGACCACACTTGATCTCATATATGACCATATTGTCAAGGATCCGAAAAATTATAGTATATGTTCACATATGGTTATATAAAGGGTGAAGAACGCAATTTTTAAATCTGGCAACATTCGAAGTGTCATTGTTTGACATTTGAACAATTGTTATTGTTTGCTAGTAGAAGGTACGAGGTTAGTAAAAATGGAGCGCTACACGAATGAACAACGCATTCTCATTGTGAAATTGTTTTACCAAAATGGTGAAAGTTTTGCGGCTACAGTTCGCAAATTGCGATCAATTTGGGGTCACAATAATGCTCCAAAAGAGTCAACTGTAAAGAGATTAATGGATAAATTTGCCGAAACTGGGTCTGTTAGTGATGTAAAGACAACAACGCGCCATCGACCAGGTCGATCGACCGAAAATGTCGCAGCTGTACGTGATGATGTCGCTCAAACTCCATCCACCTCAATTCGACACCGAGCTCAGCAAATTGGTGTCTCCGAATCCACTTTGCAGCGAATTTTGACGAAAGATTTGCATCTTCATGCATACAAAGTTCAATTGACTCAGGAACTGAAGCCAGCTGACCATGGACAGCGAAGGGAGTTCGTTAATTGGGTATTGGAGAGACAACATGAAAATGCTGATTTTGCCGATAAAATCATCTTCAGTGACGAGGCCGATTTTCATCTTGATGGCTTCGTCAATAGGCAGAATTGTCGCATTTGGGGTGAGGAAAATCCTCGAGTGATTCACGAGAAGCAAATGCATCCTCAACGTGTCACTGTGTGGTGTGGTTTTTGGGCTGGAGGAATCATTGGACCTTTTTTTATGGTGTTCGGTATCGTGAAATGATAACCAGTTTTTTCTTGCCTAGAATTGAAGAAATGAATGTGGAGGGCATGTGGTTCCAACAAGACGGCGCCACATGTCATACAGCCAGAGAAACAATTCAATTGCTGCATCAGTCATTTCCCGGTCGTGTTATTTCGCGTTTTGGAGATCAGAATTGGCCGCCTAGATCGTGCGATTTAACACCATTCGATTTTTTTCTTTGTGGTTTTTTGAAGTCGATGGTTTACGCGAATAAGCCGACGACGACTCAAGCCTTAAAAGAGGAAATTGGACGCTGCATTAATGAAATACCGCAGCATTCATGCAAAACGGTCATTGAAAATTTCATTAAAAGATCGCGTGCATGCCAGCAAAGCCGCGGCGGCCATCTGCACCATATATAGTTCCATACATAACCTCATTCTGTCTACTTTACGATATAATAAAGTTTCACAATTTTTTTTTTAATTTCTGTGTTTTACTTAAAATTTAAAAATTGCGTTCTTCTTGGGACACCCTTTATGATAATTTATGACTATATATCAATCATATAACCACAAATTTGGAATCCGAAAAAACATGGTCATATATTGAATCATGTATGTACTAATATGGTAATGTATGCCCATGTATGATCATATACAAAACCAAAGTTGATCATATATGTCGATTTTTACATGGCAATAAAGACACTATACAAAAACAAAATTATGTTATATAATATTGTATTAATTGGTTTAAATATAGAGCCCATATTTCAGCTCAGGAATACATATTCCTTTTATTAGTATTATTATTATTAAGTAAAGATCTAACCCCACGGCCGGCACTGTGACCCAAATGGATCTTTTGTACCAAAGATCATAAAACTAAACCAAATTATGCATTATATTCCCAATGAACTTTAATATAGAAGATGGAGAAGAGTTTCTAATATCTTCTGGACCTAAAAAATTCCTATGAAAACATTCCTTCTGTGGATGGTTGATTCGTTTTCCCTTAAGACATAGTCGACAAAGAGGCGATTCTAACAGATTCTTTTTCCCCAAATGATATTTTAATCCGAAGTGTCCGGTAAGAAATTCTGTTAGTAATCAAATGTCGTTGCTAGCAAAGTCCATTGGTTGTTCTCCCTCCCTAACCAGGACTGCTATGGTGGGCGAGTATACCCCACGATACGGTCCCGGTCCTACTAAAGATGTGGAAGAACTCATTCTATGTAGTTCATCCGCGACCTCGTTACCACCATGTCCACAGTAACCTGCTATCCAGTAAAGAGTAACTTTGCTATGCGCGGGCAACTTTTGAAGGGTATCAAAACACTCCAGAACTATTCCTGAAATGAATCTGCACGACGATAAAGCCAGGAGTGCTGCTCGGCTATCAGATAAGTTAGAAATATATGATCCCTTTAGACACTTATCAATATTCAGTAGAGTATTCAAAAACCGAAACCGAAAACCGGTCAACCGGTTTCTTTTTTTTTTAAAACCTTACCGATCGGTTTCGAATATTTTGTGAATTCGAAGAAAACCGAAAACCGGTCTTTTTTGTTCGGTTAACCGGTTTTTTTTAATTACATCACCAACTGGGTTACTTGGTCTCTTTTCCTTTTTCCGAACACTCATAATAGTTTGTTTGGTTATGAAGATTTTGATGTAAGTCTGATAGATTCCTATGAAGACTTAACTTTAGATATTCCAAATTCAAATAGTTTTATTTTTGATCTAAATAACACAATAAACAGTATTCAAAATCCTAAAAAAGACTGTACAAAATCATTCATTACTATATGATGATTTCATATATCTTGATAAATGCGACAAAAGAACTGAAAAGTTGGAAAATTTATATAATTGTCTTTTGACTATTTGTCCAACATCTACTATTAGTGAAAGAGTGGGTACGTTCGTAAATGCAGAAAATTTGTGCATTACTGCGGCAGTTATGCCAATTTTTGTTGCTGATGCGTGATCATCTGTTGCAGATGCTTTGCTACTGCTCAACAACTGCACAGTTTGCTTTTTAGAACGTTTCGCAAAAGATATAATTATGTTCACCGCAATAACATTGACAACTTTTTGTTAACTTATAATAAAAATAGAATTAATAGAAAGATGAAACGACTTTTAATTATTAAAAATCAATTAAAACGAAAAGGAAGACTAATTTTGCACTATTGCATCAGACACTTTAATGATGCCATAGTTGCAAAAATTTGCGCCAGCACTGTCGTTTGCATAAAAAAACGTTTGACGTAAATCAGTGCTGCCAAGTGATGCTTTTTTGAACGTTTTACTTTTATTATTCTACAGTGATGCGCAACTACTGCATTTACGAACGTACCCAGTATTTTCCACTTCTTGCTTTATCAAAAGCAAACAAAAAAATCGACTTAAAACGAAACATTTAAATTGCATAAATATGAAAAATAGATTTTCTTTTTACATGTTTAAAATGTAATATTAAAAAAACTTATTGAATGCCAAACGTTTTAAACGTTAAAATTACTAACGTACTTATTTTACCCAATTTACAAACCTAATGATCTCTATTCATTTGTTATGAATATAGTTTTATAATATTAATTTTTAAGATGTTATATTAAAAAATATTAAAACCAATAAATAAAATGGTGAAATGAAATACAATAAAAAAATATTATAAAATATTTTTTTTCCAAAGAATGTATTTTTTTATTTTTATTACTTTATATATTAAATTTATTTTTCTCTGTTTGAATTTACAACAATTAACAAATTATATAAGCTTTTTATTAAAATTAAAAAAAAAACGAAAAAAACCGGTGGACCGGTTTTTTCTGCAAGAACCGAAACCGAAACCGGTTTTTTTAAAATTCGAATTTTCGAAGAAAACCGAAACCGGTTTTTCCACAAGGCCGGTTTTTTTAATACTCTAATATTCAGTCTAGCGCATATGAGTATAGCCTGTAATTCAGCTTGGAATACCGTTGGCTACTTGTCCATTGACTCCGATATCCTCGTGTTGGGTCAAAGACCCCCCACACCGGACTGCAAGTGTTCACTACTAGCCCAGCCGCTGCCCATTCCGCCCTCCTTGAGATAACAATCCTCCTGAGAAGGCCTTGTTCCCTAAAGAATTCAAGATATTCGTATGACCCTTAAGATAAAAGCTACCATCATGTTCAAAGCTTAATCTACATACAGACAATGATGCTGAAGTTCGAATGAAGATATTTAAGCGGATTAGACCAACAATGACTTCCATATCCAATGTTGGGCTGGTCCATACATATTCCTAAGAATTTACGGTTTCGGAAAATTCAGTAATATTTTTTGTAATATATTTTTTCCTATTTAACTTAAACAAGAGAATCGTTTTGAAAACAATTTTAATAGAGTTTGATTATAATTTGATTGTTGTAGTATTTGATATGGCAACAAATTTGTCATTTCCTTAAATATTTAAAATAACAATGAAAACAAATCCTTACAAATAAATCAAAATGTGATTTTTAAGTTTAAAAAAATTCACTTAAATTAAATTTCCATTACAATTCTTTATGGATTTTCCAGAAAAACTTTGGTAATGGGAGCAATAAAATCATGCATTACCTTGTAATATATTCCTTACCCTATATCATTATTTTTTAACATAAAGTAATGAGCTACTGCATTATTTAGAAACATCAAGTAATGACTTATCGATAGTTGGTTTATTAATGCATTACTTTGTAATGTTTATTCTTTCAGCATTATTTTGAAAGTTATAATTTGCCGATAATTAGTTACAAAATGCATTTCTAACTTATTCATATTCCGAAATTTAAGCTTTATTTAAAAATATAAAGTCATGAGCTGCCGGTAATTGGTTACATAAATCATTACAATTTATGACTCTTAAAACCAACAATTTTTTTAACCTACCTTATACTAAAACTTTTAATTTTATATTCAAAGTATTTTTCGGAAAAACTTGCTATACAAATTACAAAAACCGACCTCTAATGGGTTATATTTCAACTACCTTTACAATGGTGGCCATATTATCAAAATAATATTATATACGGCGGGGATAGTGGCAAGTTCGTGTTTTCACTTTAAGTGGAAATGAAAGCCAAAATAGGGATCTCAACTTACAATAAATATTTAAGTATCCAATAAATATTACTGTATATTTAAGTATATGTGACCTTCTCCGAGAAAAGGGACCTAGTGTGTCAAAAAACGGGTTTGGACTTAAGAGTGGATTCTGGTACCTAAAAGGGTGCCAGAAAATCGATAAAAATGAGAAAAACATTAAATTTTTACTTTTTATTGATTTTTTGGTTTTAAATTGTTTTTCTTCAGTCTTCGAATTTTTTTGGAGTTTGGACTTTTTTTCGTTGTTTCGTGATCTGGTACTTCGATTTTCTTCCGTTTGACGATTTCAGTTTTTTCTTTTTTTGGCGCTTTGACTTCAGCTTTCTTTTGATCGTGATCCGAAAGAACCAAAATTGCGAAATATTTTTTAAGATATTGATAACACTCGTTATATAGTTGGCACAAGACTGAAGCGTCGCTTTATTCATTTCCTTTCTTATAGTTATTTTTACAATGTTCTTCGTATTAGTATACGCACATCAACTTTTTGCTGAGAGCGAACAGATAGCTGAGAAGGAACAGAGCAGCAAGAAAAGCAAAGGAGTTGTCACACTAAAAGCGAAAAAAAATACGTCACCACATAGGCATGATGTCACCAAAGTCGGCACCCAATCATAACTAACCATACGAAAGGGCATCTGCCAACTGAAGGTGTGTTCACAGTGATAATGCGTTATGAAACTTTAAATGCGTTTTCCTCAAAACTTAATTTTCACACACTAGGCCCCTTTTCTCGGAGAAGGTCACATATGCATAACAAACTATTTTCTCACTACCTATCCGCAAAAACGTAACTATAGACGCATCTTTGATTTAGCTGAGATGTTAGTTGATAAAAAAAGTTAGACCTTTTTTATTAAGAGCTTATATATAATCCACAATTAAAGCTTTCTATGTATTGTTTATATAATCCGCGATTAAAGCTTTTTATTTATAGTTTACATAATCCATGATTTAGGCTCTCTATTTAAAGTTTATATTTATAATCCTCTATTAAAGATTTTTGTTTAAAGATTATATAATCCACGATTAATGATTTTTATGTAAAGTTTTTTAAAATTAACAATTAAAGCTTTTTATGTATAGTTTATATAATCCGCGATTAAAGATTTTTATTTATAGTTTATATAATCCACAATTTAACCTTTTTTCTATAATCCACCATTAAAGCTTTTTTATATAATCCACCATTAAAGCTTTTTATTTAAAGTTTATATAATCCACGATTAAAGCTTTTTATTCAAAGTTTATATAAACCACGCTTAAAGCTTTTTATAATTAACTTATATAATCAACGATTAAAGCTTTTTATAATAAATATATAAAATCCACAATTAAAGCTTTTATATTATATTTTTACACTATAAAATAATCAAAAAAACACATAATATTCAATAAAAATAATTCATTTATTCTTTTTGGTTATAGTTTAATTGTGCATTTTTAAACTTATTGCTGTTTCATAACTATAGACGCACTTTTAAAAAATTAATCAAATTCACTTTTAAAAACTTAAATAAAATATTATAAAATTAATTAATAATGGGTAGGGCCTCCCTTATTTTGAAAAAGTTCGAAAATTCTATCTGTCATACTATCTATCAATATTGGGGGTTTACTGCATAAACCCGGCGAGCCAATATTTCCCAAATTTTCTCCATTGGGTTTTGATCAGGAGAACAAGTAGGCTAATCCATAGTTTTAATATTTTTAGACTGAAACCATTCTTTTGTATGTCGACTTTTATGAACTGAAGCGTTGTCCTGCTGAAAAAGTTGCTCTTCATTGTTGTTGCTTTCTAAAAATGGCACCAATTTGTCTTCCAAAACTTTAACGTACTCCAACGAATTCATCCGACAACTTGGAAATGCCAAATCAAGCATACCGTCGCTGCGAAATGGTCCCCAGGACCATTAAGGAACCGCCACCGAAATTTCGTTTCGAGAAATATCGTGATTCCTTCCGTAGATCTCTCCAAAAGCAATTCAAACCGTCTGGAGCATCAAGATTGAATGTTTTCTCATCTAAAAAAATCACCTAAAAACAACAGAATAGAAAAATAAAAAATTTAAAAAAAAATTGATAAATTTTAAAAACCGACAAAATCAAAAATCATAGAACTAATCTTTTTCCAGTTTGTCTGCAAATTTTTCTTTTAAATCTCTAAGCGAGCTTGTTTGTGCCGAGGAAGTGGTTTTGGCATTGTCATTAGCTTTTGTCTTGTTATAGTTCCAGACTCCTTTAGGACTTTACTTATCATAAATTTTGACACTTTCAAGCCGCACTCATTAGCAATCTGTGAAAGGTTTTTCATAGAATTGCTTGCAGCATTTATAACCTGGCGTCGATCTCGCTCTGATACCTTTTTTTCTCCCCCCTGTTTTATTCTTCCCGTATTCACTTTGATTTTTTGCAAAACTTTCAACAACTTTATCCGATCGCTTAATTTTTCGTCCAATTTCCCGATAACTTAAACCAATTTCTAAAAAAGCAAAAATTTTGCCTTTTTCGATCGCACTTAGGTATGTACCACGGGGCATTTGGTTTAAAAATGCAACAAGAAAATAATTTAACAAAATTAGTATTAAATTTTGCGATACAACTTTTGTTTTAACTCATTTAAATTGATTTTTTAACAATGCGTCTATAGTTAACCCATTAACGACGAATGGGTAGAAAAATACCCAAAAATAGAGCTGTCTTAAAAAAATTCTAAAAATTCTGTTTTCCCGAATTGATAGAAGAAAGATAAAGTTATTAAAAAAAATTTTTGGAGTCACATGGGACCATGACTTGGGGAAAAATTAGCGGGTCAAAGGTCACTAATTTTACAAAGTTGAAAAATTTTGACATAAATGGATCTGGAATGTTTTGGGAGTGGACTTTCCGAAAACTATTTTGTGGCCTGATCGCATAACATGTCTTCTATCTAAAAAATAAAAAGCAGCGGGATAGGTTCACTCCTCTGGGCTCCAGGTTCAATTTTATGGCATGGGTATTAAAATACCCACTTAGGCATAAAAGGGTTCTAAAACAAATTTTTATTTTTCTTATTTATTTAAATGAATTGCAAGTAAAAATGTGTTTCTTGAAATGTTTTTTTAGGAATTCATAAAAAAATTGTTTTATTATATTTTATTTGTATTAAAATTACATGTAATATAAGAAAAAATTATTATTTAGATTTTTTTATTTTTTCAATATTTTTTGGAGTATCGGCATGAAACGATGCAAAACACTCCTTTGGATGTAAGTTTGCGTGGCATTTGGTGCATCCATATTCAGTTTTACCTCCACATTGTCCACAGCGGCCGCGATGACCAATCTTTTCAATCATATGATCAAACTTATCCATCCGCTTTGCCATTACTTGGGCGTTCGTTCTTTTATAACCACGGCAACGAATTTCAGGTACTGTTATCAAAGCTTCTACGACACTTATGCGAAAATCAAGTTGACTTAGGACTGGCACGCCTTCAAGTTTTCTGCAGATGCAGTGTAGCTTCCAAGCATTTACCATAGCAGCATCCATAGCATTAGTAATTAACGGCCAGAACAATTCTTGCCCCGAATTTGAATGCGATAGTTATTCATTGCATTATCAAACAAATCAACTCCACCCATTCGCTGATTGTATTGGTGTATGAGATTCGGTTGCTCAATCGTTGCCATCTTCCGATTTTCCCGATCAAATCTCTTGGCTCGGCACATCGGCGCTACACCCAAGAAATTGGACATCACAGTGACCACCTAAAACAAAAGTAGTTAGTTTTGGAAAAATAAAGTAGAATTAAATATATTAACCGAATTATCATTCCAACGAACAGCGATTATTTTGTTGTTTTTGTCAAAACAAAAATCTGATGAACCTCGGGGCTTTTTTTCATCAATTTTAAATCATTCAATGTAGCATTATTGGTGCGATTGTCACGAACGGTACCATTTGCAAAATATCCTTTTTGAGTCAATTTGCATAGCAACTTATGGCTAGTAAAAAAGTTGTCAAATGTAACATTGTGTTGGTTTGGGTTTGATAAATTGTCCAACAATCGTAATACTACATTTTCTCCTAGACCACAATCGGCGTTATTGTTGGCAGAAGCGCAAGTATACGGAATAAAAAAAAACAGTATCCAGTCGCTGAAGCTAAGACCCAATATTTGTAGCCAAATCTTATCGGTTTACCTCTTATAAACATTTTTAAAGAGTGACGACCGTAGTATGCAATCATCTGTTCATCCACTGAAAGGTTGTGAGCAAATACACCAAATTGCATAAATTTTTTATTTAAGATATCATTCAATGTAGAAATTTTGGCAAATTTATCATTTACATCCAGATTTTTATTATCACAAACGTGTATATTTTGTTTTATTTGTTCGAACCTATCTCGACTCATTGCATCTTTTACAATCGAAAATCCTAAAGATGCTTGATTTGACCAGTATGATCTGGTGCTTGGTAAAGTATTATATCCTGTAAGATACAAGATTCCAAAAAATGTTTTTATTTCCGAAATTGAAGTAATGAAACCAGGAACATTTTTTTATCCAGCATATTCAATTGTTCTTTCGACGATCATATTCATGACTTCGTCATCGAAAAAACATTCCCATAATTGTAGTGGTGTGAACGAACCTATCAAATCCGAAAAAAAACTAAGGATTTGTAAACAACAAATTATGGCACAAAACTTACCAATTTTCTCATACAATGCTTTTTGAGCATTTTCCTCATTGTCAAAAGGCTGTTTATCAAATTTGTAATTATGCGCTTTACTCCATTTAGGTTTATTTCCCACAGAGACACGACCTTTTTTTTGATATAGATGGCTGGGGTTCATTGTCTGTATCTAATGTATCAGAGATTTCTTCCACTAACTCAGAAACCACTGGAAGGTTTTTATTATCATCATTATAGTGGTACTCAATCTCAAACTGGCCAGGCATTTCATTAGGAAATTGAGTTTTATCGTATAGTATTTGAAGATTATCATCTATATCTTCATTGTCGCTTATCTCATCAACCTTATCCGGCGGAGTAATCACAAAATTTATTTTATCTGTTTTATGGTTGAAGACATTTTATTCCTCGTCACTAGTCCATCCATCTATTTCTGCTTGTAAATTAGTTACAGTTAAAACTTTACGATTTCGAAACATTTTCACAAACTTTAAAATACGACACTATTACTTTTTCAAAGATTTACTGAATATATATCGCAATCACGACACACAATGAACTGCATGTATCAAATAACACAATAAACTGTAGCAAAAACTTTCGTTTGCATTGAACTTCTCTTTCTCTAGCCAAAAAACGGTGAAGTCCCAAATTATTTTTTAAAAATCACAACAAACACACCACACGCACCATACATACCACACACAAACACAACACACAATGAAATGCATGTATCAAAAAACACAATAAACACTTTTACTTGCTTTTAATTATTTTTTCTCTATGCATAAACGGGGAAGTCCCAAACTATATTTTAAAAATCACACCACACACACTATACATACCACACACCACCTACTTTGTTTTCATGCCAGCAATTCAACTGTTATAGTTCAAATAGATTAACACACCAGATTTTCATCAAAACATACAATAAATATGTTTATTGCTACCATTTTTATGTTATTATATTTTACAAAAAATATATATTTTAGAACACGTTAATGCCTAAGTGGGTAGAAAAATACCCACAGGTTCGTGTGCGACAGATAAAAAAAATAAAAATACCACGTCAATATAAATGCCCTAAATACTAACTGTGTGAAATTTTATCGAAATCGGACAACGGAATCGGGGGTCAGGCATTAATGGGTTAAGAAACACTGAGAAATACAGTTATAGGTGGTAGAGCTCTCAATTTAAAAATATGATAGCCCATATTTACAAAAACCATAGTACCGTTACTTTACTTTATTACACCACAATAAGTTTCATAATAATATTTGTTAAGCTTTAGATAACACAAAAAAGCAAAGCGTCTATTGTTATGATACGCAGTGTATTACTTTGAGACTCATTGCTTTTTAAATTCATCAACGAAGTACAGTATAAGGTAATATGTCGGCCCCTATGGCTATACAAAACTTCACCCATTACTTAGTAATGTATTGTTGTTCTGAATTATTTTTTATAATTTAATGTCATGTTCAAATTTCGCATAGTGTCTTTAAGTGTCTACATATATATATATGTTGTTTTTTAAAACAGGAAACATAAAATCAACACTCTTTATATATTTTACACTCACTCATACACACACACACACGAAATTTTATACATGCACTTAAAGTACACTCAATTCATGCCATTCCAATTCATAGCAATAATTGTATTTTGGTGTAGCACAGATCTACAACATGACAATATAAAACATTGTTGTTGTTGTTGTTTTTCTCTTCATATTCAAATGAAGAATAAAATGACCATATTAAATAACAAATAAAGAGTTACAACTTGTTCGATTGTAATACTTATTGTACATTAATTTTACAATATATCAACAACATCAGATATATATTTTACATATAAATAACTATAACTACATCTTAACAAGGAGTAACAAACAACTTTCGAGCATCTCTATAAGTGTTATATAAATTTCCAATTTTATGTTTGTTACATTTTGTTTTTGTTTTAAAAGATATTATTTTATTGTAATAAAATAAAAAGCAGATAATCAATATTTATTTTTAATATGAGCACAACAGGAGACCAAACTTGTCATAAATTTTCAAGAGAAAAATTTGCTGACAATACATTTGTCAATGTTTATTTATTACTGTATTTTATTTTTGTACTAATAAGATTTTAGTGGGTATTGCGGCCACAGTTGAATTGATAAATTCTTATTTATGGGTAACAAAATTTGGTGCTAAAGTTTGATATTCAGATGGTAATTGCATTTAAAACAAATGGAAAATTTTCTTAAGAATTGGAAAAATGGCATTGAACAATTTTTGAACTCAAAAGAAAATTTTACCCAGTAAAATGTTTAAGAATATGTTAACTTATAATTCTGGAACATTTTATTTTACCCTCGGTTCCATGAAACAGGTTCCAGAATTGATACCCGAGATTCAAAATAAAAGGTTTTACTGTCCCAGAACCACTTCAATAACTTGTTCTAGAATCGGTTCTAAACAAACCTTTTCTAGTTTGGATGAAACAAATCTTTTGCTAATGAGTCAAACTCCATTAAAAAGAACCGGTTGCAGAACATTAATTAGAAGCTATGCATTATTTCCTCCTCCACCTGTTCTTTTTTATTTTTCCCAGTTGGTATCTAATATATATAAAGTTCTAATTCTATCTTAATGTCTCTCTAGCAAAACTTAATACATTTAAAGCAAATACAAACAAAAACAAAAGAAAAACATTTGGAAAAACACTTTAAAGAAACAGAAACAAAACTAATAGAAAAAATATTGGTTTTATTAAAAAGCACTTTGAGGCAAAGAAAAAAATGTGAAAGAGGCAATTTAAAGCTTAAAAATCTTAAACAAAAGCTACCCAGCAAAAATGAAGCTGCCAAAGAAGTAATAAAAGCATCACTACTATGGCAAAGGCATCACTTCTTTTCTAATGGTTTCATCGATGAATTTAACATTAGCGTGTCATAGGATGGAAGTATTCAAATGTAGCTACTAGCATTACTCATACTTTACTCTAAGGAAGCAATGATAATACAATGATTAGGTATTCTGATGCATGAGTGGAAAATGTTCATATACTTTGTAGTATTTTAGCTTTGATGAAAATTCAATTCATAAGAATGCAGAAAAATAAATTTATGCATTGATATACAAATACTCTTTATTAAAACAAATAAATAATTCTGCATTAGTGAAAAAGCATTTTTGAAACATTTTTCAAATATTTTAATGAATTTGTAGACAAATAATAAAATATTTTTGGATAATTTACAAACTGGTTGTAAAATTTGGAAACATTTTTAGACAATTTTGAAATATTTTTGAACAATTTTAAATAATTTTTGTACAATTTAAAAACATTTTTAGGCAAGTTGAATTCATTTTTACAAAATTTTAAAAATTATTTTGATAAATTCTGAATTTAAACTGGAAATGGTGTAGTGTTAAATAATAAACATAATGCAAAAATGCACAGATTGCGTCCTCATAAATATTTAAGGCTGAAAAAATGCAAATGACAGGCCAGCTAGTTTTAAGTAAAGGTTAAAAAAAATCTGTTTTTCTTGATATTTCAAAACTTTTATAAAAATTGCAAAACTGCATGAGGGTTAGAAATTTTAAACTAAAATATAAAAAATGATTAAATAAAAAAATTAAAAAATTTCATCAGAACTATTTTTTCAATTTGAATAAATGCTTTAGATTTAAAAAAATATACGATATACTATACCATATGCTTTAGAAGTAATGAAGAGTGATTTTTTAAGATATTCATCGGGTTTATATCCAGATCACTGCATTTGAAATATGAACTCATCAATTCTTTGGAAGTGCCTTAGAATAACACGAAAGAATTATAAAAGAATGTCAACTGAAGTTTAGGAAGCAATGAAAGAAGTTATAGTCACAGAATGACTACCACTTTTTTTTGCTGGGTACTTTTAAGCTGAAAACTGGAATATCCAAAAAAGCAGAAACAGTAAAAAACCGAAAATTTCGAAAATAGACTATTTTAGATAAAATCTTTGATAAAAGATTTTTGGTTTAAACTCCATTTTTAAATTTTCAGAACAATATCACTTTCCAACAGCATTTTTGGAACAGAATAGCGACCGTACAATTCTGAAAGGGTATGTTGAGTAGATAATTTTTGTAGAACAAATTTATGGTCCAGCACGTCTGAGTTTTTTTTACAGTGGGTCAAAGTTTTCATTTTTTGGTCGAAGGGAGCATTATACTATATGAAAAAAATGCTGTAAGTTAATGTCTGAAAGAATTCTTATGGTCAGAGTTGTATTGTGGAATTGTATGAGGATTATTTTTGTGGAAGATCTTAACCCTCTAACTGGTCTCTTTATGGTTCAATTTGACCCTTTTTTCGAGAAAATCAAAAAATGTCCTTTAAAAAAGGACATTTAAGGATTAAAATATTCTACAAAAATGTTTGCCAGAAAATTTCAAAAATTCTTAATTTGTTGGACAGTGTAATTTTAAATTTATAAATATACGCAAATTTAACTAAGGTCTTTAAAGACATTTTATTAAATATGCAAGATTGAATACCATTAATTATGTGAATAACATGTGTTGAATTCAGTAAGATTCATCAGTTTAAAATTCTCCATATAAAAGGTGGCGCAAAAGTAATCCTCCTATCAGAAAATGCTATAAATTTTGCCATTGGCCCCTAATGTCAGTTCTGTTTTGACATTTGTGTAGTAAACACATGCGAAATACACGTTAATAAACAATGTTACGCTACACTGCTCCAGAACGCGGAATATTGGTGACTATTTATTTGTGATATAATGAAGATGATTTTTCATCAAAAATAATCATGAGTGATGAGGCCCATTTCCATCTTAGCGGGTACGTAAATAATCAAAATTTATGCTTCTGGGGCACTGAAAATCCGCATGTAACCCACGAAGAGCCATTACACCCGCTCAAAGTCACTGTATGGTGTGCTGTTTTCGCTGGAGTAGTCATCGGACCTTTTTTTCTTCGAAGACGTCGCGGGCCAAACGGTTACTGTGAATGGTGAGCGCTACAGAGCAATGATCAACGAGTTCTTTTTGCCGCAACTTGATGAATTGGGATTGGAAAACATTTGGTCCCAACAGGACGGTGCAACGCCACACACTGCACGTGCCGATGTGCTGAAGGATGCATTTCCCGGGCACCTAATCTCCCGTTTTGGCGATTTGCACTGACCAGCAAGACCGCCTGATTTGACCGCTCCAGACTTCTTTTTGTGGGGCTTTTTGAAATCGCGGGTTTATGTCAACAAGCCTCAGACTCTTGCAGCTCTTAAAGACAATATCCGTCAAGAATGTGAGGACCTATCGCCGGAAGTTTTGGCCAAAGTGATGGAAAATGCCATAAAAAGGGCTCAAATGACAATC
This sequence comes from Eustalomyia histrio, assembly GCA_949748255.1. Lineage (NCBI taxonomy): Eukaryota > Metazoa > Arthropoda > Insecta > Diptera > Anthomyiidae > Eustalomyia > Eustalomyia histrio. The sequence goes on from OX456526.1 coordinate 18,491,224, forward strand.
AACTGTGGCGGCGGCCATTTACATGACATCATATTCTCGACTTGATGTAAAAAAAATTAAAAGACCATATAAAAATAATCCACAAGAAGAATCAAAGTTTTTCATTTTTTTTTTTTTAAATTACAGCCAAAAAACATCGGAAGGTTATTTTTGCGCCACCCTGTATTTTTAAGTGAACATTCTACGTATGAGTTCTATAATATTTTAATAGCCTGTTCCTCAATCTTGAACGAAAAACTAGTCGAACGATAGCAAGTCACTCGAATTCGAGGCAATTTGGGTTTCTCTATTTCGAAAGGCTTCGATCAACTTGACTTACGTGTGTCAATTTTTGTTTCTTACGCATTTACAAATCACAGAGATGCCAAATCATATATTTTGAGCATTTGTTAAAATTTTCTTTAAAAGTAGCAAAAATACTACTAAACTGCTTAAAGACAAAAACAACCCTGTTTAACTGTGATCAGCTTTATATGACAAATGAAATAAAAAAAAACAATAATAAACAAATCAATTTTTATTTGGAAAGTCTGTTTATTTGTGAAAATTTTTGTTATCGATTGGTTGTGGGTGAAATTGTTGTTTGAAGAGCTTTTCTGTTGCCTGTTGTCTGTTCGGTGCGGTCACTGCTAAAGTCCTTGTAAAATAAAAGATGTAAAATAAAAAATGTAAATATGAGTTTCTTGGGCAAACGTAAGCCACAAACAACACACACATACCTTTTCCACTCAGCAACAGCGTAATAGGGGGTGAAACCGAGTTTAGTTTTCTGGTCAAATTTTCTTCCTCTGCGGAAAATTTGTTTGCTCCGAACACCAGAGTCCTTCTGGCAAAATCAGGCCTTTCTTCCATATAAAATACAAGCGTCTTCGGATGGTCCATTGTTGATTTTTTTTAACTAAAATTTAAAATTCTTAATAAACTATAAATATTTGTATTATTTTGTACTTACTTTTTGTTATCCATTGCTTTTTTACTTCATTTTGTTTTTAAAAATATCAAATATATATTTACTCGACAAAAAAAATAGCAAGTGACTGATTTTGACATTTGCGTTCGAGCTGTTCGAAATAGAAAAACCAAATTTTGTATGAAAACAGTTACGTTTTCCTTCGACTTGTCGTTCGAGTCATCGTTCGCATAGAAATAGAGTTAGTGGAACCCAAATCAGTTTTCTTTCGACTAGAAAGCGAACGAACGTGTTCTTTCGAAATAGAGGAACAGGCTATAATTAAATAGTAAGTATACGCCTTAGTGAAAGAATCAAATTACTACAAGGAATTTGGACCAACCAATCATCGATCATTACACTTAAACCAATTTATTTAATTAATGGAACATAGATACAATGAAATAGGTTCATACACTCACAAAAAAAAATTGTAATGGCAATTGAAAATTTTGCTGTTATTGCGGGAAATTTTACTAATTTGAGCCCAGTGGTATTCTTTCTACTAACACTTGTTTGCTGACGTGTAGTATAATACAAATTGTTGAAAAATTAGCTGCCGCTACTAAATTTTAGTAAAATTTTTGTAAAGTGGAATTTAAAATCTGTTTTTATTTTTTCATCGAACAATTAAATTTTTTTATTTTATATATATTTTTTTTTTTAAATATTTTAGACAAAATTAAAAAAAAATCAAAGGCTCCAAAATTGTAAAAACAAACAAATTTATCATTTTGTTTGAATTTCTTTTTTGAAAAATATTTAAATCAATTTTTTTTTTTGCATTTAAGGTAAAATTTTAATTGTTGCTAGGGCTGATTTTTAGAACCAAAAAAAAAAAACTTTTTATTGCCACTTTAATTTTTAGATATGAGTCGGTATATTCATTTCCGATCCCTTTTTTGGTATGTAACATTTTAAGGCAATTTAAGTTTGTAGGTGTAAGTTTAAATTGGAAATAGCATTTCCTTCAATATTAACTTTTTTAAAATTAGTAATTTTTTGTGCTAATTTTACCAAATCGGTTTTCAAAAATTTGTAAAATGATTTCTGAAATTAGCAACAAAAATTTGTAAATATTCTGTAATTTGTAAAATATAAATAGCAAAAAGATTTGCTAAATAATAATTTCTTTACTAAAATTAAGTACAAAAATAGTAAAGTACCCAGCAAAAAAAAAAAAAATGGTAGTCATTCTGTGACTATAACTTCTTTCATTGCTTCCTAAACTTCAGTTGACATTCTTTTATGATTTTTTGATGTTATTCTAAGGCACTTCCAAAATAATTCATGTGTTCATATTTCAAATGCAGTGATCTGGATATAAACCCGATGCATATCTTAAAAAATCACTCTTCATTACTTCTAAAGCATAAGGTATAGTATATCGCATATTTTTTTGAATCTTAAGCATTTATTTAAATTAAAAAAATAGTTCTGATGAACTTTTTTAATTTTTTTATTAAATCATTTTTTATATTTTAGTTTTTGTATAATAATAAATAAAATAAAATAAAATTTTATGAGGGTTAGAATTTATGCAGGTTTGCAATATTTATAAAAGTTTTGAAAAATCAAGAAAAACTGATTTTTTTTTAACTTTAATTGAAACTAGCTGGCCTGTCATTTGCATTTTTTCAGCATTTAATATTTATGACGACGCAATCTCTGCATTTTTGCTTTATGTATATTATTTAACACTACACCATTTCCAGTTTTAATTCAGAATTTCCCAAAATAATTTTAAAATTGTGAAAAAAATATTTCAAATATGCCAAAAATGTTTTAAAATTGTGCAAAAATTATTTAAAATTTGTTCAAAAATATTTAAAAATTGTCTAAAAATGTTTCCAAATTGTACAACCAGTTTTTAAATTATCCAAACATATTTTAAAATTTGTCTAAAAACTCATTAAAATTTTTGAAAAATGTTTTAAAAATACTTTTCACTAATGCAGAATTATTTATTTGTATTAATAAATAGTTTTTTTTATATCAATGCATACATTCCGCTTCTTTAAACTTATTTTTCTGCATTCTTATAAATTAAATTTTCATCAAGGCTTAAATACCACAAAGTATATGAACATTTTCCACTCATGCATCAGAATATCTAATCATTGTATTATCATTGCTTCCTTAGAGTAAAGAAAGAGTAATGATAGCAGCATTATTTGAATACTTCCATCCTATGACACGCTAATGTTAAATTCATCGATGAAACCATTAGAAAAGAAGTGATGCCTTTGACATAGTAGTGATGCTTTTATTGCTTCTTTGGCAGCTTCATTTTTGCTGGGGTAGAATTGAAAACCGTTTACATATTTTGCTTCAAACTTTTTTTATCTGAGTGTAGTATATAATAAATGTTTAATCGATTTTAGGTCAATATAACATTTCATAGTAATTATGTAAAATTTCATCAACTGCAAAAAATATTTCATAATATTTTTTTTAAATATTTTGGTTATATTATTAAAGATGTAATAAGTGAAGATTACATATTATTTACACAAAATAACTGCCTTTAAGACAGTTTAATTGTCATTGTTATTTGCGTTATTTATTAAATGTTTCATAAATATTAGTGAAATTGTTACATTAGATGAAAATTTAAACACCTTTTCTTTGGGACTTACGTATATTATTTTTATTTATTTATTTGCTGTCTCATACACAAGACTTTAAGTCTTATATTGCACTATAGAACTGAGTATATTTAAAACAATAATAAGTTCAATACTTAGATTAATTTAAGTTAGGTTAGGCTAAGTTTAAAAGGGGAAATAGGAAGCGAAGAAACTCTCCCCTACATAGAGAAAACAGATTCATTGTGACAAAAAAATTTATTGCCAACCGAATGGTTTGGTTGTAGCCACCGACATATTTGTTTGTAGTAATAGAAATTTGCTTAATATAATAGAAATTTGGTTAATACAATTTCAGTTAATGCCAAATATTTCAATTGATTACCGCAACCAAATAATTCAGTTTCTGCAACCAAATAATTTAGTTGGCAAGGAATTCGGTTGTTATAAGGAATCGGTTTTCTCTGTGTAGTAGCAAAAAATATTAGTACAGTACCGGTTATGTACTGGCTTACTTTAACCATACAACTACTAGTACAAGCTCTACGGGTTCTATATAGAAATAATTGTAGAATTTAATATGGAGATGTAATACACACTTTGGAACTTGCTGTGGAACTTATTTAAACATTATAATTTAAGAACGAAAAATAGAGAGCAAAACTGGTACAAATGTTGTAATCGCGGAGCTAGTTCTAAATTGACTCATTGGCATTAGTATAGTACCACTTGCTAATCAATTCAACTCACAGTAAAATAAATTAAGATTTTATTATTAAAAACAAATTTTCCGTTATTACTAAAATATTTTATGACTATTACACAATTTTCTACCCATAATAATTTTTTCGTACAGTTCGTTGCTTTGACTTGAAATAAATCTTTTAAATCAATAAGCATGTTGACCAATTGACCAATGAACAAATAAACTCGTAATTTTGTTTATGTTTTCAGATGCATTTTAAAATTCGAAAAATTTCAAATTTTTCCTGAAAAAAAAAAAACAAAATGAACGTGAAAGTTGAAGACTTTTCTTTAACCCAATATCGAAAAATACATATAATTTTTTTTTATTTTTAACGCTGATTAATCTCTAATTAATTTTTGTTAAAATTTACCCAACTTATAATACTCCTACTATAAGTAGGGTAAATTTACTCTGTGTGCGTAAATGAAAAAAGGTACACACATTATGCGTAAATTGATAAACACAAAATAGGTAAAATTACATTAAATGGCCTAAAATTTAAATAAAATTTTAAAAGTGAAGAGTAAATTTACTAAAATTGTGCGTAAAGAAACATGATTTTCCTGTAAATGTACAGATATAATTCGGAAAAATCCTAAAATAACAATAAATTTTTTGTTTAGTAATTCCAAAAACCTAATAAAGTTTTCTTTTTAAGTTTTAAAAAATTTTGTAATTATTTTTTTCAATTTTAATTTGTCATAATTTTTAACCATTATACCAGCAAAAAAAAAGTAGCAAAAGAAGAGAAAAAGAAGCACTGATTTTGATTCCGGTGTTGTGAAAATTTGGATCGGAACCAATGATTTTTACATAGGGGTGTCATAGGGTGGAAGTTTTCTTTTATGATCCTTTTCAATAGCATCTAAGGCCTTTTTATGGTTTAGTGAAAAATGAGATCTTTTGTTCTACCCAAAAAATTTTGAATTTGCAATTTAGATTTTTACAGAAATCAGTAATCGGGCCTTAGCCTCATTTTCACAATCTCCCGTTAGCTTCTACCTGGGAATTTAACTGACACAATTGTTGTTGTTTCCTATATAAAGTTTGAGTTTTACTGTTCATTGAATTTTAAAGGGAAATTCAGCAATCGAAATTCGAAATTCTTGCAATTTTTACTACAATACATTTTTTACTTTTTGTATCGTCATAGATTTGAAAAGTATTAAATTTCATTAAAAAACACATTTTTATAAGTTGTGAAAAAGAACTGCCTTAGAAGAGAAAATCAGAACAAAACGATACTTTAGAATCAATGAAAAATTTATTCCTTAAGAATCACTTCCATTTATTTTTGCTGGGTATAAGTTAGTATATTTACAAACTTTGTATGTAAAATTTTTATTCAACAAAATAATATTAATTTTAGGAGAATGTGTTTTAAATAGTAAACACATAGTAACTAAAAATAATTCGTGTGTGTATTATTGTATATAAAAGTGTGCGCCAAAAAGTTTTACGCATTTGGTGTTTATATTTACCAAATTTTTGTAATATTAAATAAAACTTTACCCGTTTTTAGTGGTTAATTTACAAGAATTTTTTATAGTGTATATTTTTCAAAAAAATATTTATTTTTTTAACTTTTTTATGCATTTGATAAAAATGATTTACTGTTATTTTCCGATTTTGTTTTAAATTTAATAAAAATTTACCCACAAATTTAAATTTGGTTTGTTATTTGTTTAAAAAGAAAAAAAAAATGTTCAAAAAATTCCAATTTTGTTTTTATTTAAATTGTTTGTTTATATACAAAATTATTTCAACACAAATTACTAGAACTTCATATATATATGGCCATTCAAAAATAATGTGTCTATATACTGGATGTGTAAACATTTTGTAAAATAAAAAACAAACAATAAAATTGAAATTATCAAATTTAAGAAACTAGATCCTTTTTAATTTTTTTTAAAATGTTTTTATTACTCAATATATCAAAGCAGCTTCGCTGTTCATCTTCAGGAAAAAAATTTATATATCTGCCGCTAAAACGCGGAGTTGAAAACCATCTGTATTGTTTAACGTTCCTTTATAAACTTGATAAAGGAACGTTTGTGTTTGACAGCCATTGATAGCAGACTACTGCGTGATTTGATTTGCAGATTGAGAAGAAAATGAAAATGACAGTTTCCATGGTAAAAATCTATGAATTGCTCCCCTATCCACCCTCTTCTCCGGATTTAGCGGCGAGTCACAATTCCTAGTTTCTAAGAAGTGACAAGGCGGAAAGAGATTTGACTTCAACGATGAAATCATCTTAGAAACAAATACCTATTTTGATGACCTCGACAAATGAAAAAAAAAATTGGATAAACTTTGCACAAAGTGCATAGAACTTAGGGGAGACTATGTTAAAAAACGAAATGATTTTTCATTCAAAAAGTCACGTATATTCGCAATTTTTTGTTTGATAAACTTTCTTTTTTACCACAATCCTGACAAAAACTCAAAACACATCAATGACTTAGGGGCGCATATTTAAAATTTTCAAGACCTAGAGATGGGCAAAAGGTAAATACCCAAATGGTAAATACCCAGTGAAATTGGTAAATTGGGTAAAAAAGGGTATATACCCGGGTATTTACCAAAAAGGTGGGTATAAAATATGTTGTAGAAAATTTGGTGAACAAAAACATTTTGCAGCAATATCAAGGATAGTAAATTTTATAAATAAAAATAAAAATGCTTATATTAGGGTGAGCCGATTTCTTAGAACAAAAATATGTCGATATTGTGCCATCGATTTTTCGATAGCTTTTGGCATGAGAAAAAAAGTTCCACTACGACATATCAAAAAAATCATTTTCGAATCGCCCAAATTTAAATTATTTAACTTTTTCTCAACTTTTATTTTAAAGGGTTTTTTTAGTAGGTAATAAAAAAATCGGCTGATTTATTTTTTTAAATATTACCTTTCCAAGGTGACATACAATACATGCGCGGTAGGCTAGTTACCAACTATCTAGATAGCTTATCAGTACGAGGGTCGTGGGTTCGATTCCCACCAGAGGCTCTGGTCTGTTTTCGCTACAACGCACCGATGGCCTTTGTTGCTAGTGCTCGGTTAGCGTATTAGGATATAATTTGTAATTATATGATTAATATAAATAAATAAAATCTTTTAAATGTAAACAAAAATTGTTGTTGTTGTACAATACATGCAAATAATACAATATAACATATGAGCGTGTGAAAATAGAAATACGACTGAGAGAAACGTAGTAGTCGTATTTTTACGAAAAACTGATATCACCATCGCCTTTAACGTGCGAATTTCTTGAGAAATGAGCTATTTGATATTATTTATTTAGACATAAAAATTGGTTTGGAGCCTTAAAAATAACATAACAGAGTAAAAGCGTTTTTTCGACAAAAACTCGTTTAAAAACACAAAAAAACAAAAACATTTTTTTTATTACCTACTAAAAAAACCTTAAAATAGGAGTTGAGAAAAAGTCGAAAAATTTAAATTTGGACGCATCGAAAATGATTTTTTCGTTATACAACATTATGGAAACTTTTTTCTATCGAAAAATCGATGGCACAATATCTATTGCTAAATCGACCCACCCTAATATATATATTTATTTTCGCAACATTACATTATCCAATCGAAATCATTGTCGCTGAAAGTTTTATCGTCACTTGCAATCCGAAAATAATTAAATGAACAATGAGGTGTAGAATGGGTGATACTAGTGGAAGTGGAAGTTGTCTCCTCAAATGAATTGGCAAAATTGATTGCATCCTCAGCCGATACAATTTTTGGTGAAGTATCCTTTTATCGTATGTCTTTGTTGGCGAGATTTCAAACTCTTTTTATAAACACCCAAATAAATTCCCCAAAAAAATGTTTTTCTCTTATTTACCCGGTATTTACCCATGCATCAGATAAATACCGGGTAGAATCCCATCTCTACCAATACCTCGTCAAAGTGTTTTTTTATTTTTTTATATATTTTTTAGTTTTTTCCTATAGAATAAAACATATGAATTTTTTTTTTTTTTTTGAGAAAACAAAGTCATTAAAAATTTGCGAGCACTGCTCCACGAGAGAGCTTATATCATTAAAGACCTGAGGGTCAATTCTTGTTCTGTGAAACGGTGAAATGAAAAGTTTTTTCACGTTTTCATAGTACTTTTGATTCGCGTTCTGTGAAAAAATGTAAAGAAATATCAAAACGTTTTCATATGAAAAAAAAAGTGGAACGAAACAAGATTTTTTCACGATTGCACATCACTGGCGATTCTTGTTTTGTGTAACAGTGCAAACAACTGTCAAAATATTTTCATATGAAAAAATTGTTTACACAGACTATTTATAAGTGAAATAAACATGAAGAAGATTGTAAAAGGAAAGCCAAAAGGAATATTTAATTATTTATTAAGAAAAGCATGTGGACATTGCAAACGATAAGTAAGTAGCTTAATAACCATAATCACACTTTTATTAATCCCATATTTACAGATTTGTAACTGCAGATGGTGCCAAATTTAGAGACGAAAAGTGTAACGAATTAGCGGCGAGCCTTAACAGTTTTAGTGGGACCCAAAAGGACAGTGAAAAATGTCAAAAGTATGGCATTTTTATTTATAGTTTATTTATATTCTTTATGAAATTTTTTTTCTTTAAGTAATATTAGACTTCATACGCGCACCAAATATAGTTCACTTAAAGTAAGTCGATATAAATCCATGAAGTGCTTGTCGGTTGTCATGTCGAATGGATTGTGGTCAGCACGAAGTATGCGTCTCAGCACTCTCAAAAAATTCCTATAAATTATTAAATTATTTACTGCAATGAAATGCTTGTAACATCATTGTCTTACCTTTGTTCATCCGGAATTCTTTGAGTAATATCCAATAATACAATTAATCCAGATATTTTTATATAATTATTTAAAATAAATTTTACGAACTTAATTCACTTTTGTTTACGTTTTTCTCTGTTTTGACATTTGCTTTAAATTTTGGATAACACAGTTACACAATTTTCATGGGTACAGTGCGAATGAAATATATTTTTCATAATACATAAGAGAATCGCAATTTATGTATTTGTGAAAAGTTCGAGTGAAAAGTGCTTATGAAAACGAAAATGAAAAGTTTTTTTTTCACTTCACATTATCACAGAACGAGAATTGACCCTCTGATTTTGTAAAAATGGAAAATTGTTTTTCTGTTGCAAAAATTACAGGTCTCTACACACAAAAAATAAATTCGTGCTATAAGCCGCATTTATTCTCAAACAAATGATTCGATTATAAAGGCGTTTCCATTAAGGGCGGGCAGATGTTATCGCGGCACCGCTGTGTGAAATGTAGCGCCATGCGGCAGGAACCATATGACGTCTACGTCCATACCGTTCAATAAGGCTTAAAATAATTTGGGTTATCATCGTTCTGTAGCACTCGCCGATGACGGTGATAGCCTTATTAACGTAGTTTTCAAAAAAGAACGGACCAATACTGATGCCGGCACAAAATCCGCACCAATCAGTAATTTTTTTTGGATGCATTGACACCTGGTCCCATATACGAAAATTTTGCTTGTTAACATAGCCTTTCATCCAAAATGCGGCACGTCGCTAAAGATGATTTTTTATCTTTTATTTTTTTTTTCATTTGGACATGCTGCTCAATCGTGTAACTTGTCATGGTGCTTTGGCATCAGTAACTGATCATATTAGACAGACGCCACCAAAACAACATTGCAAAACCTAAGTAACCAAATTATTTGGTAGTTGGTAACTAAGTTTTGTACTGTCAACTGAAATTTTGTTATTACAACTAAACTGTTGTGGCCTTAATCGATTTTCTGTTGTCGCAACAAAAAATTCCCTAACCACAATCTATCCCTTCGCTTCTTGCTTGTCAGTAAAATTCATTATTCTCTCTGTGTGTAAAAATTATATTATGTAAATATATATTTTTTTTTTTAAATAAAAATAATGTCCAATAACATAAAAGTATTCATTTAGTTTACTTATTGAAAATTTATAATAATTTTACAAATAATTTCTATATGCATACATTATAGGCTTGTCATGTAACAATGAAGCGAACAATAAAATTTTAATGGACTTTGAATATGTTTTAACAAAATATACAATTCAATATTACATTTTGTTTGTTTTTCTAGCTTTCCTTAGAATTTATAAGTCCTTGTGTAATAAACTGTGACAATTACTTTTTGTAAAACATCATATTTGTCAGAATTATTTAGATCGACAAGCTCCTGCCTTTAATAAACATATTTTTGTATGTTCTAGTTACTTAAGATGACTGTCACAAATGTTGCCTGTTATTTACAACAAATTTGTTTAAAACTGTTGACAGCATATTAATGTTAATAATTTAGGGAGTACAGTAAGTCTTATATAAACATTTATGGTATACAAAAAAGAAATAAAATACAATTTTAATGCATTATAAAAATATTTAAAAAAACAAGTTATATGAAAGACATAATTATATAATTATCAGCTTTGTTGTATGACAAATACGAGAGTTGTTTTATTAATATTAAGGCTGGGTCTTTAAAAATCGAAAAAAAAGATTTTCATAAATTATTTTTTTAATATTATTGTGAATAATTCTTTCAATCTGTTGTGGAATTTTTACTACATCTTTTTTTTTTTTTTAATTCTAATCTTCTTTAAGTTGAATAAGAGTATTGTTACAAACATCCTACGTATTTCACTGTCTCGTTGCTTGTATGTATATTTGAATGACTGACTGTGAATTGTTGAACATCAACAACAAATAACAATTGTTAACAGGCATTTTACAACATGATGATTATCATCATGATGTTGCTGATGTTGTGAAAAATTTATTTATATAGTACATGTTATATAAATTTGCAGTACTCATTCACATTGTTAAAATTTAACATTCCTCATATATCGTACATTCATATATCCAATCATTTATAGTCTGTAATAATCACAACCACATAGTGTAAAATACTTTGGCTTTTACTCATACCAATGCAAAAAAAAAAAAGAAATAAAGTGTTGACATAACTGTAAAACAAAATGTGAAAAATATTTAAACAATACAAAACCAGTAACACATTTTAACATAATATTACAATTTTACGCATAAACAATTGTATGGGTAAACCATGCAAAATTATGTTTAAACAATATCCAATCGATGAATGGGAGAATATTTAATGGATACAAAAGAAAACAATAGCCCTGTGGGAAAAAAGAGGTCAGTTGAAGTTTGAGCATTTGTCCCCCGTCCAGTCTGAAATGAAATATCCTGTAACCGTGAAAACAAGACCGGTCTGGAAAAACTTCCCTGTGACTGGTGAAGACAGAACATATTCGGGACATATCAGTTAGATTAGGTATATGTGGTAGCTTGCAAATCAGACTCACTTAGACTATAAAGTCCCTCGTTATACCACGGAAGCTAGTAAAAATTATGTATATCACCAGTTTCTCCCGTCGAATCATCCCGATTGCCTCAAAAAGTCGGCCGATATCGACATCAGCCAAATCACCGAGGTCCTCAAAGAAACATGAGCCCAATTTCAGTCCCCTCCTGCAAGCCAGGGCAGGACAAGTGTAGAGAAGGTGTTCCGTAGATTCCTCCTCCTCTTCGTCACCACAGCTTCTGCAAAAGTCACTAGCCGCAACCCTTAACCAAACTGCGTGCCTTCCAATCAGACAGTGTCCCGTCATGACGGACACAAGTAGGGATATATCGGGCCTTGACAGTGACAGCAACCTGTGCGTGCGCAACAACAACAACATATCAGTTAAGTCGCACAAATCTGTTTAAGGAAAACGTGCCTGCGGGAAAAAAGGGTCTGTTGGAAATTGGGACTTAACCCATGGTAGGACAAAACAGGACCGGTTTCGAAAATACCTATAACAAGATTTTTAATAAGAGTACCGGTCATTTTCATATAAAAAAACCGTTCACTGTTACATTGAACCGGTCACGTGGCGTGTTTTCGGATAGGTCCTTTTCCTGCAGTGGTGTTTGATGACTTTAGGTGTCACAATTTAAAAGCAGCTTTATTCTAAATATTTTAATTGTATCGTGAAAATATGTGGTTGGGACAACAAATTAATTCAGTTGCTGCAACCAAAATATTAAGTTGGCAAACGATTCGGTTGCCAGGATGAATCTGTTTTCTCTGTATACTTTTTTATAAATTGAGTAAAAATCTAATTTTAAAAATATCCCTAGGGGTGTCCTTTTAGTCAGTTCTTTGACTTTTTTTGTGTAAGTCTTGTGGCGCGTTCTTTTAATCTGCCCTGTAAAAGATTCCTTTCGCCAGTCTTGTGTCATGTGACAAAGCGCTGACCGAAGAACATTCTCTGTCGCAATGGATTAGTCACGTGACATTTCCTGTAATAGTACCGTTTCCCATAACGAGTCAACATTAGAACCTTTTTAGAAAAACATACGATTAGGTTATGTTGAAAAGAGAAAGGGCCAGCCGTCCTTCATGATCGCTCTAAAATGGGTGACAAAAACCTATGTCAGAGAATCGGCATCTTGTGCGCTCTCTAAAACTACTTTGACAAACATTTCACTATACTTGATGAATTCAGTATCTCTCAGGTGTCCTATTAGTCTTTTCAAATCAACCCCCCAGACGGAAGGCCCGGTATAACATCCCGGTGCCGGTGCCCATTGGCCTACTCCTTGCGTAAGCCGGGAAAAAACAATCAAAGTGCTCCAGGGTATACCATTATACCCTGGAACACTACACACTAAAGAGTCACTCCATCCCATATTTGATGAGATTGTAGTGAAGAGTGGCCTGTGAGAATTCTAATCATGTTGAATAGTTCCCGTTTCCCCAGCCTTAAAATAACCTTTGCCCTGTTCACATCGGGTCTCCCCACAGGACTTTTGTGATCGCACCAACATTATACCAATTCCAGACCTTCTTGTACATGTTGGTGCTCCATTTTCGTCATCCGAAAAGTTTCGGATTTTGAAGGTTATCTGAGATCATGTTCCATCAATTTCTGCCCGGCTCATCAGCCCTCTCATTCCCCTCCACTATCCTGTGTCCGGTAACCCATATAAATCACAGACGACCCCTGCCAGAATAAGCGATTATCATCCTCTTGCAGTCCAAAACCGCCTTCGATTTCATAGACTCCTCTAACAGAGCACTAACCGCAGCCTTAATATCTATGAAGATGACTTCATTCCCCCAATTATTAGCCGCAGTTAAAAATCGAATGCACTCCGTAATACCAACAACCTCCGCCTGAAAAATTATGTTCTGGTCGGGAAGTGACAAGCACATTTCCATTCCCAGATCTCCACAAAGGATACTCAAGGACTGTCTGACGCCGGGTACGTCCGCAACCAGAAGACAACTACTCGATCACCATCAGCCGTAAGTGTAGCCTCATATCTAACTTGAACATATGTCGGTCTGATGAAAAGTATCGTATCAATTGACCTTGCATATATCGATCTAGTCGCGCCACTAATGCCCAGACAATTACACATTACATCTCCTAAAAATCGGAGGCCACCGCAGAATAGCGGCCTAACCATACTTATGTAAAGTCAGTGCTTCATTTTTGGAATCAATCCTCATTTAGAGCCCGCTGCTAAAATACGCTAAGCTTTAGTAATCCTACTCCAGAATAACTCCCAGGTTCTTGACGCTATCCTTAATTGCAATGTTCAAGCCCAGATTATCTACGGGCTCGAATCTTTCATCAGTTAAAGTCCTCAAAAGACCGTGAATGGACTGACTATAATACTGACCCTATATTTTTTAATTACTTATTTTCCATATTTTTAAGCTGAACTCATTTCAACAAAATTTTGAACATATTTTATATTTACAGAAAGTTTTTAAATTCTGATATTTTAAATATTTTTTTTTTTTTTAATTTTTCTTTTTTTAAATTCTCTAAGTTATCTACAAATAACACCACGTATGAAATATTAAAAAATAACATTCAAAACAATTAACAGGTGCCAAAAATGTCACACAAAAATTAAAAACAAATAAAAATAAAAAAAAAAACATTTATTTGTGTTAAAAAGGTTGTTGTACATTTAACTCTTTTCATACGTGCACATGAAAATAAAAATTGCAACACAAACTGACATAACAACGAATTGTAAAAATTTTACACTTCCATTTTTTAACCCAAAATGACATTTAGAAAGACAAGCAAATATGAGAAAAATACATCAACCATAAATAGACACAAGACGAACAATAATGGAAGTGGAAAAGGTGTGAAAAAAATGGGAATAGAAAAACTAAGCAAACCAGGCATTTGAATGTTGGGTTACATATCAAAACGTGTTTTGTCAGGACATTGCAATATTTGCAACAAACGTGTAATGAAAAAAAAAAAACACACAATGAGGAAGTAACAGACGTTTGATGGTAGGAAAAACTCAGGCGCACAAATTTAAGGGCTTACGAATTATGGAATTTTGTGTTTAGAGATATTTTTGCTAACAAGAAAAATCTGCAAAGGGATTTTAATACAAGAAGTCAACCAAAAATTAGAACTCCATTTGAGTTATTTTAATAAGTTATAAAGGAGACAAAGCTTAATATCGTACCACTGTAGTTTTTTATTTAGTTATCTACATTTTAATACAAAACGCAAATGGGCGTAACTAATATTTTTTTTTTTTAAGGAGAAACAAAAAATTCCAATTGGTATTTTAACAAATTCATAAATAAATATGATAGTACTATACAATTTTCTGGAGAAATGTTATTGAATGTAATACTTCATATTCACTCAACCACATTATACATTTTTACAGGGCAACCAAAAAACACCAAAAATTAAAAAAAAATTGAAAATTGTGTTTTACTTGTTTTCGCGTCAATTATTGCAAAATTGAACTTTGCTGTTTGTTTCAAACAATTTTTAAAAAAAATTTTGATTTGTTTTTTCCTTAAATTGTTTGTTTCAAATTACAAGAAGTTCATAAACACACACACATACACATATATGTCCATAGACTGTATACAAAAAACGGATTTAATTTCAAATAAATGAATAAACCGGTCATTTATTACGGAATTGGTTGGTAAAATTTCAACATTTATTTTTAACTGATTAATCATTTATTTTTTACTGATGTGTCAGTATTTAAAGCAACATTTAGAAATAAATAACAAAAACATTTGATTTAAATGACCGGGTTTTAAATGAAATATAATTTCTTTTTAATGGTATTGAGAAATGGTTGAGAAATTTTATTTAAAATAAAACACATAACGACTTGCAAAATGATTTATTTTAAATTTTTATTTGATAGCTTATTATTTGGCATTTAATAATAAAAAATTATTTTTAGCACATGTGTTCTGCAACCACCTTTTTTAAAGCACATTTTGGTTCTCCAATTTTCAAGTTTTTATTTGGCTAAAAGTGACAGAAAAAAAATCTCTTTTTTCCTCATGATAAAATAACATTTTCCTAATGATTTTTCAGATAATCTTGAACAAACAAAAAAAAAATACATTTAAAAAATGACTTTCATTTAACAGTTTATTTGAATTGCAAATGTAGGGCAGTAAAAAAATTACAAATGAATTTTAATGACAAGACTTAAGTATTTAAGTAATTAATTGCAATAAGATAAATATTTTTCAATTTGAATAAACAGTTTTTTTTTTCATAAGTTTGAGTTTTATTTTAATGCTCTTAATTTCGAGCAATAAATACCTACCAGTGCTTAGATACCTACCGTGAAGAGGAACAAAAATTAAGAGATATCTAGGGTTGAAATTACGGGTATAAACAAAAGTTCCCAACCTTTACGAAAACACACCTTAAAAATTGCCCCACAATCGTATATAATTCTGGTTATGTTGAGAAAATTATTAAAATGTAGTGGAAAAGCTGTGTGCTAAAATGAAACTAAAACCGAGTGACGGATCGTGTACTGCTTTAATTATATTCTCTGAAATAGAAGCTTTAGCAGTTGAACTGGCAGCTCGGCCAATTAGCAAAGAAATCTTTTAACCATCAAGCATTGTTGGCTGAACTAAAATGTCTGATTAGTTAGTATTGAAATTTCTGATTAGTAAATACTGATTCTGATTAGTAAATACTGATGTAATATTTTTTTTAATAAAAATTTCTCTTTTTTAAAAATCTATTTTTAGACACATTACTTCCATTCTCGTAACCATATAAGTAACTCCTTACATTATCACCTCTAAAGTAATGGGTGTATACATTACTTTGAGGCTCATCGCCTGTAAAATTTATCAGTGAAGTAAGGTGTAATGTAATTCATGAGCCCCTATGGCTACACATTATTTGGTAATGTGTGGTTTTGCTAGGTTCTGAGGAATTTTTATTATGAAATATACTTAGAATCTTAGAACTTCTTTTTAGTGGAAATATTTCTTGATTTTTGGGACTTTTTCTAAAAGAAAATTCTGAGACTCACTAAAAAAATCTCAAAAATTTTCTTAGAATCTAAGACTTTTATAAAAAAATTCTTTTGAATTTAAAATTATTTTTTTAAGAATTTTGTTTTTACAAAAGTCCATAGAATCAACGGAGTTTTCTTAAAAAGTCCTTCAAATCAAATTTTTTCTTTAGGAAAAATATTTCTTAAAGAAATATTCTTAAATTTAAAGAAGTTTTTTATATAAGATGGTCCAATCATAATGCACGATGTAAATTGTGAACCTTAACGTCAAGTTTTTTGTCCAACTTAATTTGACATTTCTTTGTTTAAGTGTGAATAGTGCATTAAGATTGTTGAAGCCTTTTACGAAAATGGGCGTTCAAATCAAAATGCATTTCGTGCACTTCGTGATTTTTTTGGTCAGCATAATCGACCAAATGTGCCCACAATCGAGAGAATTGTGCATAGATTTCAGCAAACCAGGTCTGTAGAAAACATTGCTGCGGAAAACCTTGCTGTTTCTCGCGATAGTGTTGCAGAAAAGCCGTCAACCTCGACTCGACATCGTTGTACGCTATCGCGAGATAACTGGTGGCTAGAAATTGAGGATATAAACCTAGACGATATTTGGTTCCAACAGGATGGTGCCACTTACCACAGAGCCAACGAAACAATGGCCCTTTTGCGCGAGAAGTTCAATGGCCGTGTTGTCTCACGATGTTAATTAGCCGCCACGATCATGTGATTTGACACCGTTGGACTTCTTTCTTTATGGATATTTAAAAGAAAAAGTGTATATCAATAAGCTAAGAACAATTTAAGAGCAAAGGATGAGATAATTCGGCACATTAACGACATCGAACCTCAACTTTGTCTCAGAGTCATTGAAAATATGGACCGTGGCGAGCATTTGGCCGAAATTTTTTTCAAACATATTTGTCGTAGATCCTTCTATCATTATAAAAATATTTAGGTAATTCTATGAAAACTGTTTGTTTTATTTTAAATTAACATCGTGCATTCCGGTCTTTTAAACTGATTCTATTTTCGAATCATTTTAATGATTTGTTTAATGTTCAGTAGTTTTGAGATCTAAATATTTAATATTAATAGTAAAATTTTTATTCTCAACTTTTATGACTTTTGTAATTAGTTATTAAGTTATTAATTATAATTATGATTTGAAAATTTTTAAATATCAGTTCCATACTGCAAAATACGGCCTTTGGTCTTGTGTATGGAACAATACAAATAAATACAAATACTATACCACACTTTAGTTTCGAATCATAATATAATTTTAGGGACAATATTATGGTAAAATTATAGTTAGTCTATTTTCATAATATGATAACTATATTATAGTACGACTATGGATGGTACAATCATAATCCCAAATATATATATTGTTCTTCGAATATGATTGCCCCAACTATGTTTTTTCTCTGCATGTTTTATTTTAGAACATTTATTGTCCGCCATCTGATACTGACTTGTCGAAATGGTAGAAGCTGTTTAATTCTTAGCCCTGTTATGGTAACTTAATTCTGTGGGGTTATGTTCTATGGGACCATGTTACGATATTTATAAGGTATAAAAAAAATTCATACATACACTTAAAAAAGTTTGTAAGTTAAAATAACTGAAAATATCATTTAATAGAAATGATATTTAATTTTCATTTAAATTAAATGCCATTTGTTATTTATTTTTAAATGTTGATTAATCAACTGACACATCCGTAAGAAACAACTGATATAATCAGTTAAAATAAATGTCAAAATTTTACCCACCAATCCTTATTTGAAATTATTTCCGTTTTTGTATTTTTTTTAATATACTCGTACAATACAAAATGTATGTATGCATATGAAGCTATAAACACTTTTTGTGTGAATGTATTTGTATATGTATGTGTGTTTATGAAGTTCTTGTAAATTGTATTGAAAAATTTTGTATATATACAACCAATTTAAATAAAAAACAAATTGAAATTTTTTGAATATTTTTTTTTGAAACAGACAGCAAACAAAATTTAAATTTGTAATAATTGTTACGGACACAAATAAACCACAAGTTTCCGTTTTGTGGGCAAATTTTTTTTAAATTTCAAACAAATGAAAAAAATAAATGAAACTGAAAAAAATCGGTAAATGATAGTAAATTATTTCGAATAAATGTATAAAAAAGTTAATATAGATGTTTCTTTGAAAAATAAATGTATCTTCCTTTATTTTTAAATGGAACGGAAAACTTTTTTTATTAAACTACAAACAGTTAACTACATAATATTCTGAGTGTATTATTTTACTAAATTGATATTGCCATCGCTGGGGATGCAACAGTCCAACGTGCTTATCGTTCCATCACAACGACCAGATTTGCAGCCTCTTTCACATATCCATATTCAGAGCAATCAGTGAACATAGATACCTCGTCGTTAAACATTATTTTTTTTGTGTTATATTTTATAAAATTACACTGTGATGTGATTTTAATCGTTGTCATATGCCATATGATTAAAATTCAAACATAATCTTAATAGAGTATTAAATGCAACTGAGGCCCAACAAAATGTCATACTCCCTAAAACATATTAAAAATATTGTTGTCTCAAACTCGTTTATTTATACATGACCATCACTGTAATGTCTTGTATGTTAAAAACGAAAAATGGTGTATAAAACCCTAAAAATCCTAAAACAAAAACATGACTAGGAGTACTACTGGCATTTTTTATTTTTTGTTGTTAAGTTTTCTATTTCTTCGTGTTAGACAATTTTTGTGACGTGTTATGTTTGTTATTGTGTTGCTGTCATATGTTTTGGTGTTTGAAATATCTCACTTGCATATGTACCATTATTTAGAATCATCATTGTTGTTACTTTTTCATGACATCCTCTGCTGTACTTTAACACATACAGCTAAAAGTGGTTTAATTGGAATTAAATAAAAAACTTCATATAAACTATAGATTTGATATTATGAAATTATTAATACTTTTTGAACATGGTGTCTTCTATACAATGTTTGTTTTGTTGTTTTGGTTTTTTGTTGCATTTTTACTGTAGCCAGTTTCCATACATATGAAACAAAAATTTTTCTGTTTTAGTTGTTATAAACCTCAGCTGGTGTTCTAACAATAAACATCAGAATACTCATCAACATTTTACTCATAGTCATAATCATCATCGTCATCATCTGTAAACTTTGAGTCATCATCATCATCATCATCATATGAAATGGAATTTTATATGTATGAGTATGTGTGATGTTTTTTTTTTAGTTTGTTTTTGCAAAGATTTTACTGTTGTTCACTTCCTTCATATTTATGTCATATATGTTTTCATATTAAATGACATGACATTAGTTTTACTTGCTACTACAACGTTGACAACAACAACAACTACATACATACAATGCAGCAGTTAAAGAGTTCCTTATAAACTCAAGCATCTGTGTTGGTTCAAATTTGTATGAAAATGTATTAAACAAAAATAACAGTTTATAGTGGTAAGTACGCTTATTTAACTAACTATTCTCTATGAGTGTATTAAGTGTTAAGCTTATAGCATATACTGTGTACTGCAGTTTTAAAATTTTATATGATTTTCACTTAAAGTTGTTATAAATGTAAGATTATTTGTATGTATTATAGTCACATAGTGTTTGTGTAGTAAGAACTTTGTTTGCACATGTATTTTATGTTATAAAATTTTAATTTCTAAACAATTTTAAAATTCATAATCAACATCAAATTAAATATTTATGACATTGAATTTTAAATGTGCTATCTGCGATATTTTCCAAGTGACACAAATATCAAATATATCATATTTTTATTATATTTTCAATACCATAACTAGATATTCTCAGTAGTTTAATAAAAGAAAAAATATTGTCCTGGTTTCTTTGCTCACCATGAATATTTCTTAATTTTTTTATCACATATTTTTTTTTTTGTAAATAACCTCCTGCTATGCTATTCATAGCTAGCCATAACTAACCACAAGTACCTTCTTTTATCATCCTGCTCTCTATGCTCTATTTAGAAAAAAAAAAAGATAAAAAATATCTTGCAGGAAACCTTTAAGCCAATTGACAATAAATGGATCGTCAATAACAGCAGGAATCTGTATTTGGCTTTATGTATTAGTGTTAAAATAAAATGTTCATAAATTTCCTCAATTTCCCGAAACATTGTGAAAATATCCGCAACTAAGAAAAGTCTTCTTTTTTTAAGTTTGATAGTAAATTTTATTTGTTGTTTTTTTTTTGCAGTTTCATCTGCTACCACCAATCACTGACATCATTATAAATTGCAGCAAATATTTTGGCAAGCAGCTATAAAAGCCAAATAATGTGTGTCTAAAAATGTTAATATAAAACAGTAGACATTTTAAGGGAAATCAATTGAAACTAGCAAAAGTTAGATAAAATAATATTTAACCCTCTAACCGGCAAGCCTCCAGAGGTTTTTCCTGATATTGGCCAAAAATGCCTTAAATGTGTTTTTTATAATTAGAAATTAACCTTTTTCGATATTAAATAAAATTTTTTATATTTTCGGTGAAACAATTTTTCGTTTACAGTAAACGGTTTGTTAGTAAGAAAGTGTTTTAATTACAATTTCGTTAAATTTATAATATTTGATCTGGTTCGAATGAGCATATGTTTGATCCGGTTCGAAGGACCATATATTGGAGCCGGTATGAAGGACCATATGTTTGAGCCGGTTTGAAGGACCATATGTTTGAACCGTTTCGAAAGACCTTATATTTGAGCCGGTTCGAAGGACCGAATGCTTGATCCGGGACCATCAGCTTGATCCACTTCCAAGGACTATATGTTTGACAGCTTGCTTGCGATTTCTGCTTAGTTAAACGCATTTGAAATTTTCTACGTTTATTATTTATTTAAACACAAACTAAATCAATTACACAGGCGACTTTATTGAAACACTATTAAGTTACACATTAACAGCTTAAACAATTGAATTAATTATCAATTTTTCTTCTTTAGAATTTTATTATCAACTAACTGCAATGCCATATCGTGGACCTATTTATATGTGGGGAGAAAAATAACTAGAATATGGCAGCACCGTCCAGAAGCTGCATACTAACAACTTTGATAATGTTTTTGAAGTTTGAGAGCAGAACACCAATGCAACACTAGTGGTGAGGGGTTGCCATTAATGACAACTTTTTTAAATAACATGGGCTGGCATATGGGAGTTTATGGTTTTACAAGTAAATGGAAATTGATAAATAAAATTTCCGTAACAATATCAATACTTATAAGACAAGTATTGGAGAAAAGGAATAATAAATAGAGAGAATATTTAAAACCGTTGGAATTAAGGAACATTTTGTCATATAGAAAATCAATAAAGGACAAAAACAAAATAAAAAAAGAGAATGACATTGATTAAACTCAGTTCAACATTAAAAAAACATATTTTTAAATTTAACAATTTTCAAAAATTTTATAAAAAATATTTAAGTAGAAAGAAAATCATTGATAACAAACTGAAAAAAATATTAAAGCTTTAGATTTTAAAATCTAAGGACATACATGATTCTAGCAGGATAATTTTAAAGGATATCGTTGTAACTTAAAAACTAATAGTGGTACTTTTCATTTTTATTTGATTTTTTTTATTTTCGTTTATTCCTAATAGACAATTTGCCATATCTTCTTAAGTAAAGGCACAAAAAAATAATTTTTATTTTGTGTTGATATTTTTGTAAGAGGAATCATTTATCCCTTCTCCTTTTGTTACATTAGCTAGGAGATTCATTTATGCGTACACACAAATGATCTCTTTTTCATTGCAAAAATTCTTGGGCTAGTTAGAGGGTTAAAAATATTGATGCTTTAAAATACATACTTCCTGCTGCGTTTTGAGTTATATTTTTCAGCTAAATGTAATATACAGATGTTTAGGTTTTTATACAAGAAATTATAATTTAAAATGCAAATATGAAATAAATATTACTAACCATTAGAGAGACCATTGAATTTTTGCTTTTTAATATTTAATATTTTTTTTCAAACTCAATTTATCGTTGGCAGGAGTACAGCACAAATCAAATATATTTGTGAATATAAAAATTTTGTAAGAAAGTGACATCTATTTGTTATTGCACATTTTTTGCATAATTTGCTATTAAACATATCTCTCCATATTTTCCACAAAATCATATTTTTCCTATTGCGATATAAATTCATATTTTAGTGCATAATTTTTTTTTATTTAGTCACTAAATACATATTTTGCTAGCATAAGAACTGCATAAAAATTTGAAACAAAAAGGCTTCGATTTGTTATTGTATATTTTTTGCATATTTTGCTATAAGTGCATATTTTTCCATATTTTGCCAAAAAAAAAATGCACATTTTGTCATATGTTGTTTTTCATGCTGGATTGAAAAGAGCTTATATTAAATATTTTTGTAAAACAACTATAAATGCATTTTTTCTTATTTTGAAATATATACTTCTCCTTATTTTTTCTTTTAGTGCATAGTTTTTTTATATTTTCCATTAAATGCATATTATTATTATTATACACTTATAATTTGACATATTTTGTTTAAATATCTTTGTGAATCACCTAATTTGCAAAAGAATGGATTCCGTAACAATACAGGATATTTTTGCATATTTTATTGTAAATGCATATTTATTTACATTTTGTCACAAATGCATATTTTGCTATATATTTTTTCTTTTTTTTTTAGTTTTTTCAATAAATGCAAATTTATAAAGATATTATTTTTTATTTCTTTAATTGCGAGGACGGAAAAGTCCTAAAAATACAATTACTAAATTTGAGAAAATTATAAGCAATAAATTTCAATGTTTAAACTACTTTTTAAAATAAAATACGTACCACTTAAATTGAATTGATAATAGGGAAAACTAGGAAAATTAAACAGCTTGCACAAACCCTTCTGGCTTGAAAACTGAAATTTAGAAATTTGTTTAGAAATCTGAAATTTGAAATGTTAGTTTCCTGGAGTATGTGTTTTCTAGAATTTTTGATAGTAACGTGGAAAAATGGGGATTCAAAGAGAAATGTCACCGCCTTAACGGCCTGCTCAAACCGCTTTTCCCACACTCAGGAAAAAGACATTTTTGAATATGTTTACAGGCAAATATATATTTGTTTAGAAATTACCATTTGTATATTTGAAGTAAATTTTATATTTATGATTATTATACATATGTTTCCAGGCAATCATTGTAATATTTATATTTTCCCACCCAAATAAACATATATTTGCAATTGTAATTATATCATTATTATACTTGCGGGATGCAAACATAATAATGATAAACATATATTTATTATATACTATATATTTGCAGGTGGATGCATTTCGAAGGATCCAAACATATATATGTTTAGCTGCAAACATATATATTTGCAGGCAAGCATATTGTATTATAAATACGGCAAATATAACTTACAGCGTTTTCAAAAATATGTATATTACCAGCATATTATACACTCCTTGCCACATGAATATGACCCCCTTTACTTTTCATTTAACTTAAAGTTTCTGAAATGCTTGTAGACAGTTATCGGTGTTTTTCTTTTGTGTTTATTAGATTATCATATTCACTCGCTCTGAGAATAAAAATGTGTGCTGGAATTATACTGTTATAGATTTTTTTCTATTTTGTTTTATGATTGACAAAAATGAGTGTACATTTGTACACTTAAATAGGACCCCCTACAATAAGTTTAGTTTTCTTGTGAAAGTGGTCAAAATAAATAGCAGAAAAATACCATTTATTAGTGTTAATTTAAATTTGCTAAAATGGGCCGAGGAAAAGCACTAACTGAAGCAGAAAAACTAAAAATTAAAATTTATAAGGAAGCAGGTGAATCTATCCATAAAATCGCTACTAAAATCGGAAGAAGTCGTAATGTGGTGTCTACTTTTTTACGTAATGAGTTAACTTATGGCAAAAATATGAAAGGACGCACCAAAAGTGTGCTTTCGGCTGCTGATAAACGTGCTATACTTAGATCAGCATCAAATTCTCACGACTCATCAGCACAAATCAAAGCAAAAACTGGTGTTGCAGCAAGCGTTAGAACAGTGCAACGTGTAATTTCAAAAGCGGAACATTTGAAGCGGCTAAAATTAAAAAAGAAACCACCTTCAACGACGCCCGTAAGAAGATGCGATTGGAGTTTTGCCAGTCCCATATGACTTGGAGTAATGAGTGGCATCGCGTCGTTTTCTCTGATGAAAAAAAAATTTAATTTAGAGGGCCCCGATGGTTTTAATTACTATTTCCATGATCTCCGCAAAGAGGAGCATTAAATGGACCATTTTCATAGCCGAGAGGGAGGTGTAATGGTGTGGGGCGCAGTCACCTATTATGGCACATGCGAACTGCAATTTTTATCCACCACCATGAACGCAAATTGCTATATTGGAGTACTGGAACAAGTTTTTCCTCACTTCAGCAACCTTTTCGGAGACTTGCAGTGGACTTTTCAGCATGACAATGCACCAATACACACTGCCCGGTCAGTAAAGTCATGGTTTCGGAATCATAATGTTAATGTGCTTGATTGGCCTCCCTATTCGCCGGACCTTAACATAATTGAAAATGCTTGGGGATGGCTATCTTGTAAAGTTTACGCTTCTGGCAAACAGTTCAGCAACAAAGAGGAACTTATTGAAGCAATCAAAGAAGCTTGGTCTTTAGTTTCACTTGATTACATTAAATCATTGTATGATTCGATACCCAGCAGAATATACGAAGCCATAGTTAACAAAGGAGGATCTACACATTATTAAAAAAGCTTTAAAATGACTAAAATTTCATTTAATGTAAATAAAATTTAGAATTTAATTACAAAGTGTACATCAAATGCTTTTTTAATGGGGGTGTCCTATTCATGTGGCGCAAATTCAGTAGCCACATTTTTATACTATTTTACTAGAAATATTACATAAAATAAACCAGTGTACATAATAACGTCCTTTATTTTGCATTTTATTCAGAACAAAATTTTCTTTGAAAAACACACCGGAATCAACTTTATAATGTTTTTGAAATTTAAGATATTGAGTTTTCAAAAAACACTGTTGGGGGGTCCTATTCATGTGGCGAGGACTGTATTTCCAGCACGTCGTTTTTTTCAGCGTGCAGAAACATAAAATAGTTATATAATATCTGTCCCATGGAGTTTGGTGTACACTCACCAAAAAAAGTCTGTAATAGCAACTGAAAATTTTGTTGTTATTACGGGAAATTTTGCTAATTTAAGCCCAGCGGTATTTTTTGCTAATCCTAGCAACACATGTCTGCTGACGTGTAATACAATGCAATTTGCAGAAAAATTAGCTGCCGTTACTAAATTTTAGTAATTTTTTGGTAAAGTCGAAATTAAAATCTGTTTATTTTTTTTATAGAACATCAACATTTTTTTTATTATATATATTTTTTTTTTTAAATATTTTAGACAAAATTTAAAAAAAAATCCAAGATTTAAACATTGTAAAAACAAACGAATTTATCATTTTGTTTTAATTTTTTTTTTGTTTGAAAAATATTTTAGTCAATTTTATTTATTTTAAGATCAAATTTTAATTGTTGCTGTTGCTAGTTTTTAATTTTTTCTAATTAGAAATAACATTTCCTTCAATATCCACTTTTTAAAAATTAGTAAATTTGTTTGCTAACTTTAGCAAATCGGTTTTCAAAAATTTGTAAAATGATTTCTGAAATTAACAACGAAAATTTGAAAATATTATGTAAAAACTCTGTACTTCTGTAATATGTATATTGCAAAAAGATTTGCAAAATAATAATTTTTTTACTAAAAATCAGTACAAATATAGTAAAGTAGGATTGAAAACTGTTTACAAATTTTTCTACTAGCTTTTTTTTTTTGAGTGTAAGTCTCTGACATGGTAATTTTTGAAATTGTGTCCAAAAGCGTGGTAAAATAGGAGTTTCCAAGGGTAAAAATATCCCCTAAACGGCTTACCCAAACGTCTTTGGCTAGAATTCTAATTTTCGTTCTAAGTAAATACTAATTGTTGTCAGTCAATTAGTATTTACATTTACATTGTCTTAACCAATTTATTAGAAAAAAATTTTATTTACAATCGATAATCAAAAATAAAATTTATTCTTGTTTTAATAATTTCATTTAAAAAAGAGAACAATAATAAGTACAGCAACACTTGAAAAATTCATATGTATAGAAAATGTAAAGAGATCGTGTATTTGAGCCTTCTTAAATTTCTGTGCTCTGTATCAAAAATTAAAATTTTATCCAAATCGGAATGAATCAACACGCAGGCCAAACGAAAACGTTTTATGTATATATCCATCAGAACTGACTAATCACGTTTAATCACACCTGATGTATATATCGATCAGAGCTGACTAATCACATTTAACTCACACCTAATATAGATATCGATTAGAGCTGACTTATCACATTTAATCATACCTGATGTATATATCGATCAGATGTAGCTAGTAATTCAAAACTTTCCCAGTACGTTCCACTATCGTAAAACTCTACAGGGACGGAGTTTTTGGAAAGTTTGGTAAATTACTTTAGTCATTTTTGCCTTATGGTCTTATGGGAAGTGTCTTGTAAAATCGATCAGATTTTAAACCATTTTGTTTTAGCAGATTTGGAACAGGTATTGAATTACTAGACTAAAAAAATACGCATTACTTTTTACAAAAACTATTTAATAAAATATATTTAAATATTCTCATATCATGTGAATAGTAAGAAA
Source organism: Eustalomyia histrio (assembly GCA_949748255.1). Classification (NCBI taxonomy): domain Eukaryota; kingdom Metazoa; phylum Arthropoda; class Insecta; order Diptera; family Anthomyiidae; genus Eustalomyia; species Eustalomyia histrio. Next base: position 18,518,704 of record OX456526.1, read on the forward strand.
TTATTCATAATAAGTGTAAAAAGTTTTCTTTTAACTGAAGTTTAAGACAAAGTTTTATCCTCTGTAAAACTTGAGTTATTACTCAAAATGAAGGAAAGGTTTTAAATGCTGAATTTTAATAAACTTGAAAACATTTCTTATAAATATTAAATAAGATTATTTTTGTTCAAGGAAATAGTTTGGATATATATTTCTTTTTCATATTTTAAAAAAAAAATATCTTAGTTAAAAAATATTAAAACAATTTAAAGTTATTTGTAAAAATCGCATATTTCAAGTTAATAAAATATGCGAAATTACGCAAATAAAATTTTATAGAGAGGAGTAATTCAAACACACTATTTTTATTCTGGTTTTAAAAATAAAATCATGTAATTGAGAAAAAGATATCTGACGAATGACTACAAGTTAATATTTTACATTTTTTACAAAAAAAAAATAAATAAATGGATACAAAACATTAATTTTGTTTATGGTTTTCTAATTATAAAGCTTTCTCATTAAAATTCATCTTTAAATTTATTTTAAACAACAAAATGCTAAAATGTTCTGTTGCTATATAATCTCATTTATATGCAAAATACTACTAAATATTATTAAATGCTGATTTGCATAATAATAAGGTACGTACACAACATACATACCAACAATCCAGACTTATATTAACGAAAACATATTAGTTTATAATGTAATTAAGCAATATGGGATTAATGCATGTAAGTAAAATCTAAAAGATGGATTTTAAAGTTTAAATACCACAGCAAAATCAAAAAGAGGATCTACAAAATTATTGTAACTAATTAACAGAGATTTACATATTAACAGCTAAATGCATAGAGAGTTTGTTGATATTTATAACAGGGGTATGCATCAAATTAACATGTAAAACAATAACAAATTTTTTTTTGAGTTTCCATAAAAATGTAAATAGTTGGTAAAAAGTGTAAAATTATATTTGATATTTTACTGCAAATATTTTTAAAGCAATTGTAATAAAACCGAGAAAGAACGAGATTATTTGAATTTAATATTTGAGTTAGAAGTGATAAGACTAGTTTTTAGTTGTGTAAAAATTTGAAACTAAAACATTTCCTAAAACAGAAAATTTTTTCACATTTAACCCATAAGGATAAAAAAATATACATTAGACTGGATCATTGGAAAAGAACATTCGATTTAGACATCGGCATCGATACACCTAGAGAAAATGTTGCCCGATTTCCAACGGAAATTTGGTTTCTGCAACTGAAATCAGCTGGTACAACTGAATCTTGGTTTCCACAACTAAACATTGGTCTCCACAGCAAAATTCGGTCAATATTTTCGGAGGAAAGTTAAGGTTCTCCCCCTAGTCTCAGACATTTCGATATATTTGAAAAAAGTTTTCAAAGTTCTTTTGACTGCAGTTCTTTAAATTTGCAATATGAACTTTCTAGGACATTGCTAAACCTTATTAAATGCAGGAGAATAGTATTCAGACAGCCGAAGTTCTGTAGTCATTGTCATTCTACTTTTCTTTTAATTGGAATAACCGAAAGATATAAAACCACAACCGTGCCGTTCTATTATATCTAGACCATTTATGTCAATATCGTGATCGAAATTTCGCTTTCTACTCTCCAGCCTATATCCATAAATTTAATATAGGTAGTTTGTGAGTTAAAATAACAGAAAATTTCATTTATAAGAAATTAAAATTCATTTAAAAAGCTGTCTACTTACTTTTCATGGAAATCAAATGTCTTTTGTAATTTATTTTTAATGTTGCTGACAGATCAGTAAGAAACAAATGATAAACCAGTTAAAATAAATGTTAAAAATTTACCTATAAGTTCTGTAAAAATAAATGAAAAAATGAATTTATGTCTATAGACACTTTTTGTGTAAATGTGTTTGTGTATTTACGTGTGTTAATGAAGTCCTTATAATGTGAATTGAAAAAAATTTGTATATAAACAAACAATTAAATACAAAACAAATTAGAATTTTTTGAATATTATTTTTTTTTTTTTTTGAAACAGACAGCAAAATTTAAAAGTGAAATAACTGTAACGGACACAAATATACCGCTATTTTTCTATTTTGTGGGTAAATTTTTATTAAATTTCAATCAAATGAAAAAAATAAATGAAAAAATCGGTATATTATAGTTAATCATTTCGAACAAATGTATAAAATGTATAAAAGATAACTCTTTGAAAAGTAAAAGTATGTTTCTTTATTTTTAAATGAAACGGATCACTTTTTTATTCAACTACAAAAAGTAAAATACATAATATTCTGAGTGTACGAAAATTTATTTTAAATACTAATATATTCCGTATAATAAAAACTACACCCAAAAAATAGTACCAGTTGCGGTGGACACCGAATTTCTTGCCAAACGTATTCTTGCGGTTACGACAACTATCTATAAAAAATTATATTTTTATTTATGAAAGCCAATATTCAGTTTCCTATTTATAATATTTAGATTCCACAAAGTTCCACAAATCTTAGCAACCGATTTCTGTTGTAGAAACTGAATTTCAGTTAAAAATTTACCAAATTTTTCTCTGTGTGTTATTTAAATATTTTATTTTAATTAAAAATTGTGTTTTTCTAAATTTTTGTCTTTTCCGGGATCTGAACTCGGAAATTCGTAGTGCTCAACTACCTCTCTACCCAATGCACCACCAACACTTGTAAATTTTGAACTTAAATAATTTGTTAGGAAAACAAACATAGTAAAAAATTAGTTTGCTATTGAAAATTAATAGTGAGCGTTTCACACAAGCCCATACTAGGAAAGCGTGTTTTTTTAGAGTGTCTCAACATTGACTTGGCATCACTGATTCATTTGACAACCCATTTAACAGCTGATAGTTGCTTTTTGTTTAATTAGCTTTGAAATTTCATTATGAATCGACTTACACCAGAGCAATGCGTGCAAATTGTTTAAATTTTTAATCAATTGTTCTAATCGTCAAACTCATCGTGCACTTCTTCCATTTTATGGCGTACATAATCGTTTTCAGAGCGGCTAATTCGAAAACAGTAGATCGTTTTCGGAATGGGCATTCCGTGAGAGCCCGAACAGTGTGCACTGAAGAAGCTGTAGCCGCTGCACAGAAAAGCATTGAAGACGATCCTAATCAATAAATTCGTCACCGTTCTCAGCAACTGGGGAAGGACACCCTTATGGAGAATTTTACGAAAGGACCTTTGCTTAAAAGCTATCAAGATTCAACTTGTGCATTAAATAAAGCGGAATTGTCGCATTTGGAGTGAGGAGAATCCACAGGATTTTGTCGAAACACCATTACATCCGCAGAAAATTACTTTTTGGTGCGCTTTATGGGCTCGCGAAGTCATTGGCCCATATATCTTAAAAAACGATGATGGTGAGAATGTTACTGTCAATGGTGAACGGTATAGGAACATGATTCGAAATTTTTTCGTACCACAATTACGTGGCATTAATCTTGCTGATATGTGGTTCGAACAGGACGGAGCCACATGCCACACAGCGGGCGCTACAATTGATTTACTCAAACAAACTTTAGATGAAAAAATAATTTCACTTAATGGCCTGATTAATGGGCCACAAAAATCATGTGATTTTACCCCATTGGATTATTTTCTTTGGGGTTATCTTAAGTCACTTGTCTACGTCGATAAACCACAAACAATTGAACACCTGAAAATCAAAATTCGAAAAGTTATCGGAGAAATACGGTCGCAAATGCTGCGAACAGTTGTTGAAAATTGGTGTTCCAGATTGCGACTTGTACGCGCCAGCCGTGGCGGCCACATGGCAAAAATCATATTTAAACATTAATTTCATAAAATTTTTTTCCAATAAAGCCCGTTTCATTGATATTAAAAATATATTTCCTTGTTTTATTATGATTTAAACTTGTGTCACTCTATAAAAAACAACCTTTATATGAGCCAATATTCTAGTTTTCAATGTCTTGTCGCTTAAACCTATTGTGCATGAGCGTGTTTGCAGGTTGTGTCATTTGATTGAAATGTTAACAACAATACTAAATATTGCATGTCGAATTTCGTACCAGATAAAGTGTTTTTGCGGAGTGTTATTCTTCATTACCTTAATACAAAGAAAATTGCGGCCGAGGGTCATCGCATCTTAGTGGAAGTGGTGACTTTGAACTCAGGACAAGGAACGGCCGGGTCAACCCCTAAAGTTAGAAGACGAAGAATTAGGATCATTACTCAGAATCATTGGCAGTGGATGAGATTACAGTCAGCAAACGCCAAAAATTACTATCAGTAAGTGTACCTTACATATGACACACTCTGCGGAAACCCTGTGCAATATGCCTATTCAAGCTTACAAGGAAATTCCTCGCAGTGGTTTACTTCAAATTGGATAGAATTATATTTTAATCGTTATTCAGTTCATAGATGTTCGGATTTCTGACGATTTTTTACAAAGTGATTAATTACTGTATATCAAATATTTTAAAACATAGCAACTCTGCGACCATATCGATGACATACTACATGAGAAAAAATTGGTTTGCTAAGAGTTTCGTTTCTGATTAAATATAATTTTTTGGTGGGAAAAATACTGTCCAAGCCAAAGAATGGATTGATAAAAATTATGGCAAATCTTCGCTGGTCGTCCAAATGAGGCAGTTACAGAAGTAAACGCAAGTAAAGTGAATCAGATTGTATTGGATGATGGAAAGATTAAAGTGTGTGAGATTGCTGGCATCATAAAGGTTTTAACACATTGAGTTCTGCATAGTACATGATCATTTAAATATAAAAAAAGCTGTCTACTCGATGGCTGCCACATTTTTAACAGTTCAACAAAAACTAAAACGTGCTCATGATTCAAAGTATGTTTTTGAGGTGTTTGAAGTAAATTCAACAGATCTTTTACATCGATTTATGGTCGAGAGACGTGGGTTCTGGGGAGTGGTTAAAAGCGTGCGAAATCCGACAAAATCGGCCAAAGACTGAACAATCGGCTGGAAATATAATGGCAGGTATTTTTTGGGATGCACGTAGAATAATATTTATTGATTACTTGGAGAAAGGAAAAACAATAACTGTCAAATACTACGTTAAGTTTTCGGACAGATTGGATGAAGAAATTGAGAAAAAACGAGCCCACTTATATAAAAAAATAATCCTGTATCTACTTTGACACCCCTCGTATTCTCCAGATCTGGAGCCCAGCAATTATTATTTGCTCCCAAACTTGAAAATATGGCTTCAGGGAAATTTATTTTATAGAAATTAGAGAGTCATATCACGGACGGAAGCCTATTTCGAAGAGTTTGACAAATCGTATTTTTTCAAGATGTTAGAGGATCGTTGGAAGAAATGCATTTCACTTAGAAGGGATTACATTGAGGAATAAAATCAAATCAATTTGATTAAGTTCTAAAATTTCAAAAATGAATTTTTTTTTTTAAATATTACCGTTTTGTTACTGATTGTTAAATTTTCTTATAGAATTATAAATCCTGCAATATTTTTTGCTTTAGATGTGACTGAAATTTAAATATAATATTAATAAAAATTAGTTGTTCTTACTAAACAGAATTTCATTAAAATAAAGTATATTAAAAAAGAAACCAATATAATTCAATTCATTACCATTAACAAGAATTTAAAGAGAAAAACGTGTATTTTTCTTCTTAACCTCAAAACTCATACCAAAAATTTAAATTGTTTAACCCTCTGCGACTGACGTGATATAGTTCTCACAATTCTAATGACGTGGTAGACTACCAGACACCATTTCCATGGCTTATATTTTCCAAAGTTCCGTTTTGTAAAAATAATAAAACCATTTTTGTTTATTGTTTATGAGTGTAAGTTATTATTTATATATTTATTTTTCTAATTCAAAGCGAAAATTCGTGTTTTATGTTATTTATCGGCATGGCATGAATTTTCTGTAAAAAACTTAGACCTGTACTAGAACAGCAAAAAAAAAATTCAAAAATAAATTTTTTTGAACAATTTTTTTTTATTTTTTATTATTTAGACTTAAATTTAGCAGTTGGTAACAAAAAAAATTTAATTCAGTAGTTAAAAAAAAAAAAATAAACATTTCAATTGGCACATCAAAGCCTATAACTTAACAAACAAAAAATATTTCATGTTATAATTTATGATGCAAAAATTTTAGATTTAGCTTAATTTGCACTTAAGTTAATCAGTCTTAAGTCTTGAGATCATATATATATATAAAAACTACAAGTTTTCTTGACAGGTTTCGCAAAGAGGCTTGGAGCACTGGAGGCAAATTGGCTTCAAGCAATCACAACAGCAATACCTAGTTACCCTTTTTATCTTTGGGGGACAAATTGAACACAGTTTTCTTCCACTTGGTGGAGTAGACTGAATAGTTGGTGGCGGAGGGGGTAGATCTTTGCCAAGAACCCTGGTGAGCGTCATTCTCAGTTCTCGTGGCAACCTTTCATTGTATACCCGGAATTTCATATGGTCTAGCACCAATTCTCTTGCCAGATTGAGAATAAAAGTTTTTCTTCTCATTTTTACGTCACTGTCAGTACACATTTGATACAAGACAAAGGTATTAATACCAACCATGTCTATTAGTCTTTGAAATACTGCCATAGGCCATCGACGAGTTTTTCGGCTGCATGAATATATCGAACACTTTTTATCAACTTCGTCAACTCCTCCTTTTGTTCGGTTGTAATCTACTATCATAACAGGTTTTTTTGTGTCAGTATCTATTTCTTGACAATGGTGAGAAGACGAAATCAGCAGAACAGCTTTATTTTTTTTCGGTACATATGATAGCAGGGTATATTCTTTCGTAAAACCATACATGGAACTCCCGACTTCTCTAGTTTTGCACGGTAAGAAAGAAGATGGTAACTCAGCTTTATTTTTTTTTAGGGTTCCTAAGTAAGTTAATCCCTTTTTCAGCAGAGCTTCCGTAAGTGGTATAGAGCTAAACCAATTGTCAGCCGTAATGTTTCGGTTTGAGTTTTCGACAACTTTCACAAGTCTCAATTCAGACTGAGTTGGTACTGCTAGTTTCCTTTCCTGTTCATTTAACCCTATCCCGTCAGAATTTTTACCATAATAAATATAAGCATTGTAAATGTAGTATGTGCGAGCATCGACTAACAACATTATTTTAATGCCATACTTGGCTGGTTTCTGAGGCATGTAAATTATAAACTTGCAGCGACCTTTAAACGGCAGTAACATTTCATCGATGCAGAGGTATGGTCCAGGAGTATATTGAGATTGACTGTTTAGGATGAATTTGTTGAAGAAATTTGAAATTGGTGCAAGTGGATCTTCCTTGAGACGCTCCGCTCTAGTAGTTGAATCATCAAATCTGAGGCAGTTTATCAAACAAGAAAAACGCAACTTGGACATCCCACAACGAAATATTTCACGGCCACTGCCATCGGTTGCGAACACTGTTCGAAGATCTTCGTCATTACATTTGAAAACTGAAGTGTAGTACAATAGACCAATGAATGCTTTCATTTCCGTTACATATGTATCCATAAGTTCTACCTTTGTAGTATTATTAAATTTTGCTCGGCAACTACAGAGTTTTTGATTAGTATATTGTACTAAACACTCCAACATGGATTCGTCAAAAATTTTGGACCAAAGCTGCAAATATCCTTCAAAGGTAGAAGTATGCAGACGACCTGGCAATCTAACTATGTTGTGGGATGCTGTTCTGGATGTTTTTGGACGCTCTCTAGTACTCCACATAAATCCTTTCTTACCTTTATAATAGTCGCTTGTTGGGTCTTGATTCACTTCTTCAGAAATATTTTGTGGCTCAGAGGTAATCGCAAATTGTTCTTTATCGTCTTCATCATTTGAAATTTCATCATTATCTAAAAGTTCCGTTTCTGGCTGAAAATTGGGGTCATTGCATTCATCATCCATATCGCTGAACTCATGCTCACTCTCTTCCTCCAACCACTGTCGTATTCCATATTCTATAACAATTTTTTGTAGTAACACAAATAGACAAACGATTTTATATTTAATTTCCATTTAACTTTAGTTAAAAAAAAAGTTTACGCAACAAAATTGTATGCTTTTTTAAAAATAAATCTCTTTTGGAAAAGAAAAATTCTTAAAATGCCATTGATTTCCAAAAAAAAGTTTTTGAATTAAAAACTATCAAAACTGTTCGAGTACAGTACTATTCATTTTCATTGAATGCCAAACTTAAGTGCAAAATAATGTAGCAAATCATGGAAATAGTAAAAGTTATTTGAAAAAAAATAAAAATTTTTTTCAAGATGAAACAAAGACTATAAATAAACTAAAACTTTAGGAGTTTTTTTCTAAGTAAATAAGATTGGATAAATTTTTGTTTAAGAAATTTAAATATAATAAAAATTATATAAAATATATAAAAAATTTAAATAAATTTTGATTTTTTTTGTCAGAAAATTGATAGCTAATGATATATTTTTCATAATATGTAACTCTAATGCGTATGAGTGATATATGTAGATATAACAATAATAACACTTATACGCAACCATGACATTGTTCTAATTTATATTACCATAATAGTATTTTATTCCCCTTATTTATATAACAAATTTGTATTTACCTGCTGGCTATATTAATTACAATGCCATTAGGTTGGGTAAATTAGCCAATTATTATAATTGTCTCATTCCTCATGTGGACAAAGTAGTAAAATCAATCAATGTTTTTTTATGTTAAAAAAAACTAGCATAAGGGCTTATTCATTTGTTTGAAAAATCATTAGAGTATCAAATAAAAATCTTTTTCAATATTTAAATATGTAATCAAATATTAGATACAATACATTTGACTGGCTTAAGAGCTCGATACTTCGTTACTGGTTGTTTTAAATTTTAAAACATGTGTAGAAAACCATTGAACACTTTTTTAAGGATTTTCGTTTTTAATTAAATTTGTTTAATTTTTTGTTTTTTTAAGGTTTAAGATACTTTATTTAAAATGTTTACTCATGTCACTATTTGCCATTTTAACGGCATTTTTACAAAATTTAATCGGGTATTTGCAAAAACTGTCTATATACACTAAAAAAAAAAAAAAAAGACATGAACTAAAAATTAATCCAAAATTTCCTTAAATTAGTTTAAAAATTTTCCTCAATTTAAGCCAAATTTTATTAAAAAAATTTTCTTAAATTTTTCTATATCTGAGTAAAAATGAAATAGTTTATATACGCAGAAAGAGTTCATATCTTTCCTAAGTAATATTTCTTGATTTTAGAAAAAAAACAAGTATATTAAATAAAAAATAATCAGTTTTTAAGAAAAACATCTTAGTTTTAAGTAACTTGCATACTAAAATATAATAAATCTGAGTTTAGTTAAAAAAAAAAAAAAAAAAAAATAGAACAGAATTTACTTCCATTTAGTTCCGAAAATGTGTAACTTAAAATGAAAAATTACTTGAACTCAATGTGTGTTCATTTTTTTCGCGAATAGTAGTGTACTAAATTTTAAAAACCCATTTCAAAATTTAGTTTTTAAATCTACAACTTTCTAATTTTTAACACACAAAGAAAAAAAATGGTTGGGAGAATCATATTTGAAGAGCATCATATATTTTTGGGTTTATGATTGTGCCAATCATAGTCGTACTATATTATAGTTATCATATTATGATAATAAAATATCCATACTTTTACCACAATATTGACCCTAAAGTTATATTATGATCCAAAAATTACCATATTATGATTCTAAACAAACACATGATGTTAAAATTATCATAATATAATGGCATGTAATCATAGTATGCTCAAAGTGTTATTACATTATGGTCCCCATAACAGTATTATGATTTCTGGATTATCATAATATGGTCCATATAAAATCTTTATATAGAATCTTTTTGACAATGTACTGATTATTGTAAATAATCTTACATTTATAAGGAATTTTCGAAAAAAAACCCTCAAAAAAATCTTCTGAAGTTTAAACAAAATAAACTGGATCTTAAAAAGTCAATTGATGAAATGTTTTAATGCCACATGAAAGGTATTTTCTACCCATCTGATATTTGTCCAGTTTTAGAAAACAATATATGATTTTTTTAAGACATTTTGGTTTTTATGAAAACAAGACAATACTCGTATTAGGAATGTAAATGTCAAAGTCATGTTTTATTTGATGTAAAATTATTCATTGATTATTGCCATCATATTATGGTTGCATTGTTATCATATTATTTTCATAGTCAGAATTTTTGTTACCACAGTATGGTTACAGCCAATCAGGATATAAAATAAGAGGTGCCAATCATAAAATAGTAAAATATTTACTATAATAATGATGATAGCGACCATGTTGATGGTTAGACAAGCAATAATATGGTTGTGACAACCATACCCGATTGCAGCAAGCACAATATAGTAGCAGTGATCATGTTGAAACCATGTTTTTTCTCTGCGTGAAGAATTGTTTTCTAAAAGTTAGTTCAGGCAATTAAAAACAAAAAGTAACAAAAATTTTCCTTTGTAGTTATACAAATTTATTTGATTTTAAAAACTGATGAACTATTTCTAGGAACAATTTTCATGCAATTTAGGTCAGATAAATTTTAAAAAGTTTATTTAAATATAATTTTTTTTTTAAGTAAAAGTTTGCATTTTTATGAAAAATAAAAAGTAAAGGATTTTTTCCTAAAAAGATCTTCAGATAAATTAAAAAAAATTGAGTAAATTTTTCTTAATTCGAGGAATAATTTAGTTTTTGTGCGAAAACGTTTAACTTATTTTCAATACTTTTTTTTATTTTTTTTTTTAATGTTGTTTATTTAATAATTTTATTTGCTGACTACAATAGAAAATATCGCAAGAACATTTTATACATTATGTCATAATGGCTTTCCTATAATTAACGTTGCGCCTATAAACTTTATATATTGAAGGCACTAAAACTATTTTTTGTTTCACTTAATAATAAAAAAAGTTTAAATTTGTATATGTCAATTTAAGTTTAAGCTGTGATATTTTTTATTTTAGCAACAGTTTCTTAAAGTTAGTTAATTTAAGAAGACAAAGGATCCCCAGTGTTCCTTAGCCATAGATGCCGTGTATTACACAGGGCGCCCCTTTTTATAGTTCTCCCAAGGAGAACCATTAAATAACCACGAAAAAGGACCTGAATTTGTCACAATTTATTACGTCTAAGGATATCCTGCGGTACATTTTTTTAATAAATTAAATTTATATTTTAAATTCATGAGTTTAGTATAATTCACACAAAGCGGATGTCCTCCAAAAGTGAGAAAATATATACACAATGAGTGTAAAGTACTGTAAAATATATAATAAAATATATTATCTTTTCCATAGAAACAGTTTCATAATTATTAGAAAATTTTTATCAAATTTAAGGATAAAAGAAGTGCTATTTAACTTGATGTTAGAAAATATTTTTTATTTTAAGGGAATTAAGCCCTAGTTTTAAGTAAAAAAAAAATTATCTAATAAACTTAAATAAAATTTTTCTTAAAATCAAGAAAACATTTCCTAACTAACAGTAAAATTCAAGATTATATATGAACTAATTAAGAGGAAATTTTACTGTTTTCTAATAAAAATGTTGTTCTCAATAGTAAAACTTTTCTGTAATTTAGCAATTTTGACGAAATTTTAAGTTGAATTTGTTTTTTAATTTCAAGGAAAAATTTATTAAATTTTGGTAAAAAGTGCCTTTGGCGCCTTTTTTCTTTCAGTTTTTCCTCGAAATAAGTTATATTATCTAAATTTTAGTTAATTTTTTATTTTGGTGTAGTGAAAAGTTCTTTATGGCACGTAAATATATATTTAATATCTCAGATATCTAGCCAATTTTTTTTTAGGCAGCATACTTATAGGGAGTATTTTCACATTTTTGTCCTAACTGCAAAATTTGTAGTTCATAGCTCCTAAATAATTAAGAGTCACTTTTCTCTACTTTTCTCCATTTTTATCACATTCTTAGTGGATATTCTACAAAGTACCTTATCACTGAATTAGCCCATACCCCCCTTACAACTACATTTTAAATTTCAGTATTTGATCATCCCCGAAAAATTGTAAGGATCCAAGTTTAGGTGGATGTCTACACTGGAAAAGCAGGTCAATTATTTCAAAATCTTAGCTACAGCGAAAGACGTATTTTTAATTTAAAACTTTTAGTCAATCCGCTATATGCAGGCCGTTACAGAAGACACTTTCCCCCTTGTGAAACTCTATGCTCATAAAGAATATTAAAAAAAAGATATATATATATAATAATAATAATAATAGCCCGAACACTTAAGAACACATCTAAAATTACGGGTTCCCATATATAGTTGGGCTTTATAGTTAATTTCGAATTATTGAATTAGTTCGTGGTTTTAGTTCATTCGTAAAACGGACATAGTAGATTCTACTACTTCTTTATGATTTACGTTTATTTTATGCAAAATTTATCAAACAAACATTGGAGCAATATAATCTGAGGGACAATTGAAAAGGGGTTTCGAAAAATCTAATGAACTAAAACTACGGACTAGGTCTAACATTATAAAGCCCAATATGATTTTAAAACAAAGGGGCTTGGGCAGGTCATTAAGGGATGTAAATGTTGCCCTTTTTCCCCCTTTATTACCATGATCCTGGTAAAATTGCCAAATTATCCCATTATGATAGAAATATTTAAAATTTCTAATATTTAGCGCTACAGCTTTTGGTAGAATGTTTAAGCAAACTTATTAAACACCCCGTTAAACTTAACAAAATTCTCATCTTAGTAGAAAATTATTATGAAATTATTTTCATTACAAATTTAAGCAATTAATGACAATTTGTAGAGCTGCTTATTATTATAAATAATTTATTTTAAATTCTTTTATATATAATTTGACAGTTTAATTAAATATTATTTGCTAAGGAACACTCTTTACTTTTTTTTTACAACGCTATTTTATTTATGACATTTAAATTTTGAAAGTTACTTTTGTTTTTATTTTTATTATCGTTCATTTTGTTTTATGTCATGTTACTTTATTCTAATGAAATGTTCCGTTTAAGCTATTGAAAAATCACTTATCTTGTAACTTCTAAACAATAAAGAGCTCTTGCCCTTAATAATAAAAGGCATTTTATTTACAACAATAAAACAGTAATATTATTAAAAACGATTAAGACACTTGAAGACTTTTAAGTCTCTTATGGATTTTGTTCCCTGTGTTTTTGTTGTGTTCGTTCCCCATACCATTTCAGTCCGCTTGCCTAATGTTTAAATTTCACTTGTTTTTCAATTTATTCACATTGCCTAATTTCGTTTACCTTCGATACTCTTATAACCTTGATTTTACTCTTTCCCGATCCGTTAGATAAATTTCACTAAAACCCAGGCTCGCTGGAAAACATTTTTTTCCCTTTGTTTTAGGTTACATATTAATTAGTTTTCGTTTCCCTTCAATTTCGTTCCCATTGTCCAGTGTTTCATACCGTCTGGCTTCTTGTACCATTCCATTTCTTTCCGTTGGCCTATTGTTAAAATTTTACTTGTTGTTTGTTCTATTTGATTTTCCGTGTCATTTCACTTCCTCTCGTTCCCTGTGTTTCGTGTTTAAATTCGACTTGTCTCCATACCATTTGATTTCGTTTCTTTTGTCTAGTGTTTCATTTCAACTCCCTCCCCGTTCATTTATATTTTGTTCCTCTTGAATAATGTTTAAATTTAACTCTCTTTCCGTTCAATTCCATTCCGTTGCTCTTGCCTAACATATAAATTTAACTCGTTTTCCACTATGTTTCGTTCCCTTTTCTTGAGTTTCAATTCCTATTGTTTCCCATTTCAATTTTACTCGGACCCGTTCCATTTTGCTTCATTCCACTTGCACAGTGTTGCAATTCCAAGCGTTGAATTCCATTGGTTTCTCGTTTAATTTCGTATCTCAATTTTCGAATTTTCGTTTTCAGCAATTTCTGCAGGATGGTAAAGGCGGCGCTATAACATTTTAAAACTCTCTTATACTACGCTCACGGAAAAATTACAAAAAGCATTTTATCCATCAATTAGTCTATATTACATTCAACACAAATTTCAAATATCAAGTTTTTAGTGCAAGCGGTTTAGTATTGGTTGTAAAAGGAGAGATTTTCGACCCATTTTTATCACGCTCCTGGTAAAAATTTCAGAAGTTAATTATTTTATACTATAGAGTAGACATATTTGAAAATCCAAATTTCTTGCCAAAATGGTTTGGCAAACCGTTGAGAGGAAGATTTATTTCATTTTAAACTCCAATTTTTCCTGCGAAAATTCTATCAATAAATTATCCCATATAGGAATATATATTTAAAATGTCGGGTTTATTGGTAATGCTCTTTGGGCAGGTTATTAATGGGGAGTATTTTTTTCATTTTACCAAGTTCCTGGAGATAATTCCTGTACATTGAGTTAATCCATTCAGAGAAGATCTATTTTTAATATCTGGTTTCCAGTTAAATGGGCTTAGGTAGTCCGTCAATGGGGAGAATTTTCCCTAGAACCCCAATTTTCACCAAGTTCTAGGAGAAAATTCCAAAAAGTACCTGTTCAGTGAGTAATTCCATACTCCAGAGAAGATATATTTAAAATTACTGTTTTCTTGCTAAAAGGGCTTGGTGAGACTTCTCCACTTATTGCCCCTCCCCAAGGGAGTTTCGAAAAATGATATTTTAGCGAAAGTACACTCCGGAAAATAAACTTGTGCACACATTTTAAGAGTCTAACTTCAGCGGTTTGGGCTGGGCGATGATAAGTCAGTCAGTAAATCAGTCAGTCCATGAATCTATCAGTCAGTAAATCAGTCCGTCAGTCAGTCAGTCAACCAATCAGTCATTCATTTGATCAGTACCATTACTCTTTTATATATGTGGAAATCAATACAAGTATTTAGTTACATATATTTTTTGTTGTTACTGATTTCAATGTTTTGATGTAAACCATATATATGTCACTAATGAGTTTGATTTGCTACCTTAAATAAGCAAAATATACCTATCTAAGTGCAAGGTAGGGAAATTTAAAGGCACTTGATCTGCCCCAAGACAATTTACGGCTACCAGCTTTTTAATGGAGGATCGATTAAGTAAAGGTTTTAGAAATAAAAAATTGAGGTTCAATTACAGTTTATAAATTACCTTAATTTTTTGTTTATTATTAGCAACATTTGTGGCATAATGTCCTTTCAAATCTCCCATTAAACATTTTGGTAATTCAACACAATATTGTTAAAATATGTAAAAGTGTGTGTATAAATGTGCGTAAATGTGCTTATGCATGTGTATTGTATCATATCTAAATAGACCCTTATAATCTTTTCAAATGACTGTGTTTACATTGCCAAATTACCAAAAAAAAAAAGTATACCTTACAATAAATACTGGCAATTTATTAAAGGGGAATAGTAGAATTATTGAAAAAGGGACATTTTACAAAATGCGTCTGTTTATTCAGATCCCCGAACGTATAACAATCGAATTTGTTAGTTGCTCCTCTAGAGTATATATTTCTTGTTTTTGTTCTATACATTTTGATATGTTTAAATCTCATTTTTGCACTCCCTCACACTTTTTATGTGTTACACATTTGCCCATATAATATTGAAAATATAGATATTTCATAAGGACATTAGTAGGATGGTATTTATTTTAAAAATATTCTCTATGACATACTTTTAATATTCTAAATTTCAAATGCATGTAATATGAGCAAGATAATTTTAAATATTCATTCATTTATTTATTAAGGATTTGTTTTTTTTTTCCATTAATTGCTTTTCAAATAAGTTTCTCCATAAAGTGTATTCCCTACACATATGAGGCGATATATCAATCCCTATCACTATTGTTGTAATACCGTTTTCATTTTTATATTTGTTGGCTTTCAACGTTATGGGGTATTTCATCAATTACTTTGATTGCTTTGGGACTAATATGTCAAACAAATGTTCTGCATGAGATCCAACATACATTCATTGATTCATTCATTCATTTATATATTATTGAGCCAAATCCTCTCCATTAACATATTTGTTACCATTTTGGTCATTTTGCTATTACTTGCTAAGCATACTAATTGGTTACGGATTTAAAACTCAATTTATAGAGAAAAAAAAAAGATACTACTGATACGTATTATAGAAAAGAAAAATGAAGATTAAAGAGAATACAAAAGGGTGTTAATATGAAAAATCATTTCATTATGCATACAAATAGAAATTTAATGCGTCACTAATTTTACAACATTTATTTAACACTTACAATTTTAAGTGCTTGGAAAGAGTTGAATGGGAAGCACGAAGTGTTATGAGATTACTTTACAGTAGATACATTAATGAAAATGCAGTGACCCAGATATAAGGTGTTAAAATTAAATGTTTCCTAATTTGGACTTTTGATGTTAGACATAAGGTAAAGGTTTAATATATATACCAAAAGATTCTCTAAGCTACTATCCAGTTAAAAAGACACAACATCTTGTTTGTGACAGAATTTGTAACTATGGCGTACAAATTGTTTTGAAAATTTATGAATTTTTCAATATAAAATATTAAACAACAAAACTTTATTGTTGGCATTTATATCAAAATTGGTTTACAGTCTTTAATCCCCAGTCATGAGATTGGGTTTTCAAATATAAAATGGAATGATAAGATTCATCATATCAAACGCTTCATTCTTACCAACAGTGAAGTTCTCATCACCCGGAACATTAAATATTAATGAAACTTATTAGGGTGTGCTGCCATAAGGTGTCCTTACATGTTAGTTCAAGTAGTAGCATTTAAGTAATGCGTGAAGGACAGAACATAGAAATGTAAGAATCATATTTTTGGAGGGTAAGCAGTTCAACAGAGGATGCGTGTGATCCTAGTTCGCTTTCCTCCACTAATTAAGGTCAATAGAAGAAACGTGCCATGCCAGATCCTTGTCCTCGCTTACTCTAAATCAACACCGGAAGGATGGTGTCCCTGGTCGTCCTTCCAATACGAGTGCCGTCCGGAATTTAAAAAAATCTCCTGTACCATGATCTGTACTTCTTTACTACCTCTCGTTCTCTATTTTTCCCCTCTTTCTTGATTAATCTTAAAGCTATAGGTTGTCTTAAGTCAAAACTATTACTCTCGGATACTGAATCAAATAAATTGCTGTAACAATCCCTATCATTACAATTTTAAGGCTGTATACAAATAAATCTGATTAGCTGCATATTTTCTACATCCCAGTTTATGATCCTACTTTCCGATCCTTAATCGTCTGATTGCACAATCAAAATTATAATTCTGTTTCCAGAAAGACAAAGGGACAGAAAGTGTTCAAATATTTTTTTTTTTGCAGTAAAATATTTTTTTGCAACCACATTTATTTTTAACACAAAGAAAAAATCTTAAAATATATTGGGACCTTGAATTAATAATGAGCGTTTTTTTTTCTTTATTTATGGATTTATTGTGCAAAAATGATTACAAATATATTATTCAAAGTATAGTCCATCGCCGGCCACAACCTTTTCCCACCTTTAGGGCAATTATCGGATACCACCTCATAGGAACAGGCCACGTGTCATCGACCGGAGAAATTAGTTGTCGGAAGCAGCGATATCTGGACATTACGGTGTGTAGGTTAGCATTTCCAGGTAGCATTGACCAGTCTTGCAACATGTGACCGAGCGTTGTCATGCAGCAAAATCATTTTGTTGTGCATTTATTTGTATTCCGGCCATTTTTGCTTTAGTGCGCTGATCAAACCTATGAGTTGAGTTGGATAGCGTTCCCGCGTAATGGTTTCATTTGATTGGAGCAGCTCGTGGTAGATCACGCTGCACTGATCCCACCAAATAGAAAACATAAGCTTCAGGCAGTTCATGGCTGTCCGGGCAAAACACATGACTTGTTGCGCTTAGGGTGGTCGAAATGTAGCCGCTTTTCATCGCTGGTCGCAATGCGATGCAAAACAGTATTCCTTTTTTGGCGTTTGATGAGCTGTTTACAAGCAAAAAATCGCCATCGCGCGGCTTTAACTCGTGGCGCGCCACCCAGTTTACTTGCATTTTAAATCAATCCATGCATTTTCTGACTGTAGATTCATCCACTGGCAATGATTCTGACATCTCCTGAAGCTTTTGGAATTTCTCTGCATAAAGCATTGCTTTCAGTTCTTCGTCTTCAAATGTTTGGGTTGACCCTACCGTTCTTTGCCTTTGAGCTCTGATTTTTCAGATATAGTATGCTAGCCGTAAACTTCCACTAAGATTCGAAGACCTTTGTCCACACATTTCTTCATAATAAAGAAATGTAGAAGAACTCCCGGCAAAAACACTTAGTCGGATATGAAATTCAACATGCTCAAGGCAATATTTAGCATTGTTGTTTACGTTTCAACCAAATGACACAAACTGTCAAATACTAGTGGTGGCCTATAAATTAGGGTTATTAAAAATGGGGATTACGCAAAATCATCGTAAGTAATGAAACACATTATCACCTTGTGTTAATTGTCAAAATGTTGGCATTTCGGGTCATATAACCCGCATGCACTTGTTGAAAAACAAATTCAACCACAGCGGGTCACTGTATGGTGATGTTTATCAAATGTAGGCATTAGCGGAATTAGGCGGAGAACACTTCTTCTTAAATGAGTCTGGCAATCAGTGACTGTTACTGGTAATCGATATCGCAATATGAAAGTCAAAGTTACATGTCAACGAGCTAACAACCACCAGTACATTGAAGGTGAACATTCAACGCTACATCAACGAAATTAATCAAAATTTATGGACACCCTTTATTAAACGTTATATTTTCAACATCCCAACCTAAACACTCCGATTTGATGAAATTGCCATATGTGTAAGAAAATAGAAATCTGGTAACAAATGGCTTTGCAAAAATTTTTTAAAAATCAAAAATTGCTCATATATCGAAAAAGAAAAAATTTTATAAATAATAAATTTAACAACCATAGCAATAGTCTTCTTCACGTAAAGTACCCAAAGATTTTTCTTTTTTTTAATTTTAACAAATGCAAATTTAAAAAGCAAAAATTACCGCATTTGCATATGGTTCCATTAATTTAGTTATTTATTTACATTATTCTATTTAAGGTAAAGATATCACAATGAATCCTATGGGTCTCCGAATGGTAGGGTACAATCCTTATAATCTAATTATATAGTTACAAGTTATATCCTAACACCCTTACTAGCAACGAAGGCTATCGGATCCTTGTAACGTAAACAGACCAGAGCTTCTGCTGGGAGTCGAATCCACCACACTCGCACTGATAAGCTAGCACGCTACTAAATGTCATTAGTTTAAATACCTTATAAAGCTAAGAAACGAAAAAAATAACATGTTAATACATTTTGGTTTTTGCCAGAATTTAACAAATAAACTCCTGAAGAAATTAGAAAAAAAAGCCAAAGAAACGTCGACTTTAGTATGAAATTACTTGTGTTTTATTTAAATATAAAAAATTAACCAAATTGGACTGAAGGGAATTCCTTAATAAAAACAATTAACAAGAGAATTGGTCACTGAAAAACTGAAATTATTTTTGACACCTTAAAACATTCGGTCAAAATAGGTGTGTTTAGGAGGGAGTACTTTTCATGTTAATACCATGAAACAAAATTCTCTGAAATGTTATAAATTACATAATTATTTCAGTCCACTCACAAAATATTTTCCGTTATCGTTTGTTTTTAAATGCTGAATCAATTGAAATTCATACAAATATATATTTTAACTATTTAAATCAATTATCTAAAAAACAAACTATAAATATTTACTGACATTCAGTAGGATATAATATTTTTTGTTAAATGTAAAAAAAACAAAAAAAAAAACGGTTTATAAAAATAGAAATTCATATAATTCCTTTTTGCTTTTTTAAAAAAAAAGTTTGTTTAAAAATATATACGTGTATATAAAAATATATACATCTGTGTGTGTTTTGTAAAATTACATACACATAAAAAAATTAATTTGAAAAACAAACCACAGAAATAGTTTTTTCTACGTTTTCACAGTTAAAATTGATGGTTATTTTAAATGACTTTCGATTGCTTTTTCCAGTTTTTTCGATTATTAAACAATGATTTAAAATAAACAACAAAATTGGCTGAATATAATATGAAATCAGTAGTCCTCTTTTTGTTGTATTTTCGATTAATTTAATTTGTATTTTAGATTATTTTTAACGAACTTATATTGTGAGTGTATGTTTGTGCTAATTCATGGCTTAGTGTGATTAAAATGATGTAAGGAGTATAAAAACTTTCATATATATCTTAAGCTGTTTTTGAGTTTTTTTTTGGTTACAATAAACATATCCTGCTTTAAAATTTTATGATATCGTAGAAGATTATAAAGAGCAGTTTCCTTGATCTAATAAAAAATTAATTAAATAATATATAAATTCTAACAAAAATTGTCTATTTAAAATAATTAATAATAATAAAATATTTAATATCCCGAAAAACATTTCTCCAATTTAAATTTGTTTGTATATTCGTGTTCATGATATCAAAATTCATAAATTAATAAACGGCAACTGCTTTATTTTTACCCTACCGCAATAAGGTAGCGCTACCTCAACATGTGTAAGCAAATGGTTCAGCATATTGTTGAGCAGAGCAGATTTTTAACAGTTGAGTGGCTGGTAACGTGATCAATGCAAAAAAATTTAAATTAAAATTTCCCTCAGTTATGATAATTTTTCATATTAAATCTCTATCGTAAGTACATACAACCAAGCCTTGATTTTTTTTGGATGGTGTTAAAAACTATTTTAAAATAATGTCAAATATAATTTAACACTTTAAATTCATTTCATTTTTATACCCTTCACCACAGGTGGAAGGGTATATATAAGTTTGTCATTCCGTTTGTAATTTCTACAATATTGATCTTAGACCCTATAAAATATATATATTCTGGGTCCTTATGAAGAGCAAAGTTGATTTAACGATGTCCGTCTGTGTGTTGAAATGGGTTTTCCGAAGAACCCAGACATGATGAGGACTTGATTGTTTTTTATTTCTGTTACATGTGATCCATTTCTGTTTGCTATTAAAAATCAGACAGATCGGTTAATAAATGACTGAGATATTAGCAAAAAACCAGGACTACCTCTAATTTTTTCCGTAAAATCTCTTTGTTTAATATGTATTTAGAAATGTGTTAAAATTCTTTTATTTCATCTCCACCTTTTATACAAAAACAACACACATACAAAGATTTGTCATTAAAAAAAAAACTAAACAAATCTCTAATGAATGAAGACTTTTATATATGTACCTCTTTTAACGATGATTTTGTGTGAGCTTCAATAGCTCAGTTGTCTAGACGCTATGTCACAAATACTTTTTTTTTCTCTAAGGCCGCGGGTTCGAATCCCGGTCAATTCACTTTTTTTTGTACTTTTTTTTATTGTCTTAAGACTTTTTTTTTTATTTTTTGCTTTTTTTAACATTTAATAATTAATTTATATAAAATTTTATATTAATAATTATATAATCCATAAATAGGCTAAAAACATCAAAATTTTTATAAAAATACTCTGATACAAACAAAATACAAACGGTTTTAATTCTTTTTTTTTGTTCCGATTTAAAAGAATTTATAAAAAGATTCTTAAACCATTTCATTTCTCATATATTAAGAAAATTTTATACATAATTTCCCTTTGAGTGCAACTATTTTAAGTCATAACTTATAATAATTTATAAAAAAAAACATTATAAAATTTTTTCATTCAAATTTTTAAAATTAAGCTAAAGAAATTAAAAATATTTTTAATAAAAAAGCGAAATAAAATCCCAAATGCAAATTTGCCAGCTAAATCAAACGTTTTTGTAGAAATAAAACACATACAGTACTAGTGATTTCTTTTAACGATTTGTTGAAATTCTTTTCTTTCACCTCTTTACCTTTTATACACAAACAACAAACACTATTCTAGAGCTGTAATATGACCTATGAATACGTCTTATATAGCAAAAGATCGAAAATCTTAAGTATAACATATTTGCTGAAAAACTCGGAAATATCGGTTCAGATACAAAAAAGTTATGCCCAAAACATACATTTTTTTTAAATACCTATTATCTAGAAGCATAAATCTTACCGAGTCCAAGTTTTGTCACCAAACTAAATGGTTAATTTCCTCTTAAAGGCGTCCGTATATAAATCTGTCCATTTCATATATGTCCATATATAAACTTCAGTTTTTTTCCCAACCATCGTGAAGGGTATATAAGATTCGGCATAGCCGAATTTAGCCGCTCTTACTTGTTATTTATATATTCATTTTAAAAATATATTTATGCATTAATACAAATATAAGGTTTCTTAACATAACACTGTTATAAAATGACACCTCATAATTGGCAATTTTTTTTGTAGGGTTCTTTTCAAAATGACTTTTGTATGATGAAAAAGTTGTTCGGCAGTATAAATTCAAGTTGTGAAAAAATCATAAATTATAACATATCTACTTTTTGGCCATCAATGTATTTTTTAAAAATGTAGTTTAATACCCCTAACGAAAATGCATAAATATATAAAAGTAAACTTAAATTAATAATTTTGCAAGTGATATATATATTTATTTTATTTTATCACACAGTTATTGACAAAAAACTAACCTTTAAATTTCAATGGGTCTTAAGTAGCCAATAATACTGTTGAAATCTATATTTTCCAAATCAATGAACAATTTAATTTGTTTTTATACAATATTTTGTTATAAATTTCTTTTTTTTTATTTGTAATTTATTTATTTTTTTTCGATTCTTTTTTGTGCAAACGTATGTAAGTTTTCAATGAATTCCATAACGCAGTTATAAGTTATAAAAATGAAAAAGAAGATAGAAAAATAAAGTTAGTTGTATAAGAAAGTATTTCTTATAATCATATATAATCGATTTATTTAAAGAATTCTCATACCAGTTATGTATGACTCAAATTTTCTTACTACACTTGTATTCATTGTAAGACAGGGGAATGAAAGCAAAGTATTTGGATGGATTTTAAAGAAAATTTTATATGAAAATATTTATGAATCTTTGGATTATTTTGATCAAAGAAAGGAAAAGTAGATTGTTTCAGAAAATATTTTAAATATTAAATAATTTTTGTACAATTAAAATATTTAAACCAATTTAATCAAACAAAAGTTTTAAGACATGTGCAATTTTTTATAGAAAAGGTACTAAGCTATATCTGGCTATATGACGAACAGCTGATTTAATCTAAATGAATGAGTTAAAAATAGACTTGATGGCCGCGGTTATAATCAGCTAGTCAAATAATTGGTTTGAAATTTTTCTCTTATCTTCTAGCATTCGGATTATTTCCCCCTAAAGTTCAAATAATATTATCGCTTATTCTTGTGTTATGCTATGACACATTCTTATCTCTTCAATATAAGCAAGTGGTATACCAAAATCATATCCTTTGGTGGACTTTTTCTTTTTTTTCGGATTTTTCTTAAACTTTTAAATTTTGGCATAGTTTTTTTTTTTGTATATTTTAGATATTTCTTTTAAAAAGTTGTAAAAATTTATAATATTTTTTTTTTCTCCTTTTTTTATTATCAATACTGTCTTTCCTGTAACAGATTCTTTTATTGACTATTAATACGCAATTGGCTGTTGGTTTTGTTGCTGCTTGGTTTAGTTTTCGTTTTGGTTGCTTCCTTCGCTATCGTTTTGAATCTTTTCATATTTTCTTCGATTTCCTAAGAGTATTTCTTACTTCTTGTAGAATATTGTTTTTTTTTCATTTTGTTCTAGTGGTCATATTGTGCTGACGTTTGAATTGAATAGAATATTTTTACAATCAAATATTATACATACGTTTTTTTTTTTATTATTATATATTCCCATGGCTTGTCTAACAAGGAAGGTATTCCAATTTAAATTTGAATACCTTATAGAAATTAAAAATTCTAAATTCGATCTGTCTTGGCCTTTGGGTCACAATGGTGTATGATGTGATCACAATGGAGTTCAAAAATCGAGTTCAAATTTTACTTTACTCTACATTAGTCAAGGCAAGATTTTCTTAAAGATTGGCTTTCAAGAAACAATTTTCTTGAAAAAACCTTTGACTTACTTAAATACAAGTCTTGCTTCAAACCAGGCACGTTTATCCAATTTGCAATTTGGAACAATTTGCCAACTTTGTTCGATACATTCATTTTATACAGCTTATGTTTCAAAATTCGTAAGTTATGGCATGCTCCTGAGCAAAAACAAAATATTGTAAATGCGGCTGGTTCTATCCCATTATATCTTCTAAATACTCGAGTAGGCTGAAAAATGAGACTGGGAGTT
Source organism: Eustalomyia histrio (assembly GCA_949748255.1). NCBI lineage: Eukaryota > Metazoa > Arthropoda > Insecta > Diptera > Anthomyiidae > Eustalomyia > Eustalomyia histrio. The sequence goes on from OX456526.1 coordinate 18,543,063, forward strand.
CTAAAATGTATTCTACCTATCACATATAAGCACAGAAGTGTAGACATCCCCATAAGGCGGAATATTTGGTAATTTTTTCGAGGAAGAGCAGAAAGGTTGAAAAGCCTCCACCTGAAATGAAAAATATATGTTCCCTGGATAGACGGGACTTTTGAAGATTCCTACGGGAAGGAACAAAGAGAGAAGAAGTCAGTCATTGCCGGCTTACCAACACCCTTTTGGCTAAAAACCTGAAATTTAATCCCCTTAATGGATTAAACTGATTTGTCAGAGCAAGTGGAATAGAAACACTAGACAAGGGGAATGAAATGGATTGGAACGGATAATGAGAGGAATTTAAACACTAAAAACAGGAAACTTAATGGAATGGAACGGGGTATCAGTGGAATTAAAGTGTTGGTTAATGCGAACGAAATGGGATGAACAGTGCACGAGTTGCAATGCAACACTAGACAGGAGAACGAAATGGAATGGAAAACGATTTGAAAAAAATGTGGTACAAGTGGAATTAAAACAAGAAAAACAGCCGTAGAAGGGATAAAGGGAATTAAATCGAATGGTACAGGGAACGAGTGCACCTGAAACACTTGACAAGGCGAACAAAATGTAAATGATAGGGGAATGAGTTGAACTGAAGAATTGGATATTGGGAACGAAATAGGATTAAGAGGGAATGCATTGCAATGCAACACTAGACAGGGACATGAAACGAAATTGGAATAAGGACTGGAAATGGAAATTAAACGGAGAAAGGGATTAAATTGAAACAATACAAATGGGGAGAGAAATTAAATAAAACGGGGAACGTGCAAAATTATGGCACTATAAACTTTACACAGGGAAAGCCAAAAGGCGATGATTTTGGAGATATATCTCTATTTGAAACTAATTTTTTTTCCATTTTACCGATATTTCCCCATTTTTAAAACTTATTTCTTTAATTGGCGTATTATTAATGTTAGTAAACTTAAAAAACGACAGTTATGAATTTTTGGTATTTTTAAGAAGAACGTGTCGAGTTAAATGGAAAGTGTTTTAAACAGTGATTAAGACAAGTCTCCTCCTGTGCGGCTTGGAAAACCGCTTTGCCTATAGATCTGAAGTATAAAATATGTGTTCTATAAGATAATTTTATTAATTTTCATCTGCCGCATGACAAAAAATGGCGGTCAAAAACTTCAAAGGATTTCCATTTAACACTCTGCTCAAACTGTTTTTGCCAGAAAGTTCAAATCTAAAACAAGTGTTACTTGGGAACATTAAAATGAAAACATACTTTTTGGAATTTCCTATAAGAACGTGTTACAAAAGCGAGTTAAAGATTATCTTAAGCATCCTGCACAATTCTCTGGAGCTGGAAATCTTGGCATATTGATTTTTCCTCCCGAGTAGACATCCATCAAGATGGGGTTTTTGAATTTTTTTTCGGGGAGGACCAAAAAAGAAAGATCACCCCCTTGAAATCCTCCATAAAACACATTGGTGTAAACATCAACAAAGACAAGTATTTTAAAATTATTACCAAGAGGAGCAAATATGGGACTAGTCTTAATCTCAACGTCCTGCCAAAACTTCTGCCAAAAACATTAAATTTTAAACATGATTTCCAGGACGTACTTTTGAGGGTATCCAATAAGAAAGTGGCAAATATCGAATTAAGATAATGAAAGTTGTCTTCTTAATTACCCATTCCAAGCAATGAATTTGAAATTTGTCATCAAGGAAATTTCATAATTTATACATACACTTCAAAAAGTAAAAATAAAATTTAGAGAGAAATTTTAAGAAAAAGGAAATAAATTTTCTGCAATTTCTAAAACTACCTTTAACGAAGTATCAGTCTTTTAAGCATTCTAGTTAATTTAAATATTCTAGTTAATTTAAACAATGTCGTATTTAAGTTTATATTTCGACATCTTAGATATATATTTAAATAACAAGAAGGATAAACTTAGTTTTATTTAAAAAAAGTTTCTATTTAATCTAACTTGTTTCAGTTCAATTTTAATTTTTTTCCATGTCTTTACAAAATTTCCTACATATTGAATAATTTAGTTTGGACTGCTTTCCCCGTAAATATTATTGCCATTGTTTTTTCAATTTTTTGATTTTTGTGTTTATGAGTGTCATTATTTTCATTTAAAATAACATTAAATTGGAATTGACTATTGATGAGAGCTTATAGAATAGAAGCAAGAAAATAAGTACCAATAACACTCAAAAAAAAAAAAAAAAAAAATAAAAATACAAAATGTTCCATATTTAAATAGGAACTATGTATATTTAGTATTATGAATAAATATATAATTTTGAGCATCAAAGAAATTTTTAAAACATTTAAAAATAATGCTCTTTTCATAAGGGATATCTATTCTAAAAATAAAAATTCTTCAAACATATTGATGGCCCAGATCAATAACATGCCGTATTTTTCCATACAAATTGACAATTAAAACGCGTCGAGAGTTGCAGTTGTGAAGTTAAATCCATTTTATCTTCAAAACTTTTTTTTTTTATTCACTAGTTTTATCTTTCTAAAGGGTGGTTAAATTTTAAGCACCGATGTTGGATGTGAACCACACCTAAACGTCAAGTTTTTTTCTGCATTTCATTTGACCTTTGCTAATTTTAGACTAACTCAATTTGAACCATAGAAAGATTCACAATCGAGCAAAGCGTTAAAGTTATTCAGGCTTATTATGAAAATGGGCGTCCAAATCAAAATGCATATCGTGCACTTCGTGATTTTTTCGGTCAATTTAATCGTCCAAATGTGCGTACAATCGGAAAAACCGTGAAAAATTTAAGCAACCGGGTTGTAGGAGATGTGCGCGTACAGCTCGTACTAAAGAAAATATTGCTGCTGTTAGCGATAGTGTGGCTGAAGAGCCGTTCTCCTCAACTCGTCGTCGTGCCCAACAATTGCACCTCTCACGCTCGTCGTTGATGAACATTATGCATTAAGACTTGCATTAACACGCTTACAAGGTGCAATTGACTCAAGAACTAAAGCCTCTTGACCATTCCAAACATCGCCAATGGTCAGAATGGTGGCAAAAAATGGCAACAGTGGATGATCAATTTTCGAAGAAAATCATTTTCCGTGATGAGGCTGAAAATGAAAATCATTTTCAGTGGATTCGTCAATAAGCAGAATTGCCGCATTTGGGCGAATCCCAAGATCATGTAATTTGACACCGTTGGACTTCTTTCTTTGGGGTTATTTGAAAGAAAAGGTGTACGTCGATAAGCCAGCAACAATTCAAGAGCTAAAGGATGAGATAATTCGGCACATTAACGGCATAGAACCTTAATTAGGCTATTTGGCCGATATTTTATTCCACACATAATTGAACCATACCATGTTATCATAATAATAAGAAATGACAATAATTTCCTAAATAATTTGTGCTTTATTCAAACTCAACTTCGGCCCTTAAAATTTAACCACTCTTTATTTATGGCATTTTAAAACGTTTTGTTGATTTTTGTTAGCATATGATGATAAAAATTAATATTTATAACTATGTACGATATTCTATGGATCTCATGATCGCTTTATGTACTACCCGAGTAAAAAAGTTTAATTATAATCATATCTGGCCTTATCTAATAATATATTATCATATATATATATATATATATGTCAGTATGCATTACTTTATATAATTATATATTACATTATTATTTTTAAATTGGGCTGTGTGAATAAAAATGAAGTTCTAGCTAAAACTAGCAAATTTAAAGTTTAATCTAGTTTTGAGGTGAATAAAATTTTCAGCTAAAGCTAGTGCTTTTTGCAGTCTAGCACAAACTAGTTTTTCCAGTGTTTGCTGGAAAAAAGTGTGAATAAAAACTAGTAAGTACTTAAAATTACCAGTTTTAACTTAAATTAGTGTAAGCATGTCATTGCGGTGCTGAAAATAAGTTTATTGTTGGTTAGTTAGTCGAAAAGTGAATTTTTGTTTGGTTTTATTTGAATATGGCTGCATTTATGAACATTCGCCAAACAAAACAATATCGCGTGCGGTCTCATTCTCACCCAGCAGACTATTTTAACTTATATAGGTTTAAAAAAGAAAGTGTAAAATGGTTAACGCAACATTTTTTGGAAGAAAGCCATGAAAACAGGGGAGCGTCCTTGTCACAAATAAAAAGGATGGAAATATTTCTGCGATTTCTTAGCGATTCTGGTTTCCAAATGCGAATTGCAAAAGAAGAAGGAATACATCGCACAACCGTTTGTAAAACAGGGAAAATGGTTTTAAAGAAGGTCACCGATAAAGCGCATTTGTGGATTAAATTTCCTAATAATAGTGACAAAATAAAAAGGGCTCAAGAACAGTGGGCATTGCGTTTTGTCTTTCCTTGCGCTATTGGAACAATAGATTGTACGCATGTTGCAATACAAAAACCACCAAATCATGGCGATGAGTATATTAACCGAAAGGGTTTTTGCAACATCAACGTACAAGCTACCTGTAATGCTAACGATGAGTTCACTTCAATTGATTGCAATTGGCCAGGATCAGTTCACGATAGCCGAATTTTGAAGCGATCTCGTATTTTCACTTATATGAATAGTCAGCACAGCGATGCAATCATTTTAGGTGATATCGGCTATGGCATTCGACCATGGCTATTAACACCATTTAAAACCCCAAGGAATATGCAGGAAAAAAAGTATAACAAAATACACGCAAAAAATCGTGTTATAATAGAGCGTTGCTTTGGACAGTTAAAAAGGCGATTCCCTATTTTGCAATACAAAGTGCGTGTTGCTCTGGAAAAAGTTGCATCAGTAATTATAAGCTGTGCGGTATTGCACAACATAGCAAAATTTCTTGGTGACGATTTTGATGAACCCGAAGCTTTTCAAGAGGATGAAGATGATGAAGAAGAGGAGGAAATTGTTACAGACCCGTCAGCTAACTTCACAGAATTAAGCAAAAGGAGAAGGCAAGAAATTGTAAATGTACTCAGTTCATTATCACATATTTCTTAAATTGTTTTTTATTTTAAATTATGTTATATACATTAAAAATAAATTTTATTTATTAAATTCAGGTCACTTATATGATTTAAATTAAAAAATAAATTATCACTCATAAATTAAAGCTTTCTGATTTCATTAAAATAAAAGAATAAAATTAAAATATTTAATCTTGAAAAAATTCATCTAGTATTTCAACATACATTTCTTCTTGTTTTTTTGATGCTTCCATCATCCAGATATTCTTTTTCCTTCTTTTGTTGTTCTTTCTTCCTTTCTTCCCGTTCACTTATATCTAAGTTTAAACATTTTAGCTGTCTTAACAGAACCAGTCTCAGAAGCTCTTGGTTGCTAAGATTTTCGGTCTCCTCTGTTTCATCATCAAATTTGTATTTTTTCTTCACGTTTATCGTTTCCTCCATCTCATCACTAACTTCTCTTTTATTTGGGTTTGTCGCTTCTGGTTTTGTCGCTTCAAGCTCCACACAATCCGGCGTTTTGTTAGCCTCAACACCAAAGCTCACATCTATGGCACCTAGAAAAAATAATTGACACAATCAAATTTATAGTTAAATATAAAAAAACTTACCAGGAATTTTATTAAAGACTGGATTTGATTCTTCCTTCATCTTTCAAATGTATTGGTTTGTTGCCTGTTGCACGCAAATCACTTTTCTTTTTAACATCATTTCGCATGTTTTGTATTTTTTTTTTTAATTGGACAATTGTTATTTCCTAGCCAAACGTTAGGAGATAGTCCTCATGGAGTGAAGACATGGCATTCTCTTTTGCCACCCTCACTGACGGCACTTGCGACTTTTTAAAAAGAATTTTATATTTTTCTAAAATTGAAAAAAACTTCGTGTTACTTTTGTCGCCCATCTTGCCAAAAACTCAAAACAAACTGATAGTGTTACCATAATTTATAAGAAAATAGCCATATTTTTCAACAGAGGCAACTCTCAAACAGTTTTAATTTTCCAGTACTAGCTATCACTTTTCAGTACTAGCTACGTAGTACTAGCAAAGATTTATTCACACTTTTTGTAGTTTAAACTTTTCAGCATAGCTAGTACTAATAAGTAAAAGCTAGTACTAGTACTTAATACTATATAGTATAATCTACCTTTTTATTCACACAGCCCAATATCTCATATTGTCCTTTATAAAATTAAATATGATTTATATATAAAATTATATATAACAACATATATAATTATATATGGTTAACACGGGACCAAATTAACTGATATTTGACTTATACAGAACGTTATATACATATGTATAGCTTATGCAGAACCATACATATATAATTATATTTGCTATCTAATATTTGAGATATAATAATATATGGTCCATCAACAAATATATTTTCCAATATTGTATGAGATTAAATTTTATATTATTCTATATACGGATCAATATAAGAAATATTTTTTGATAGGGTATAAAATATAATTATATATATGTACAACATTTGCAAACAAGTTTGAGATATTGTTATATATAGTTGCATATTTTGAATATTTTTGATATGATATAAGATATAATGATATATGGTGTCATGTCAGTGGTTTCGAATCCCAGCGAGGTAGATACAATTTTTTTAGTGTTTTTTTTTAATTTATATTAATTCATACTAATATTTTTCATAGAAGATACATATAAAATTATATATAATCTTTGTTTCCAACACTCCTACTCAGTCCATAAGATTATTTATTATATTATAAGTAGTTATATATAATTATATAAAATCAGATAAGTATATAACCAGTTAATTAGACTAAAACTAGGCATGATATCCAGAAATCAAAAACAAAAAAAAAAAAATTAAATTTGGAAAAAATGAGAAAAATTTCTATATATCATCACTTTTTAGAAGGTTTTTGCAGAGTATTTTTTTTTTTTTTTAATTCCAACTCTTATTCCATATAAAAAACGGCTTAATATATATATATTTTTTTTTTAAAGTATTTTTTTATTTATTCAATAATATATATAAAACAAATTGAATTATCGCCTCAGCGCCATAAAGGCTTTAAAGAGCCTCCTAGGCAACATTACGTTATGTATTTTGAATATAAAAAAGAATTAAATAAAATTCATTGATATAAAGTAAAGTAAGATTTCATAAAGTTAAAATCTTATGACAAATGTATAATTATTTACATATTTACATGATTTGAAAGATTACATAAGAAGTGTTTCTATATTTTGCAATAAATATTGTTTAACTTGTTCTTTAAATGTAGAAAGAACTTGAATACTCCTTAAATTTACTGGTAGTTGGTTATATTCAAGTGGTCCAGAAAATGCAATGCGCTGTTTAGTTAAATCCAAACGACATATATGTCAAATCTAACTTCACTATTCGATTGTACAGGAAAACTTAAGCCCATAAGCACCAGAATTCATCTTTAGAGTGGTTCAAAAAAAAAAAGTACTTTAAAAAAATAAATAAAATACATTTTTTTTCATACACAATTAAAAATACTCTCATGTGCGAAAAATGGTCCCAAAATACTAACCCGTTCAAAATATATTAAGGTTTGAAATTTAGTTTTTTAGTGAATAAACAAAAAAGTTATTGGTATTGTAATTTTTATTTAACGACAATAAATAATATTTATTAATATTTAAATTATAAAAATAAATTATATTAATTAATTCTATTCCTTTTCACAGCAGATAAAGCTAAACAATTTAAATTGCGTTTATTTTTAACTAAACACGAGTTTAGGCCCGAATTTTAGGTGTAAATACTTTTTGATTGTATATTTGGATAATTTTTGTCAGCTGAAGTACTTTTTCTTAATTTTTTATTTTAAAAAATACTTTTTTGTACGGCTCTAATAGTACATTCTGATGCATTCAGAAAACTAAAAAAGCTTATTGGCCTAAGTTTTTCTTTGGAATCGAGTAGTGCAGTCAGATTTAACATATATTAAGCCCTTTTTGTATGGAATAAGGAACGGACGGGAAGGAGTTGGAATTTTAAAAAAAAAATTACGCCATTATTTTTATTGATGCAAAGTGATGATATCCAAAAATCTAAAGTGATGATATCTTGAAAGTTAACACTAATAATTATATATAACACAATTATACGAAAAATGTGGTCTATAAAAGTCAGCCACACACTGCTGAGTGCTTATCTTACTACTACTCTGGCAGACTGGTTTTAAATTCTGGCGAAGGCATTGTATTTTTTTTTTTTAATTTAAGAAATAGGTGTTTTATTTAATTAAATAGATTCCATATATATTATATGGTTGGATCTAATCTAATATAATAATAATTAAAAACATAAATTTGAATCTTGCTTAATCCCTAAATATATTGCAGGATCTAATTTTATGTGCCATATTTAGGATCAATTTAGATATTTCTAAATCAATCCAAATATATTGCTGGATCTGATCAGCAATTTTGCGGATAAATTTAGATCTTTTTCAATCCCAAAAAATATTCTGCTGGATCTAATTTGATCTACCATTTTTCGGATCAATTAAGATCTAACTTAATCCCTAAATATATTGCTGGATCTTATTTGATATTAAATTTTTCGGATAACATAAGATCAGCTAGATATTAAAGAATATCAAATTGGATATATTAAATATTGCGCCATATCTATATTTTTTACTCGGCTAGTGAATGAACAACGCACTGTAAACCAACTAATTATTTTCTCTTCTAAATTGTTATTAAAATAATTATTTATTTTGATTGGTTTTATAAAAAAAAAATGTGAAAACAAAAAAAAAAATTGTGTTAGTAAGGGGAGGAGACATTGGAGAGAGAAATCTCTATGGTACTCTTTACACGAAAATTAATATGACAGCTTTTGCAGTCACCATCGTACGTCGTTATTTAAGGCGCCTTTTCTCACGCAGCAACAATCATTTTATGTCTCGTTCATATTATGGGCCGATATTTATCACTTAATTTTAAAATAACATTTTTTATTTTTGTCAATTGCATTCCTCTCTTTCGAAAACACCTCTGTCTTGGATATCGTTTAATGATATTACTTGTTTAAAAGTTTCAGAACTTTGTCAGAAATTTTTAAAATAAAAATCGATTTACTTCAAATCGTATAAATTTTATTTTTTCAAAAAAAAAATTTTTTTCTAGAAAATCAGCAAATTGAGAGAATAATTATTTTTTGTTTCTGAGAAAATCGACTTTAATTTTGGAGTCTACATCAATTTTTGTGTAATTTATATTAAAATTGATATGGTATCCAACTGCAAAATTGATCTGATATCTGATTTTTTTCCGTATCGAAATAAAATACCTCCTTGTGCGATTAAATTTATTCTTTATTAAATTTAAAATAAAATATTTTATGATTAAATGATTTTTCATTTGAATTTTGCGGCAGCAGAAACATTTTTTTTTATTAAATTAACGTTTTATAATAAAAAAAATTATATATTTTATTTCTTCCCTACAAAGACTTTAACTGAAACCGCTTCTGACTAATTAAAACTTTGCTACATTAAAATCTCTGTCATCAATGTTGTTCTATATTAACAGATACATTTTAAAATATATAGTCTGACTTATTTCATTGTCTAAGCTGTCATATGTCTGTCATGTCTATTATTTTGCTATTAGTTATTTTCTATTTTTGTATGTTGTTTATGATTTTTCATCACTCCATGTAAACATGGGATAAAAACAATTTTTTTTAGTTATTTTGCATTTTCATACAGATGCATAGAATAGATAATCATGATTTGATTTTTTTTTTATTTTGCTTACATTTTAGATTTTAGAAATTCAATAATGACTTTTTGATGTCTATTATATTGTACAAAACAATTGTCAGTTAAATGTCAATTAGTGCCTGTTAATACATGTACTTGGATTTTTTGATATCTATTTTATTGTATATAAAACCATTGTCAGTTAAGGGGTTACATCTACAGTGTTGGCCAAAATATTTATGCTGAATATAAAATTGAATTTGCAATAACTTCAAAGTTCTTCGCACTTAAGATTGGGTTTTGGTAAAAATATTATTTATTTTTCAATATGTTGCTACTCTATTGTGTAGCATCTTCAGGAAATATATCTTGAAGTGCTATTAAATTTTTCAAATGCAGCGAGCATTATATAAAAGTTAACCCAACCGAATTTATTCCGAAATACCGGCCAATATTAAAAAGGTATACCCGTGATATCTTTTTCATTACAAAGTCCTATCAAACTAAATAAAACACTTTTACCAATTTTTTTTTATCAAATAGTAGAAATCAAAATATATATATATAACCAAAATACTAAAATTTAGAATACATAAACACAATAATGACAAAATATTCTTTTGGAAAGAGTCTTCAAAATCTGGAAGTTGTTTTATAGAAAAAAGTCCTATAGTTTTTTAGTATCTTACTAACTAAAAAAGATTTTTATAGAAAGGTCATTCTAATATTTCTTCATAGAAATGCAGATTCTAATGTTTTTCCCTTGAACTTTTCCTGGCATAAACACTTTTTAAAAAATATTTTCTACAGAAAAATAATCAGTTTCTGAGGACTTTTTCCTACAGAAAACCATAATTTTCTGAAAACTTTCCTGCACCCAGAATATTATGTAGTTCACTGTTTGTTGTTTAATAAAGTAGTTTTCAGTACAGTAAAAAGTAAAGGAAGATACATTTATTTTTCCAAGCAATACTTATTTTAACTTTTTTTTTATACATTTCTTCAAAATGATTTACTGTCATTTAACGATTTTTTTACTCCCACTTATATTTTTTATTCGTTTGAAATTTAATAAAAAATTGCCCACAAACGGAAATTTGTGCTTTATTTATGTCCGTAACAGTTATTACAAATTAAAAAAAAAGAAAATTTAAAAAATTTAATTTTTTTTAATTTTGTTTGTTTGAATAGATGATTTCAATTCGAATTATAAGAACTTCATATGCACACACAAGGACATTCACACAAAATGTGTTTATAGACTGTGTGAGTTAACATTTTGCAGTTAAAAAAAAAAAAAAAAAAACAAACAAAAATACAAAAACCTTAAATATTTCAAATAAATGATTAACCATAAATTTTTTACGGAATTGGTAGTTCAATTTTTAATATTTATTTTTAACTGATTAATCATTTGCTTTTACTGAGGTTTCAATAGTTTATACACCCTTTAAAAATAGATTTTTTTAAATTAATTTTTGTTTAATGTTAGTAAGTAAGAATAACAAACTATTTTAACTGCTGTAGAAACCCCTTCATAATCTATGGAACTTTTTTTCGAAAATGCCTTCAGAAACTGAAGAATAAACCTATAAAATTAAAGATTTTTTCTATGGTAAAATTTTACTCAAGTATCACATAGTTCAGATAGGAAAATGTTCCAGAATCTGAGAGTTTTCTATAGAAAATTTTTTTTTGAAATCGGGTGGTTTTTTTTACAGAAATATATCCTTGCAAGATTAGGATTTTTTTTTATAGGTTTCTATCTCAGAATATGGGGGTATACTCTAGAAAAATGTCCTCATAAACTTATGATTTTTCTAAAAAAAAAATTTGCCCAAAATTTGAAGGCATTTCGACATGAAAATGTCCTTAGAATCTGAAGGATTTCTCATAACAGTATAATTAAAATTTTAATTTTTGAAATGAAGTACGAAAACGCCGAGACAGGTAAACTTAATTTAGTGGTATACCACATTTTGAAAAGTTAGGACGTTTTAGATTTTAAGTTTGTTTGAACTGAGGGAATTTTCTGATTATATTTTGATAAAAAGGCAATTACAATTGTTTTTGATTTTACTTATTTACTATTTTTTTAATATTATTTACTACTTATTTTACTACATTTTTAATACTTTTTACCATTCCTTCTGATTATATTATATATGTGAAACATTGCGTATACATAATATGAAATTAAACAAGTAAGAGCGGCTAAATTCGGCTATGCCGAATCTTATATACCCTTCACCATGGTTGGGAAAAAAGTGAAGTTTATATATGGACATATATGAAATGGACAGATTTGTATACGGACGCCTTTAAGAGGAAATTAACCATTTAGTTTGGTGATAAAATTTGGACTCGGGAAGATTTATGGTTTCAGAAAATAGGTTATTAAGAAAAATATGTTTTGGGCATAAATTTTTTATATCTGAACCGATATTTCCGAGTTTTTTAGCAAATATGTTATACTAAAGAATTTCGATCTTTTGCTATATAATACGTATCAATAGGTCATATTACAGCTCTAAATAATAAAATGAGAAATAAAATAATATAAAAGAAATAAAATAATATATGAGAAATAAAATGGTTTAAAAATCTGTTTATAAATTCTTTTAAATCGGAGCAAAAAATAGAAATAAAACCGTTTGTTTGTATCAAAGGGTTTTTATAAAAATTATGATGTTTTTAGCCTATTTATGGATTATTTAATTATTAATTTAAAATTTTATTTAAATTAATTATTTAATGTTAAAAAAACAAAAAAAAAAGTCTTAAGAAAATATAAAAAAATTGTACAAAAAAAAAAAAAAGTCGAATGGACGGGGAATTGATCCCGCGCCTAAGAGGAAAAAAGTATTTGTGACATAGCATCTAGACAACTGAGCTATTGAAGCTCACACAAGATCATTGTTAATAGAGGTACATACATATAAAGTTTTCGTTCATTAGAGATTTGTTTGGTTTTTATTTAAATGACAAATCTTTGTATGTGTTTGTTGTTTGTGTATAAAAGGTGGAGGTGAAATAAAAGAATTTCAACAAATGGATGTGTTTGTTATGCGTAAAATTCTACATACATATTAAACAAAGGGATTTTACGGCAAAAATTAGAGGTAGTCCTGGTTTTTGCCATTTATAAACCGATCTATCTGATTTTTAATAGCATACAGAAATGGATCACATGTAACTGAAATATATAACAATCAAGTCCTCATCATGTCTGGGTTCTTCGGAAAACCCATTTCAACACACAGACGGACAGACGGACATCGTTAAATCAACTTCGCTCTTCATAAGGACCAAGAATATATATACTTTATAGGGTCTAAGATCAAAATTGTATAAATTACAAACGGAACGACAAACTTATAGAATTACGTATACGCTGTGCTTTCCATTTGAGTTTTTTTTAGTTTAGAGTTTTCAAATTCTTTTCCATACATAGTACGAAAAAAGCTTGTGAGGCAATACAAACTTAAAAATGCAATATGTCTTGTTTCGACCTGATCTTTCAAAACGGAAAATGACACTGTGTTCTACCCCAAAAACTAGGATGGGGTGTCTCGGTGTTTTCTGTGTCATTTTGACTTACTAACAGTTTAACTATTGATAATCTGCGGGTTTTTCTAAAGAAAAGTACCACAGAATTTAAGTGTTTTTCATATTAAAAATTCTTTGAATTTAATGTTTTTACAGGATATCTAATGAATTTTTACAAGTAAAAGTCAACAGAATCGAAGAGGTTTTCTATATAAAACAAATTCACAGGATTAAAGAATTTTATTTACGAAAAAAATTATAGGAACCAATCGGTTTTCTATGGCAAAATCTGTGGGTTCAATAGAATTCTAGAACATTTGATTTATATTACTCAAGGAATATATACGAAAATCTCAATTTTTCTTCCCATAATTTTCAGATACGAAGTACTTACGAAGGTTTGGAAAACTTTTCTTTCAGACAATAGCTTATGTTAGGTCCAAGAGTTTATTCAGGAAAAAACTCTTAGGTTCCGATGAAGTTTATAATATGTACCAAGCAAGTAAAAAAAGTTCTTATCAGCAGAAAGCAATATATGAAATAATACAACAAAACACAAGTTTTTTCACTAGCTTTTTATAACATAGTTGTAGGTATTCGCCCTTAACTGATAATTACTTCCGATCAACATATGCAAAAATACTTTTGTTAATATTGATTTGAATACGAATAGATTTTTTTTTTGTTAATTTCCATAACATAATTTAAAATTATATTTCAAAATGGAATAATTGAGTTGAGGTTTTACATAAAAAAGTTAATTAACTTTTATGTAAAGAAAAAGGAACTTTTTCCAGAGGAACCCTTCATTTAGAAGTATTTAAATATAATAAAATTTTTGCTAAAAATTAATCTATAAAAATTTGACTGCATAAGGAATAATTAGTTCCACTAAGGGCTAAAAAATTTTGTTTTATTTTTGCCATTATGTAATTATATTTGCAAAATTGCATTTTTCATTGCAATTATAAATAAACCTTAACTGTTAATACACATTTAAATATTTAACAAATTTTTATAATTAAAGGCTTTAAAAAATATGTATTCATGCAGCGAAATAGTTTTTTTTGTCGATCAATGCATAAAGTTAAATGAAGTGCATGCAATTAACAGAAAATGCTAACAATTAACAATTGCAAATTTTTGCTTACACATACAAATTATTATAATTACATATTTATGAGGTTGACATATTTAATGTAAAATTTCTAAAGTCTATATGATACGGTATTAAATCGAGATTTGCAACAACAAAAAAAAACTATAATTAAACTATAATTTATTTTTTTGTTCATCTGTATATATATTTTTTTATTAATTGTAATATGTTGTTTTATTTTATATAAAAAAGAATATGATGCGTGAAAATGCAAAAAAATATTACTATTAATTTAATACTATTAATAGATATAAAATGTTATTTTTTAAATGTAAGTAAATAGAGCTTTAGTTTACAGGTTGATAAAAAAAAGTATAAGTCGACAAAGGAAGTATTCGTAAATTATTTTGGAGAACATCCGCTCAAAACTTCTGCGCGTGATGATAAAAAGAATATGTTTCAAAAAATCAATTTGCTGCTTCTAGTGAGGTTGTGAAATCTCTAAATTTTAATGGGCACGACAGCACAATACGAAGACGTGCATTATGAAGCCATTCAAAAAGATATAGGGCAGCCAAAAAACCTTAATTGACCAAGAAACACGTCCATATAATGTAAGATATGAAAACTGTGATTTTTTAATTTAAACCAATAAATTTTTGTTGTTTTTTTAAGACTACGTTTTGCAAAACAAAGTACCAGAACTGGATCGTACAGAAATGAAATCATTTTATTTAGTGACGATTCAAAGTTCAACTTGATAAATTCCGATAGTATGGTACGTGGCAAGAGACTTGAACTACGCAATTTCAAAATGAGTTTTAAGCATGCATGATGCAAATGTAGCTTAACCATTCGACAAAATTTATGGGAAATGGAGGGCTTCATATACAAATACGTTTTTGAAATAAAAATGATTCCACATGGTAAGTGGAATCATAACGACATGAAACGTATGTCGAGGTTAGGCAAAGAGTTTAAAGAAGAGTTAAAGTACTTGATTGGCCAACACAACAATCCGACTTGAACTGCATTACAAACCTTTTTGGAATATTGAAGAGGGGTGTTTTCGGTAAAAATTCTGACTATGAAAACATATGATAATAATAACATATGATAATGATAACAATAAATGAATAATTTTTATAAGAAAATAAATCATGACTTTAACATTTACATTCATAATATTGTCTGGCTTTAAGAAAAAAAAAAAAATTGTAGCAAAAAAAATGTACTAAATATTATTAATATTAGTAGAACTAAATTAGTATAAAAAATTAGTAAGAGCTACTAAATTTTAGTAAATTGCTGTAAACTCAATGAATTGTAAAATATAGTAAAATATTATTAAAATGCACAAATTAATCTAATTATTTTTAGATGCACTTGTTACACTTTGATGCTGCTTATTTCTTTTGAAATTGAATTACGAATTCAAATATACAAATTTATATATTTTTTTATCGAACAATATTTTTTATTTCTTTTTTTCAAAAAATATTTTAAACAAAATTAAAAAAAAAAACATGTAAGAGCGGCTAAATTCGGCTATGCCGAATCTTATATACCCTTCACCATGGTTGGGAAAATAGTGAAGTTTATATATGGACATATATGGAATGGACAGATTTATATACGGACATCTTTAAGTGGAAATTTACCATTTAGTTTAGTGATAAAACTTGGACTCTGAAAGATTTATGGTTCCCGAAAATAGGTATTTTTTTAGGTTTTGGTCATAACTACTTTCAGCAAATATGTTCTACTAAAGATTTTCGATCTTTGGATATTTTTTAGTTTTAAAAAAAGCTTTTTTCGACCAAAAAAATATTTTTTTACAAATCGTTAAAAGAAATCACTGGAACTGCATGTGTTTTATTTCTACAAAAAAGTTTGATTTAGCTGGCAATCTTGTATTTGGGACTTTATTTCGCTTTTTTATTACAAAATATTTTTAATTTATTTAGCTTAATTTTAAAAATTTGAGGGAAAATAGTTTATAATTTTTTTTTATAAATTATTATAAGTTATGACCTAAAATAGTTGCACTCAAAGGGAAATTATGTCTAAAATTTTCTTAATATACGAGAAAATGGTTTAAAAATCTGTTTATAAATTTTTTTAAATCGGAGCAAAAAATAGAAATAAAACCGTTTGTATTTTGTTTGTATCAGAGGGTTTTTATACAAATTTTAATGTTTTTAGCCTTTTTATGGATTATTTAATTATTAATATAAAATTTTATTTAAATTAATTATTTAATGTTAAAAAAAACCAAAAAATAAAAAGTCTTAAGAAAATAAAAAAAAAATACAAAAAAAAAAGTTGAATTGTGTCTTGAGCAAGATTCGAACTCGAGTTCTTAGAGAAAAAAAAGCATTTATGACATAGCGTTTAGACGACTCGGCTATGAAAGCTATATGGAATCATTGTTTATAGAGTTAAATGAACAGTTTTCGTTCAATAGGGATTTGTTTGGTTTTTATTTAAATGATAAATCTTTGTATGTGTTTGTTGTGTGTATAAAAGGTGAAGAGGTGAAATAAAAGAAATTGATGTGTTTGTTATGCGTTATATTCAGCATACATATAAAACAAAGGAATTTTACGGGAAACATCAGAAGTAGTCCTGGTTTTTTGCTAATATCTCAGCCATTTATCAACCGATCTGGCTGATTTTTAATAGCAAGCAGAAATGGATCACATTTAACAGAAATATATGTATAACAATCAAGTCCTCATCATACCTGGGTTCTTCGGAAAACCCATTTCAACACACAGACGGACAGACGGACAGACGGACAGACGGACATCGTTAAATCAACTTCGCTCTTCATAAGGACCCAGAATATATATACTTTATAGGGTCTAAGATTAATATTGTAGAAATTACAAACGGAAGGACAAACTTATATATACCCTTCCACCTGTGATGAAGGGTATAATGAAAGGCTTACAAAATAGTTGAAACATAAACAAATTTATCATTTTGTTTTAATTTCCTAATTTTTGTTTTTCAAAAATATTTTTATTAAATGTTTTGGATTTTAAGGTTAAAATTTGACAACTTGTTGTCAATTTTATTTTAGATAAAAAATGCTGCCATATCTGTTGACAAACTGATATTTCATGTTTTCACTTGTCTGTCATTTTAGACGGCAGTTCGTGTGCATAACTGACTGCAAACTCAGATGACACGATATGGCAACCCGTTTTCATACAACTGCCAATAATTTGGAGAAATTGACATTAAAAATGACATAGTGAAAACCATGCATAAGAATTAATAGAATCTTTGTTTTTTTTATCAAAATTCTCTTAAAATCAAAATTTTTTTTTAAGTATTTTTCTTTAAAAAAGTCTATAGAGTCAAAGACGCTTTCTTAAAAAAGTCCTTAATTTCAATTTTTTTCTGTAAGAAAAGAATTAATAAATAAAAGAATTATTCTTAAATTTAAAGAACTTTTTCATAGTTTTGGAGTTATTTATGATAAAATATGATATAATATAATATGATAAATATGTTATAGTACGACTACGGCTGGCACAATCATAATTCCAAAAATATAAATATGTAATGCTCTTCGAAAATGATTTCCCCAGCCATGTTTTTTCTATGCCGTTTGTATTAGTTGTTTTTTTTTTTTTTTTTTTTGATTGACATTGTGGTATAATGTTTAACACGTTGGATTGTTATATAGAAGGTTGCTGATTCGATCCCCAGTGACGGCAACATGAATTTAGTAATATAATACATATGAGTTAAAAATAATCTAAAATACATATTAAATTAATCGAAAATACAATCAAAAAGAGGACTACTGATTTTTCATTATATTCAACCCATTTTTTGTTTATTTTCAATCATTGTTTAATAATCCTTTTGTCGATTAGTAAAAGCAATCGAAAGACTTTAAAAGTAATCATCAATTTTTAACTAAAAAAAAGTAGAAAAAACGATTTTTGTTGTTTGATTTCAAATTATTTTTTTTTTATTTGTATGTAATTTTACAAAACACAACACACACAGATATATATATAATTATTTTCTATGTGTGTATCTATATTTGAATAATTCCTTCCAATTTTTATTGAAATAAACAAACTGATTTGGTAAAAAAAAACAAAAAGGAATTATATGAATTTCTTTTATTATAAACAGAGAACATAAAATTTTACATTTAACAGAAACCATCAACTCCTACTAAGTGTCTGTAAATTTTTACAGATTGTTTTTGTATGACTCACTAAAATAGTTAAAAAATATATTATTATGAATTTCAATTCATTATTCATTAAAAAACTAACTCTATTTATTACTTTTTAAATAAACTACAGTCGCCAACGGAAAATATATTTTGACTGTACATATCGCAACGTCCTCTTTCGGTGTTCCTATAGCAGTTAATCCCACCGCAGTAAAATAACATAACAGGGCTATGAACTGGAAAGATTCAACAATTTTTTAACAACTATCCAAAGAATTATCATCTCAATCAATAACGGAGTTACCATCGTCTTTCACCACATTTCATATTTTCACTATCTGCTTTCCAAAGAAAGCAACACATTAATTAATAGGAAACATTTCTTGAGTGTGGCTACTCTTTCAAACAAAAAAAAATTCTATTGTTGCTTTTCTTTGCACAACTCTGTACATTTAATTAGAGAGGCGAAGCAGATCAAAAGGCTTTTTAAAATCCAACAATGTGGACCGGCACATCTAGTATTAAATGCTTTTAAATATTTAAAAAAAAAATACATTTTCGGTGGTAATGTTGTCACAAAAATCCTCATACATATTATTGTTATATTCATAAACCATTGAAATTAAATAGTTGTTAAACGGAATTTATAATTGCCACAAATTGTGTCAATACATAAGTGTGATTCATAAATAATTCCTAACGGAGGGTTACATTTTATGGAATTGTGGTTTTACGATCAAAAAAAAAAAAAATGATTATGTCTCATTAGTTAAGGTTTCAGTTATAGCAAAGTACTTACATAAAAATATACATTTCTACAGTAAAATATCTAAAAAAAACAATTAAAGATGTTTGCACAGTGCAAAAAAAGATCATAATAAACTCAGGTTTTTTAGCATATATGAATTAATATCTTAATTTTTTATGAAAATTATTTCAGTAAATATGACTCTAGTTTAAAAAAAAAAACTATTTTGTAGTTAAAATATTATGTCAATATTTTAGATTTTGTTTATGCAGTTTTAAAATAAATAGAATTCTATTTTAATTTAAAAGAAAACACATTTTGTTGAAATAATTCGTATTTAATTTAACGATGTTTCTGCTTTTTCTGTGTGGACTTACAGCTGCTGTTAAAATAATAGCACCACCTACTTTGCTCATTTTATAAAAGTTATAAAAACAAATTTATTCAAAAAAACTATTACATTTTTTTTAATTAAATAGCTGATAAATGTAAAAAATTTTACAAAAGAAAAAGAGATCAATTAAGTTCATGTTATTATAAAAAAATTGACTTCTTCTTAAAAAGTAGAAAAATTGTCCGTCAAAATAATAGCACTGCTCATATTTAGCTAAAAGTATATATAAAAAAAATTTATTTTATTTTTGTAATACGAGTAGTTTTCTGTTTAAATATCCTTACTTATTGGCACACATTAGTATTAAGTTGCGTTCCCTTGTTGGTAGTAACGGCGGAGCATCGTCTCCCCATGGAGATTTGGTTAACTTCTTGGGAAGACGATGCTGACACCTTTCTATAGGAATAAAATACCAGGCCTGTTCAATTATACTCCACAGATTATTATTATTGGTCGCTTTGATTTTGGATACTTTCTTTTTTACATCTGCCCATAAATTTTCAATAGGGTTTAAATCTGGCGACTGAGCAGGCCCCTCCATGACTAAGTTGGTTGTCCTGAAACCATTTTTTAGCTTTTTTATTGGTGTGTTTTGGGTCATTATCTTGCATCCATGATGGTATTTATACGGTCAATAGGTCCAACTCCATAGTACGAAAAACATCCCCACACCATGATACTGGAACCACCGTACTTGACTATCTTTGCGGTAAATTTTGGGTTATATTCAGAGTTAAGTGGTCTTCTTACATATGATCGAGAACCCTTACCACCGAATAGGACTATTTTGGACTCATCAGTCCAAAGAATATTGCGCCACTTTTCAATTGACCAGTCAAGGTGGTTCTTAGCAAATAATAATCTTTTTGCCAGATGCTTCTTTGTCAAGAGTGGACTATGAGCTTTGAGGTTATGTTGTCTTAGTCTCCGGCATATAGTTTCAATGCTTACCGGCAGATTTAATTCATTTTTATACCCTCCACCATATATGGTGAGGGTATATATCAGTTTGTCATTCCGTTTGTAATATGTCGAAATATAGGTTTAAGACCCCATAAAGTATATATATTCGTGATCCTTATGCAATTTTAAGTCGATTTAGCGATGTCCGTCTGTCTGTCCGTCTGTCTGTCTGTCTGTCTGTTGAAATGGCGATCACGATGCGAAGACGCAAGCGGGGGTGCCTATTTTTACCCAGATTATTGAACATCCTCCCGAGCAGTTTGGTATTTAAAATGAGCAAAATCGGTTAAGCGGTTCAAAAGTTATGAGTGAAAATGTGAAGGTACCTCTAAATTTTCCATACAAATTTGTACAATTTTTCTGTATCTATTTTTGTTTTCTGTTAAGTAAGTAAAAATGTTATTAAGTCTTCTTCTTGTTCGATTACATTTACTGTCTTACATAGTATGAGAATAATATCATTTTAGAGCTATATGTGTGTTACTCTTAATAACTAAGTTAACGTTAGAAGCAACAATGTTAAAGTCGCTAACAGAGCAGACCTCTGCAAATAACATTACTAAAACTAAATAACAAAAGTTCGTTACATAAATTGACAAAACATATTCATATTACAGTTCATGCAAAATTTAGTATATACGTATATCATCTTCAGCCCCTATGGTGGAGGGTATTCAAAGATTCAGCACAGCCGAATTTAGCCCTTTTTTACTTGTTTACTTCTACAGCCGACTTAAATTGTGTTTTTTTGATTTGCCGTACTATGCGATTGATCATTAAAGGTGGAGTGAACGTTTTCCTTCCACGTTTTTCGGCTTTGAATTTGTAGGTTATTGCGTTTCTTATAATTTTATTTGAACAACCAATAATATATCTTACTTGGGAGTACGTTTTTCCTTCTGAAATTAGTTTTTTAATGAGATCACGTTTCTCAAAAGTACAGTGCTTAGCACGACCCATTGTTTACAATGTAATGCAAAATTTGTAAAATTTTAATGTGAATATTATTAACACAAATTACTAATGACCGTTATATATTGTTAAAAATAAAAACTTCTGCTTCACGTGGGTTTTGAACAGAACTTAGAAAATTGGTGCTATTATTTTGACAGGTCTTTTTACGACTCGTTATGCTGTTCTCCATATTTCTGAAAATACACTCTTTAGTTTAGCTGAAAATTATTTACTCAGTGTGAACACATACTATTTGTAACGGAACTGCAAAGTTACAGACGAAAACCAATATGCAAAAAAACAGAATTGCCAAATAAATTTTATATATTTTGGTGGTGCTATTATTTTGACAGCAGCTGTATGTATAGTAATTGCAGGTATTAGTGTCAGCGATTTTTATAATCATGGCTTAGGACAGATTTCACTGTATATTTTGAGAATATTTTACAATAGTATGCCATTTAATACAATTTACAAAATTGATTATAAAATTTCTATTTAGTAATTTTAATGTAGTTTTTCACAGTAGCGCAGTAAAGGAGAAAATATTTTATAATACACTTATCCATCGATATATACGATTTAATTTTTGTACAAATTTTTCATGTTTCTTGTAAATAGACGGATGTGAAGATTAAATAGAATCTTACACGATTTATTTTAAATAGTACATTACTGGAAAAAATATGAGCAAACACCCTATAATTGGCATATTCAGCATGCTAAAAAGTTTTTTCGACAGAAAGCTTTGCCAACTACTGCTTCAGAGAAATGGTCAGGAAAGTCTTTCGTAATTTTTTTTTATAATATTCAGAAATAAAAATGCTCTTTCGTGTCAGCTGTTGGAGCAGGAAAATCATTTAGGAAAGGCTGTAATGACTTTTATTGATAAAATTCTGAAAAATTTTTAGAAGGGCTGTGGTGCTTTGGTTATGGTAACTGACAGTGGCAACAAATGAGACGACATTAATTCGATTGAGATTCGGTGGTCACAACCGAAATTTTGGTCGGCAGTTTGATAACTGAAAAAATTTATCTGTCAGATATAATTTTTCCATTTTCAATTATAAAAATTAAGCGAAACAAAATATTTATAGGGAATTTTTTATATATTCTACTATTAAAAATTTAATTAAAATTAAAAAAACAAAAAATCCCTGAAGAAGCTATCTATTGAGATAGCGAAATATTGGATAACAAATAAATAATTTTGTATAAAATACACCTTAAGCTTGAATACTTATTACCTGGAATTTGTATTAAAAAGGTCGAAGAAATTGAACTGAATAATTTATTTTATATTAATAATTAAATAATCCATAAATAGGCTAAAAACATCAAAATTTGTATAAAAACCCTCTGATACAAACAAAATACAAACGTTTTTATTACTATTTTTTGCTCCGATTTAAAGAATTTATAAACAGATTTTTAAACCATTTTATTTCTCATATATTAAGAAAATTTTGTACATAGTTTCCTTTTGAGTGCAACTATTTTAGGTCATAACTTATAATAATTTATAAAAAAATGTATAAACTATTTTCCTTCAAATTTTTAAAATTAAGCTAAAGAAATTAAAAAAATTTTTTACTAAAAAAGCGAAATAAAATCTCAAGTGCAAATTTTCCAGCTAAATCGAACGTTTTTGTAGAAATAAAACACATGCAGTTGTAGTGATTTCTTTTAACGATTTGTTGAAATTCTTTTCTTTCACCTCTTCACCTTTTATACACAAACAACAAACACTATTTTAGAGCTGTAATATGATGAAAGATCGAAAATCTTTAGTATAACATATTTGCTGAAAAAACTCGGAAATATCGGTTCAGATACAAAAAAGTTATGCCCAAAACATAAATTTTTTTTAAATACCCATTTTCTGGAACCATAAATCTTCCCGAGTCCAAGTTTTATCACCAAACTAAATGGTTAATTTCCACTTAAAGACGTCCGTATATAAATCTGTCCATTCAATTTATGTCCATATATAAACTTCAGTTTTTTTCCCAACCATGGTGAAGGGTATATAAGAATCGGCATAGCCGAATTTAGGCGCTCTTACTTGTTTTTTTTTTTTTTTTAATTTTTCCTATTAAATTTAATTCGATACCTATTTTTTATATTTATGATATTTGAGACCTTAACGAATGGTTTGTAAAGCCCTTATGTTGCTTATTTGTGTAACAACTTGGTAAAATTTAAGCATAATATTCTTCAAAATTTCTAATTTTAAGAATTTAATTTTGCTGCAATATTGATTTGGTTCGAAATAGTTAATCGTATAATTGAAAATTCTGACACAACTTTTAAATTCACATATTTACTTTAATATTAATGATATTTTATCAAAAGCCATTTTGAGGGTGGTGGTGTCCTTGATCGTCATAGAATGCTTCATAAATTTGCTTTATGTACATTGGCACAAAAATCTCCAAATTCGAATTATGAATATCAAAGAAAAACACATTGCTTCAAAAATAGCCCACAAATAAATTAAATAATAATTTCAATTTATGATATTAAATAAATAAATCCATTCCCATGTAAAAATCGAAATATATATGAACATACATGATCATACATGGGCTTGTATTTGATCGTATATGGGCATACATGGTCATATACGTCCATACATGATCTCATATATGACCATATATCTTCGGATCCGAAATTTGAGGGTATATGGTGATATATGTGCATATATTATCATACATGCTCATATATTATTCATGTATGCTCGTATATGATCATATACAAATTTCGGATCCGAAGATATATGATCATATCTCATCATGTATGGTCATATATTGAACAATGTATGGACGTATATGACCATGTATGCCCATGTATGATCATGTATGCTCATATATATTTCGATTTTTAGATGGGTTATTATAAATTTAAAGATAAAAAATATTCGACTCAAGCTTTTATTTGTGATAGTATGAATGTGAAAGAGAAAACTATAACTACTTTAAGCGACTTCTAAAAGTCATTTAATTTCTGGGTAATGGTGCCGCTCCTGTTTTATTAATAACATCATAAATATGTTTATATTTTCATATTTATACATTATTACATTTATAGTGCGTTCACCATGAAAAACAGAGAGAAATTAAAAAAATATAATTATGATTAGCATTTTAAGCCACAAATACGTGTGCCTACAAATACTTTATTAGCTAAATATAAATTTGTTGTATAGTGGTGTGTAAATATACGCTTGTAAAAATAAATTTAGCTGAAAATTATTTTTTTTAGTAAATTAGGCAGAATAAAAAAAAACTCAAGTTAGCATTAATTAATAAAAAATCATAATCCTGTAAATTTCAATGGAAATCTGTCTGGCTGTAAATTTCTGATGAAATATTTTTTATGCTTTTCTATATTTTATTGAATGTATTTAAATTTCTTTAATGCAGTCGCCATTTACACTTGGACATTTATTTTCATTTTATTACTTTCCAAAATATTTGAAGCTTAAATTTTTTTATTAAAAACAAGTTAACGAAAAACTTTCGGATTTTTGATTTATTTTAAGAATTTTGATAATTTTGTTAAGTGTTTATTTTTAATTATATGTAGACAAAAATACAGCCATAATAAATGTAATATTAACTATGCATGCAGTAACCTTAATTATGTGGTATGGATTTTGTTTAAAAATTTCATATTTAGTTTTTTACTTACATAGCGGTAGACGATAAGCGAAATATTTTTAACTTACAACTTTTTGCAAACAGAAAAATATATAAAAAATCAATTTAATTTTCAAAGGTTTTACAAAAATTGCAAACAACAAAAAAAAAATCACACAGAAAATTAAATAATTTCCAAAAGCTTTATCAAGATTAATTTATCTTCGTCCCTTCTACTGCTAGTGCTGTTGGTATAAAACGTAAAGAAAAGTTCAATGGTTTGTAGGAAATAATGCATTAGAGGGTATAAAATTTGGTAATAAAGAAATAAAGTTTTTCCTTTAAAGTACGTTCTGAACTTTTCTGGCAAGCAAAGTTTCAAACACAAGAAAAACTAAGAAAATAACTTTTCCCCCCAATGTTTTTCTTTATGTAGATATCTGTTACTTACAATTTTTTTTTACCATAAGGTTACACACAAAATGTTAAATTATATAGTTTAACTTAAGCATTGCAAAAGACTGTCTTGTTGGATCTTGTTAAGATCCAACAAGACAAACCTTCTAGATGATAAAGTTTGTAATAGTTAATTATTAATTTACACTTTATTTACGTGTAGATATTAAATAAATTTATTTTCTCTGTTCGTTAAACTATTAATAATATAAATAAAAGTTTTATTTTTGTTCTTATGGTAAATCTCTAAATTCATACCGTTTATTTTTCCCATAATTTGACAGTTAACGAAAGTATTGTAGTTCTCTATAAATTTCAATATAATCTTTTATATTTTTTTTGGAATTTTATTTAATGTGACAATAATCAATTCCCTTAACCATAAGACTTAATAGTCAGTTAGGATGCTTTAGGTTTAATAAGATATTTCAAGAAAAAGATTTATTTTTGTTATAATATCGCTTTTGTATATTAAAGTTATATATGCATAGACATTTTGTAGATTTTTATAACAGACTTATAAATCAAATTATATAACAAATCGAAATGAAAGAATGCTGGTTTTCTTACGAAATATATTTTTTTATTGAATATAATCTCCTAGAAGCTCAATACACTTGTTCCAATGATCTTCCAATAATTTTATCCCATACTTATTGGAAGCTCTGCAAAATAACCGTCTACGGTTGCTATGGCCTCTTCATTCGACGAAAAATGCTTTCCATGAAGGAATTGTTTGAGATTTCTGAAGAGATAGTAGTCACTGGGAGCCAAATCTGGTGAATACGGTGGATGTGCAAGCAATTCGTACTTTAATTCTTTGAATTTAGCCATCGTCAAGATACTTTTGTGAGCAGGTGCATTGTCTTGATGAAACATGATTTTTTTCTTCTTTAAACCAGGTCTTTTCTCACGATTTTTTTCATCCAGCTGATCCAAAAGGCTGCAATAATATTCAGAGTTGATTGCTTTACCTTTCTGAAGATAATCAATTAACAAAATTCTTTTTGCATCCCAAAAAACTGATGCCATAACCTTCTTTTCTGATCGTTGTGACTTCACCTGCTTTGGAGCTAAACAACCAGCTTCAGTCCACTGTAAACGTTCTTGTTTCAATTTAGGATCATGGTGGTAGATCCAAGTCTCATCCGTAGTTATAAAATGACGCAAGAAGTCAGTTTAATTCGGCTTAAAACGCTCCAAATTACGCTGAGAAATTTGTATTCGATCCAGTTTTTGTTGAATTGTTAATGTGTGCGGCACTAACTTTCCAAACAGTTTTTTCATGCGTAATTCTTCATGTAAAATATGGAGTACTCGTTCGTCTGAGATGCCTATGGCATTAGCAATTTCACGCTTAGTCAAACTTGGATCTTAACTAACCATATTATGTACTTGCTCAATGATTTCAGCGGTGGTTGCAGTTTTTTGTCGTCCTTTACGTGGATCATCTTTAAGGTACGACCACGTTTAAATTCACCAGCACAAAATTCAACGGTGCGTTTTGAAGGTGAGGACTCCTTATACACTTCTAACAATTGTTCATAAATTTCCTTTGCTTTTAAACCCTTCAAAACAAAGAATCTAATGACTGCACGATATTCAATTTTTTTCCATATTAAAAAAAATCAATGGCACGTCAACTTTAAATGGCTTGTAAACAAAGAAAGAATTGACAGAATGACTTGCAACTTTGCATGTGTTCTCAGGACAGTTATACCAACTTGAGAAAAAAAAAAAGTTTGGAGCTAGCAGTGCTATCTCTGGGTGAGCGCAGGAACTTTTCAACCAACCTGTAAAACAACAACAATTTCTACTTATAAGACTTGTATAAGAATCCACTAAATGTCTATGCATCCACCAAATGTCTATGAATGTATTGGTATGTAGGTATATCATGACGTATGAATAATATATTTTTGGAGGTTAGCAGAAATATCGCTCATACGCCTTGTAGGCTGATAGGTAACTCAAAAGATTTGTTTGAACCCAATCGTAAATGCATTAAAAATATGTAAATATCAAAACTCTCATCCGTATAACTCCTGTAATGTATAGGAGTGTGTGTTTGTCAAAATATTAAGGCCAAGCTTTTAGGAAGTTGATTAGCTTTAAATATAATTAAAAGCTGTTGTTAACAGGAATAATGCTTTGGAAATATAATTTTATTAAACACGTAAAAATATATTCCATCAAACTTAAGTTTTCTCCTTAACTAAAAATAATTTAACTGTAATCCCAAAAACACGTCATAAAACTCTATGATACCCTACAACATGGCACAACCATTAACCATACGGCTAGAATTTTTAGAAAATGTTGTAATTTTCGTATTATTGAACTTTCAAAATTCAAACTAAAATAAACAACACTGGAAAAACAGAATAAAAATATAGGCTTTCTCTTTGAAAAAATGTATTGGGTAAATTACGGGCAAAAAATTCCGACCACAGTTGAGTTCATAGTTAGGGGAAAATCGCTGCATTTTTATATATTTAAATATTTAAATATCTTAACTCTTTCCGGGGAACTATAAGATATCAGTGAAAATTAAACAAAATTTTAAATTGTTTTAATTTATTATCGAGTTTTATTGAAAATTATGAATTAGAACAATTTTTAATCTTGTAGGATTCTGAGTAAGGACATAGTATTACATATATACCACCGCTCACAAAATTAATGATTCATTTATGAAAATTTCTAAATCATGATTTAGTTTTGCTTGGACAAAGAGGCACATTACAAGTCGAAGTCCCTGTTTCGGGTCAGAAAATTATGTTATTATGTTATTATTTTATCTGACCTATGGAATCTGGCACTTCTCTGACGTTCACCTTTGTGCTTAAATAAATCCCATATCTATTTCTTTTTCGAATTTGAAATATTTTTTATATATAATATTAGCTTTTAATTACATATAAAAACGATATTTGTACCATACCAATACGCACAGAATTTATAAAAAATATTTAGAATAGTGGTATGTTTTTCATACCATCGGCCCGGAAAGAGTTAAAGTACTGTAAGTATTTTCAATAATGGGATTTAAAAATATATGAAAAATACAAAACCTTACAATTACCTTTAAAGGCAAATTTTCTTTTGTTTAATTGTGAAGGAATTGTATATTTGACAACGAAGTTTACCCTACCTTAAGCCAAATACTGGTTCCTTCAAATTTCGGGAAGTGGTTGAAATTCCAAGAAGGGCTCCGATCACCATGTTGGAAAGTATAGAGGTAAATCTAAAGGAAATTGAAGGAAAAGTTAATATGAACAAGTACCGGAAAGGTCGTTTTATAAAAGAGGTGGCTAGGTCCAAATATATTTCGAATATATTTAAATATGGAGGCATCAGTAACGGTCCATATAACATTCGTAGCCCAAATACACAGAGTGAATTTTTCATTAAATTAAAAAAACTTTCCCACAAAATGATAAATCTTTCATTGTATGGGACTAGGTAAAAATATGTTTTTTTGTTTGAAATTTAAAGTCGTAATTTATAACATTCCCAGTAAAAATGTCAATTACAATTTAAGCCCAATCCACAAGGGATCTTACAAGGGCGGTTCCAAAATTAACCGATCTGACGTAGTATTTTTTGGGGGCTATTAAAAATAAACGATCTCAGTGAATTTGTAATGATAGAAAAATTAGCCGCATGGATAAAATTAACAAAAAAAAAAAAAATTATAATTCTAATGGCTTCATTATTCACCTTATTCGTCAGATTTAGCTTCTTCGGATTATTTTGTATTTCCAAACTTGAAAAAATGGCTCGGTGGTAAAAGATTAATAGCTACTTTAACATGGCTACTATAAATAGGTTTTTAAAGCTATTGAATATTGGTGAGAAAATTGTATTACGGTGAGATGAAATTATGTTTAGTAACACACAGAGAAAATATTGGTTGGAATTCGATCACACCCATTACCATTTATTTGTAAGAATTTTAATTTATTTGGAATAACATATAATCCATTATTATAGCAAAAATATGGCATTGGGAATTAAAAAAAAACAAAAAGAACTGAAAAATGTCTAATTATTAGTTTTTCCAAACAACTTTACGAATAAAATTCGTTTAGAAATTGTGTACCGTAGAATCAGCCATTTATTTAGTGAATGTACTAAAAAATTAGTACAATCTATTAAATTTATTAATAAATTGTCAATATTCGAAAAAGGTAACAAGAAATACGATTATTCTGATCAAATATATCAAAAAATTAAAGTTTCAGTTCAACCAACCGAATTGTGGATTGTATTGATTATAGCAGCCACTAACAATGGTATTTGTAAACGAATTTTCTGCTATGTTTCTTTATCCTAAAAAGTTATTTTAATTCCAAAGTAGTCATTAAAATTAATAAGTCTCTATGGGCTAGTGGGTAGAGAGCTGGCCTACACCCAGAAAAAGGATTGGTTGAAATTCTATCAAAACCGTTAACATTTATTTGTAAGGATTTAATTTTATTTGGAATAACCTAAAATCCATTAATAAAGCAAAAATGTTTTATTGGGAATTAAAAAAAGAGAAAGGAAACTTAAAATCAATCCTATTATTTAATTATTCAGTGAATGTATTAGTAATTTGGTACAATCTATCAAATTTACTAAAAAATTGTCGATATTCAAAAGTGGTATCTACAAGTACGGTTATTCTGGTCAAATATATAATTTAATTAGGGTTTCAGTAGAAGCAACCGAATTGTCGATTGTATTGATAATAGACGTCACTAATGATTGGTATTGATAAAGAAATTTTATACTAACATTTCTTTTCCTAACAAATTATTTAAATTCAAAATTAGCCATCAAAGTTTACAAGTGTTTGTGGTACTCAAAATTTCCGAGTTCAAATCCCGGAAAAGGCAAACATTTAAAAAATATATTTTTTTTAATTAAAATAAAACATTCAAATAATTAAATGGTATATATATCAAAGAAAATTTAAATTAGTTGTAGTACAGTAAGCAAAAGTAAGAAAAAAATTAAAAATATTTTTTTTTTAAATCTTGTGGAACGTAATAATATTTCTGTGGAATTTAAATATTAAATTGTTTAATTGGATATTGGCTTTCACAACTATTAATGAAATTTAATATGAAGACAGTTGTGGTAACCGCCAGAATTCGATTGGCAACAAATTCGGTGGACACAACAGATACTGTTCTCTGGGTGTAGTACTCATAATATCCGAGTTCAAATCCCGGTAAAGGCAAACATTTAAAAAAATATATATTTTTTTTAATTAAAATAAAATATTCAAATGTTCAAATAATAAATATGTCAAAGAAAATTAAATTGTGGTGCAGTAAGTAAAAGTGTGAACTATAAGTCAGAATGCCCAGGTTCGATACCGGAGAAATCTAAAAATATATTTTTTTTAAGGAAAGTTTTGTGGAACGTAATAATATTTATGTTGAATATAAATATTAAGTTAGGCAACTGAATATTGGCTTTCACAATTAAAAATATAATTTAATATGAAGATAGTTGTCGTAACCGCCAGAACTCGATTGGCAACAAATTCGGTGGCCACAACTGATACTGTTTTCTGGGTGAATAAAGAAGATTTTTCTTAAATTTGTTGTGTTTTTTTTTTTGTTAGGTCAGCTTATTTTAGATAGGTATAAATACTGACTGATTCAACAGAGCTTGTCCTTGTGCCAATAAAAACTTGTGTGTTAAATTTCATCCAAATATTTTAATATCTACTTCCTGTAGTATAATTGCAAATTTTACATGGACACACACAAATTGATTTCCATTCTTCTACTCGAACCTCTTTGGGTACGAATCAAAAATTTAAAGCATGTTATCTTTGGAGTGTATCCTTATTCTAAGGTCACTTCTGGAATTATTCTGGCAAAAAAGGCCTGGATCTGAATCCGAAATTTAGTTCAAAAATATGGTTCTTTTGGGAATTTTCGCTAGTACCGTGTAAATTTACGAATTTAAAAGTCTCGCCATTACCGGTCTTCACAAATCCTTTTGGATACCAATACAAAACTTCAATTATATAATTTTTGTCCTCTTAATCACAGGACCCACAACACTGTTGCTGTGAATTTGAAATGTGTCATGTATAGATCTCCTACCATATAGACATCCTCAAATATACCATTTTTGAAAATTTTTACTGAGATGAGCAAAATGTTATATAACCCTGTCCTATTCAAATAACATCGGCTTAAAAATCTAACATTTAAAATATGCGTTACCAGGAGTATTGGAGGGTTCAGGGGAAATAAAGTTTTATAATTTCATTCTGAGACGCAATAAAAAGAGTTTAAAAAAACAAAAAAAAAAATTTACCCTTCTAAACGGCTAAAGCTAGAAATTTGAAATGTTTCATAAAGGTTCCCATAGGCGCTCAATAAGGCCTGATGTTTTGATATTTTACGGAGAGATATAAAAAGATAATAAGTATCTCGATTAACGTCGTTGTCAAACATCTTCGGTTACAAATGTAAAAATTATAGAATATTGAACAAAAAATACTGAATTTGTCTAGCTAAATGTAATAACCGTAGTGTATGGCAGCCAGTGGTGTAGGTAACTTGCTTTTCATAGTTCATAGAGAGCACTATGAATAAAAGAGATTAACTCACCATTTCTGTCAACACGACACCGCAAAAATAAAAAGGAAGAGTCGCCTTACGTACACTCAAACAGCTGGATCATCCCCCCAATCACCAAACCAAAACTGCAGTGAACATTCGTGGGAGCATCTACGTATGGTTGAAAAGTTCGTAGAGACGCTATTAATATGAAATCCATAAGATGTTTAGCTAGCCCTAACCTTTGAAAGATACGTGTATAACTTTGACAGCTGTCGGACTATTAGTTTGTATTTTGGGTGAAGCAAATTTTGTCAGTTTGAAAACGATGGATTAAAAGGAATTTCGGGGGTTAATAAGGCATTAATGTTTAGCAAAAAAACACTCATAAAGCCAAGGCTTGGCTTGATAAACATTAATCGGAATTCACCAAAAAATTCATCCGTTGGGAAGTGGTTTGCTAAGTTTAAACGAGGCGAAATGAGCACTGAGTGCGATGCACGCAGTGCACGCCCGAAAACATCATAAAAGCCAACAAAATAATTTCGAACGACTGTAACGTTAAATTGACCGAGATCT
This sequence comes from Eustalomyia histrio, assembly GCA_949748255.1. Classification (NCBI taxonomy): domain Eukaryota; kingdom Metazoa; phylum Arthropoda; class Insecta; order Diptera; family Anthomyiidae; genus Eustalomyia; species Eustalomyia histrio. The sequence goes on from OX456526.1 coordinate 18,575,936, forward strand.
CTGAGACTCTAAAGATATCAAAGGAACTTGTTGGACATATCGTGAATGAATATTTGGCCATGCGAAAGTTTTGTGCAAAGTGGGTGTCGCTCGAGCTCACAATCAACCTAAAACAACAACAAATTCTGATTCTGATTCTGAAATGATGATTCTGAACTGTGTTTGAAGCTGTTTAATCATAATAAACCTGAATTTATGCATCGAAATGTAACAATGGAAAGATGCAGCAGTGGGCTGGCAAGGTTATGGCATCAGTATTTTGGGATCCATCGACTATCTTGAAAAGGGAAAAATTATCAACAGCGACTATTACATAGCCTTATTAGAGCGGAACACGGCTCCATTTGAAGAAGAAAGTGCTGTTTCATCAAGACAATGCACCGTATCACAAGTCAATAAAAACGAAGGCAAAGTTATATGAATTGGGCTTCGAATTGCTTCTGCATTAACCACATTCTCCAGATCTGGCCTCGAACGATTTTTTCCATTCTCAGACCCCAAGAGAATGCTCGCTGGAAAGAAAGTTAGCGTCGATGAAACTAAACCATATCATACTATAAAAATGGTATAGAAATATTGAATGTCCGATATAATCATTGTATCGCCCCTGCAGCCAACTATATTGAATAATAAAATCAAATTTTATCAAAAAATTTTTTTCTCTCTAACAGCAGGCTAACAGCAGGCTAACAGCAGGCTAACAGCCTACCAACTTTTCAGCCAAACGTTATACCGACAAATAAGAAAAAAAACAATTGCCAGAAAGGACTCTCTCAAGTGATAATAGGTAATAGGAAAAATACTTATCCCAAAGTAACCAGAAACTTTGCTCAGTAGATTGCAAGCTGCAAACAAAACAAACCCAAAGCAAACAAAATACTAAATTCTTTAAAATTCTTTTATGAAAAAACACATTTTTGCGTCTTCCTTTTACCTCAATATACTTCATTCACCGATTTTTCAACTTTTTTAAGCCCTCCGGAAAGTAAGATTTCGGAAGGTCCTGAAAATAGGCATCTGTTGGAGAGAAGACTCTGATATTTTTCCTCAGAGACATATCTTCAAATTCGGAAACAGGTTAAAATTGTTGGAAGCAAAATCTGAAAAATAAGGTGCATGCTGCAACAAATAAAACCTCAACTCCTGTGTTTTTGTCTTCAAATCTGAACAGGTGTGCACCCGACTTTATCTTGATGGAAAACTCCTAATTGGCCCAATTGGGCCAGTAATGATGTGTAATACTTTATTGTTATTTTCTTTTCAAAGTAGGCAATTTAGATCATTCCATGAACATCCCAAAATGGCTGATATAAACTCACCAACCGATTTTACTATATTTGCTTTTCTCGGGGCGGATTCACCAGGTAAAATCCATTGGTTTGACTCTGTTTCATTTCTGGTATGTATCGTGGATTACTTCCGAAGTAATGGATTTGTGACTATATGGCAATATTTAAATGCATTTATTCAATTGGAGATATTCATATGCACTTGTGCATATGTGCCATGGACTTCGTCTTACTCATCTTTGATTTTCTTAGTGGTTTTTGCCTTATAAGTTGACTCGTTTGATGAAGTATTTTTTTTATATAGTGTTATTAGATTTTAGTTATTGCTTTTTTATAAAATGAGAAAAGAGAAAATATATTTTGAAAAAAATATAAAATATTGAATTAAATTTCAAAGCAAATTAGTTAAACAAATTTAGAAACATTAAAGACTAACGTGTACATTTTCTTTTAACGCTCACAGTATATTGAAATGATAATAAAATTTGTAAATGAAATATAAATAAATATTCCCTGCAATTGTAACCAATTGAAAGCAAATTGAAATTAAGGACACATAATATACCAATATAATTTATATTTATTTAAAAGTATATAAATTTAAAATATCAGGTAAACCAGTATGTACTGCAGCGTTTACACTGTGATAATAAAACCTCTTAAAATTCATGGAAAAAAATTCTTACTTGAATTTTTTTAATATAATTTTTATTTCTTCTTTTTTTTCATAAAGAAAACTAAATTCGTTACACAAAAAAAATTCTAGGAATTTAATATTGTACTTTTTATATTTTTGTTTGTTAAACAATTCGTATTATTTTTTTGCAATAACACTGAAATTTTTATGAAAAACTTTTAATCTTAAACTTAAACTTTTGGTTTCATTCAAACAAAAAAAAAAAAACAAGCTGAAAAAATCTTCTATGCTGAAAGTATAAACAAATAAAACCTTACAAAATAACATAACTAAATTTATATTTTCTTTTGTAGTAGAACAAATACAATGCACCATACAATGCCAAACCATTTCATTGCAATAACACCAAGACCAGGATTTACAAAAAAATAAAAATAAAAAAAAAAACAATATTGTAGAAAATTATGAAGCTAACAATAAGAGAATAAAATGAAAGAATACAATTGAATTTCCAAACTGTATACAAATACAACTAAAGCAGACATTCAAAAATAAAGGCCTTGAAAAATATTTTGAAAATGGACCGCCAATAATTACTTTAAATACCCTAAATGCTAAAATAAGCAGGCAATTGATAAATGGAGATCTTAGTACGCGTTACCACCAATGAAGTGCCTTTTTAATAGAAGGTAAGTGTTATTTCTGGGATAAATTAAAATGAAACAAAATACGGTACTTTTCACGTTTCTGATAATTTATTTTTCTCTTTTACTCTAAAGAAACTGGTACCTTTCAATGTTTTTTTTTCTGATTACATTGGCCAGTAAACACAACAACATCCTTACATATTTTACAAATGTTCCCTGTTACAAAGTTGTACATATTTGGTACCTTCTTTTCATGGGCCGTTAAACAAAATTAATAAACTTAAATTTTCAAATTAAGCATTAACACAAATCTTAAATAAAACTCTGAAAAAGTTTCTCAGTTTCATTTTAATTTAAAAATTATTTTCTTAACATGTTAAAACAAGTATAATGCCAGTGGGAACTTTTAAAAACTAATTTTGTTTCTTTGTAGAGTTGCTGTAGCGTGTACACATGTTAGCTATGAAGTATTAAAAAGTCATATATATATATATATATTTTTTTTTATTAAATTTTATTTCAAAAACTTTATGCAATAACAAGATGTAAAGAGCATGCATTTCAAAGAAACTGTAGGTACACAAAGAAAACAAACAATGATAGAATAATCAATGCCATTTCCTAACAATAACTATACAGTTTATTCTTTTTGGTAATATTTGTGTTTTGGGAAGAAATATGAAAAAGAAAAAATTCAAATAAAGAACCGCAAATGTCAGCAAAACTTTGTTTGAATTCACTGTAAAAAATTTAATCTTTTAAAAGAAGTGCAATTTGTAGGTTATAGTAGACGATAGCAGATAATTTATCTGTTGTAGGAGGCTAGCTACTTTTGAAAGGGATAAATAGATAAACGTTTATGTTTTATTTGAGAACAATAATATCATTTTATTGTTAGATTATGGCGAGCTTTTAATCTCTTTTTATTTTAAAAGAAAAAGCAAATTAATTTTAGCTAGGATGATACATGTATTTCGTTTCGGCAAAATATCTCTTCAGAAGCCAAGCTAGGGCCTTTAGGGGAAGTCAGAGCGATGTCCGTCTATCCATCTGTTGAAATAACGATCACGCAAGTCGCTCAAAATTGAATAATATTTTGTATTCACCTCAAAAAATTTTTTCACCACAAAATTTTTTTTTTCAATACAAAAAAATTTTCCACCTCAAAAAATTTTTTCAACACAAAAAATTTTTTCACCTCAAGAAATTTTTTCAACACAAAAAATTGTTTCACTTTAAAGCGCCCCGGTAGGCTAGTTGGTAGCGTGCTAGCTTATCAGTGCGGGGTGGTGGGTTCCATTGGCACCAGAGGCTCTGGTCTGTTTTCGCTACAACGAGCCAAAAGCCTTTGTTGCTAGTGCTCGGTTAGGGTATTAAGATATAATTTGTAATTGAATTGTTAACTGAATTTATAAGTAATTAATATTTTTTAAAAAGTTTTTTCACCTCAAAAATTTTTTTCACAAAAATTTTTTTTTGTTCAACGAAAAATTTCTTTTCACATCAAAAAAAGTTTTTCACCACAAAAATTTGTTTTCACCTCCATATATTTACTTCAAAAGTTTTTTACATTATTTGAATCAAAAACAATAGAAAACATTTTTTTTTTGCAGGAGGATAATCAAAGATTCGGCACAGCCGAATTTAAGTCTTTTTTTACTGTATAAAAAAAGTTTTTTGTATAAAAAAGGTTTACTTATACTCGGGCTCAAGTAATAATTATTGGAATTTTTTTTGTTATTATTTATATTTTACAGCGAGCTCTAATCTTGTGTATATTTACAAAGACAAAGAAAATTAAAAATTTTTAGCTAGGCTGATACGTGTTTGCATTTAAAGTGTTTCATAACGTGGTTTCAGAAAGTTGCGGGTCCAACCCCAGCGACGGCGACATCAATTTAGTAAAATAGTATGTATAAATTTTAAGTGAAATAGCGGACAACAACTTTTCTAAGATTTATCATCTCGCCCAATTACAGTGTTACCATATATGAAGCCCTTCATATTTTCCAAACTTTCATGTCCAACATATCCCCTTTCCAAAGAAAGCAACACATTAATAAGTTGAAAGTATTTCCTGAGTGTTGCTTCACTTAAAACAAGAAAAAGATTTCTGCTTCAAGAAAATTTTTAGGAATTTAGAAACGTTCTCTTTTGATGATTTCTTTAAGCAAGGATTAAATCTGAATATAACTAATCATATTTGGGCAATTCACAGCTGGTATTATATTTTGTATGTTGTATTAAAATACAATATACAAATACTTTGTTGTGAACAGTCAGTTGTATTTTCATGTTGTAAAACGTCAAATAGTAAAGAAGAAGAATAAAAATATTTATAAATTTATAGAAACAAGAAGAAACAAATAAAAATAAAATGAACAATAAAGGTGAAAGTGAAAAAGACAAACTAATTATTGCTTTATGTGAAAAACATAACTTCGCTTCCAGATTCCAAGCTGTCTTCAATTATAGCGGACTCTATAATCCGGCTTCCAAACAAATCGTCAAGTAGTTGCACATTTTTAATAGAGTACCTAAAAAACGAAAAAAAAGTTTATTGAACGATAAAACTACGAGTATATATGTAAAAAAACTTACTTTTAACGGTTCCGCCATCCATACTGCCGGCTCCTTTTGACCCCTCCCATGCTTTAGCTTTGTTGTAGCTAACTCGCGTATTTCTGTTTTTTGCTCTAACTCTAATTGGAGCATTTTTTTCGCTACAGAAGCGCTTGTAATAGCTTTGAGCTATTATACAATATTATAATACATATTCATTGACACAAACATGCACTAATACATACCTCGAATTTAAGATTTTCCATTAAAAAGTCAATTAAAGACTTTCCTTCTGCCAGTGATCACTTTCTTGTTGGGTTTAGGCGAATGCGTTTTGGTTGAGACTAAAAAGATGAAATACATATGAGATATATATAAACGTATATTTTTAAAGAAATAAACTTACTGATGTATTTGTATTATTTGCCATTTTCTAATTTTTATTTTTTATCAACAAATGTTTTCTTTTTTTGTTCTTTTTATTACAAACTGGCATTCACTTGAGACTGATATGTTATGATACACAATACAACACTTAATAAACACAGCAAATTAAATTGTGAAGTTGTATCAGATTTTTAAGTGTAAATTACCAACAACAATTTTACACTTTTGTAAACAGATTATGTTATACATCACAATTTATTAACACCAATTATGGGATCTTAGCCCATTATTGGTAAATTATGTTTAATCCAATCTTTTATGTCTTCAAAACCGACTAAAAAGTCTTCAATTTATAGCATCTGTTATGTTGAGATTTCACTGTTTTCTTTTACATTTTATAATTTTATTTTCTTTTAAAATACCTTGACCTTCAACTTTGTTTAAACATAAATAAATTCAAAATAAACTTAACTTTGGCTTTTAGCTATAAATCTACAAAAGATATTATTGATAGAGATGAAAGTTACACAAACTTGAGATTTATTTGTTTTTTTTTTTAACTTAATATAAACTTACGAATTGTTCACTAAATTTAGCGTGAAAAATTAATAATTTCGCCAGCTTATTTAATATAATTGGTGATTTTTTAAGAGCTTTCGTATTTGATTTTAAAAAAATCATAAAATTTTAGAGAAATGTAAGAGATCTTTATTTGAGTCAATAGAACGGTCTATATAATGCAAGATGATTTCATGTGAATGTTGATCGCAGCTGTACCTTAAATGGTTCATACGCTGGGTTCAATTTTGGCATACTCTCTCCTACATATCGGACGGTATCTCACGAATAAATTCTTCAATATTGGCTTCCAGTATGTTACGTCAACCGTTGTGGGCTTGTTTCTATAGACATGAGCCTTAACATAGCCCCACAAAAAATAATCTAAAGGCAATAAAAATAATCTAAATCGCACGATCTAGCTAATTGACCGGCCCCAAACGGGAAATAAACTGTTCACGGAACTCGCCACTCAATTGGGCCATTGTTTCGAGTACTGTGTGCCATGTTGTTGAAACCACATGCCAGCCAAGTCCAGCTCTTACATTTTGGGCAAAAAAAGTTTGCAATCATCGTACGGTGCAATGATGATATCGGCCCCTAATCCACACCAAACAGTACATTTTCTGGGATGCATTGACAGTTCTTGCGAAAGCGGCAATTTTGTTTGTTCACGTACCCATTCAACCATAAATGAGAAATGACCAAAAAATTAAAGAAGTGCACGATGCACTTTTTAATCGAGCATGAATTTTTATAATGAAATGCATTAATCTGCAAGCGTTGTTCGTTTCTATGTCGATAGATGGTTAAAATATAGACCAAACTGAACATGCTTAAAAGTTATATGTTACATGAAAACATCTGAGCTGCCAAAAATAAAAATACTAAAAAATCATTTTTTATATGCAGGAATATCTTTAATGAGTCAATTGACTCACCTGGAGCTAAGAACTTGAAATTTGGCTTAGACAGCCATTAAGACAGGGTTTTTAGAAAATCCTACAAGGAGGGGTGAAAATAGGAAATTCTCCCCATGGCGGCCTACCCAACTTCTTTCTGTAGAAACTTGAAATTTTAAATGATTGTTTCTTTAAACATGTGCTTTCCGCCAGCATTGTGGCACAAATAGGGATTGAAAAGCAATTTAGCTAAGAACATTAAATTAAAAAAAAATTGAAATCTTTAACTTGGAAAGGACATGGAATCGAACAATAACAAGTGGAATTTAGAGACAAGACAAGAGAAATCGAATGGGTGAAAAGTGGAGCTGAAAAACTAAAAAAGCGGCATTTAATTTCCCTTGACATGGGCTGCGACTGAAACACTCCACTAGGGAAAGGATATCAAATGAAACGGCGATAAAGGTGAGATAAAACTCAAGACTGGATTTATATTTTTGAACATATCATTTTTGTTTCAGCTATTTTTTTCATTTTTTAAAATAATAATAATTCCTAAACCCTTGGACTAAAAATCAAAACTATTAAATAATAAGGTGCATTTTTCAATTTTAGGTTTCAAGGAGGAAAATACTTACTTCAACAGTCTATCTAAGATGTTTTGGCTAGAATTCAAAAAGAATGCTAACTTACTGGAATTTCCATTGGAATTGTCAACAAAAACGTGGTAGAAATGGTTTTAAAAAGGAATATAATGCAAACAGCATTAAGTTGTAGGCGTACATCAAGATGGGAATATGAAACTCTCGCCTTTAGCGCTCTTCCAAAGGCATTCGGCTTGAAATCTGAAATCAAAATATAAATTTGCTAGAGTATAACCTGAATCTAATTGACGTCGCACTCTTGCAGTCTTATTATAGTAATACTTCATTTAATTTTTCCTTTTTTAACTACATTTCACCTAACTCTTATTAAACATTCCGAAAAGTAAATTATACCCCATCTCCCGGTAAAATTTATTTTAAAGTTTTATCAGAAGGGATTTGGGCAAGAATGATAAGGGAGCCCTAGTCTTGAGGACGGATCTCTAAGCCCGAACTTCTCTCGTAGTTATATGAAATGCAACACTGCTCCCATCAAGTATCACCTGTTAGTAGACTATTCTCAAATTTTGAGCAAGTTCCGTCATTTACTTTGGGTTTAACAGCTGTTTAGAACATACAACCTCGTGGATTTTTTTTAAAAATGGTAAAAAGTGAATTTCGAATTCTCATTTAAAACCGTCAATAAAACCAAAAAAAAAGCTTGATAAATACTATGGAGACTGCACCATCGATTTCAATGGTAAAAAAGTAGTTTACTGACTTTCGTTGTGGTCGCACAACTACAAATGACGCTGAACCTTCTAGACGGCCAATTGAGGTCAATACACCCGAACACATGGTGTTGGCGTTAGATTGTTGATGCCATATTCATTTCATATGACAGTATGGTTTCGATTTTAGATGATCAGTTGGATTTAAGAAAGCTGTCTGCAAGATGGGTGCCGCGTTTGCTCTCAATTGACCATAAACGTAATCCTGTGACGTGTGTAGTCTCAATGGCAAAATTCCATGATTTGGGCTACGAATTGGTACCTCATCTGCCATATTATCCGGATTTAACCCTTAGTGAATATTGTATATTTCCAAACCTAAAGAAATGGCTCGGTGGAGAGAAATTTAGCTTCAACGATGAAATTATTGATCAAACGAATGCCATTTTTATGAACCTCGAAAAATCCAATTTTTTTGAAAGGGTCAATTCTTAGTTTTGCTTGTAGTAATCAAACTAAATTGAAAATTAACACTTCATACTTTTACTACAGCATCTTTCCTATATGACTGAGAGCAATGAAAGTTTCTCTATTTAAAAATCTATATTCTACTTTAAAAATATAAAGATAATATTCTTACTAAGAAATCTGTTATTGTTAAGTCATGCTTTTAAGTTATAAAAATTAAAAATTTATTAAATAAAATTGTGCTGTACATAAGCAAAAAAAAAAATATGCTTTGCTTCAATACAGCACAATATTTTTTTTATTTTTTGCATATAATTTTAATGAAGCATATCGATGAAACATAATATGTAATTTCCTCGCGATAAATGCAAAAATTATACATGTTGAGTTGAGTTAGGGTGGATTGTACAAACACTGAGGCAAGTTTAAGGCATTCCTTCCTTTTATATCTCAAAAAATCAGACATAAATAGTTTAAGGACAGATCCCATAAGCGGGATTTCTTTACGCAAAAGGCTCCGTCCTCCTCCAGGAATGACACACACAATGGGTGATTCATAATGCCCGTTACCAAATCAGTAAGAGTACAGCAGAAAGATAGTATTGGTCCATCGAACGTACTAACTAATCATGTCATCTTAATACCCAGCTGCGGTTAATAATTTTTTGCCAATCGCATGGTTCGGTTGTGGTCATTGATATATTTGTTTGTGGTGACAAGAATTCGGTTAATACAACAAAATTTTTGTTGGAACATAATTTTTCTATTTACCCAGGAATACATTTAGCTGTGCGAATCAAATCATTTGATTGTGGCAACTAAACCATTCGGTTGCCAAGAAATTCGGTTGTCACAATGAATCTGTTTTCTCTGTGTACTCGAATTAATTACTCCATTATTTTTAGCGAATTCGATACAGGTTATCACATTGGACAAAGGCTCGGAAGTCTCCCAATGATAATTTCATGATAATACCATGTTGCAATCCTAATGCTAGATTCGATTCCTCCGGAGTCTACATACACCCATAGAAAAGATTGGTTGCAATTCTATCAAAACCATTAACATTTATTTGTGAGGTAAAGTGATAACTACAAGTGCGGTTATTCTGATCAAATATATCATTTAATTAGGGTTTCAGTTGAAGCAACCGTATTGTGGATTGTATTGATAATAGACGTCACTAATGATTGGTATTGATAAGCAAATTTTAATACCAACATTTCTTTTCCTAACAAATTGTTTAAATTCAAAATTAGCCATCAAAATTTATAAGTGTTGGTGGTGTAGTAGCTAGAGAGGTAGATCAGTACAAAGGGCAAACATTTTAAAAAATGAATCTGATTGCCCAGGTTCGATACCGGAAAAATCTAAAAATAAAATTTTTCTTAAAATAAAATTTTGTGGAACGTAATAATATTTCTGTGGAATATAAGATTAAATTGTAGAACTGAATATTGGCTTTCACAACTAAAAATATAATTTAATACCCACAGCAACACCACTTTATAATATATTCAGCCTACCCAGGTCTTCCCCATTGCAGTTACAGAAATTCCGTTTACTCGTAGAAACACAAATCCCCATATGTTAGCCCTGAAATATAAAACAATTAAATGGCAACCCTTTACCATAACTAATGCTTCTTATGTCAAACTGTAAAAGAACATTCTCAAAGTTGCCAGTATCCAGCTTCCAGATGGTGCTGCCATATTCTAGTTATTTTAACCCGCATATATAAAAACGCCAGCAAGGCGGCAAAGCAAGTGCAGTTTATAAAATAAAACACTGGAGTGTTAAGAACTAAAGTGTGGCTAACGTTTAGTCTATTAACATCGTATGTATAAAGTGTGCTATTAAAGTGTTTTCTGTAATTTTTAGTGCCTGTTATAAATAAATAGAGCTAAAAATAATTTCAAACAGTGTTTATTATTTGCAATAAAAAAAGAACTCGATTTATTTAAAAGGTAAATAAATCAACGATTTATATTTTTTCCTCTTAAAACTTTTGTTTTTACTATAAAAATATTTTTTTGTAACAAAAATATTTGTTTAAAAAAAAAATTGTATTTTAACGCTACTTTATTTAATTTATCCCCTTAAATTTATAATTGAATATTTAAATAAATTTTGAATTAAATTTTAATTACAATCAACTGCAAGTAAATTGAATAATTGAACGGAAATAAAAAAAAAATATTTTATTATGTTAAACCTTATTAATGCATGAGTCATTATAAGCATGACTTTTATAAAATGTCAAACGATAATGTGAAAAGTGTAAATACTTTGGTCCTTTTAAAAGAGAGTCAATTGAAATTTAATGAAACGAAACGAAGAGTGATATTGAAAAGTACATACCTTAAAAAAACATACTTTGTTAACATTACCAGGAATTTTTTTTAATATTTCTTTTATTTGAGTTCTTTTTTCTTAATCTCTATAGGTATATTTTTTTAATGGAGTGTTATGGTTTCGCCAACATTTAACAGAGGTACATTGTATATGATAATGATTTTGAAATAAATAAAAAAAAGTTTCAGATAAAAAAAGAAAATAAAAACATGATTGACATTTGATAAAAAAGGAGGAAAATTAGCTTAAGTAAAGAAAAATCATTGCAATTAGGGGCGGAAAAGTAATACGTTTTAGTTAAAAGCTGTAAAAGAGAATTGTGTGTAAAAAACATAAATGCCTGATTGCTGGATGTGACAATAATATTTACCACACAGTTAAATTCAAATTTTATTTAAGTTAAACTCCCTGTTAATAGCTAACAGAATAATGTAAAAATGAAGTTAAATATTTTTTATTGCTAACAATTTTCAAATTAAATATCAATAAATTTCTACTGTATTATTTTAAAGTGTAATGTTCAAGGTGAGGCAGTGACCCATTTGGTTTTGACATTCATGAAATATACACTTGCGAAATTTATAGTGAATAACAATTGTGGGTGATTTTTCATCAACATTTATCATGAGTGCCGAGGTTCATAAGCAAAATTCTATGTTCTATTTTGCTCATCTTTCTTAATTACTTTATTGGTGAAACTTTTAAAACTCTGTCTACTCTTTCGCAGATGACAGTAACATTTGTCATTAATTTTCCTTCAATCGTTGGCCAAGCCTTTTAGTAGTCGGGGTCAGGATGCAAATTATGAATGATACACTTAATCGAGACCATTCGGCAATTTAAGAACAGGGTGTATTTTAATGCACATAAGACCCATTGTTATATGATGACTCATAGAAATGTGGAATCTCCAGCATCATCTGTTCAAATGGAGGGTGTCGATAATGAGGAATCAGAAACTCTTAATGTTCGGGACATGAGAATCCAGTGTGATGTCCGTTGGAATAAGCACATTTTGGAAGTGTCGAAAGAAGCACTCAAGTGTTTAGGTTTTTTTGAAACGTTGCAAGAATTACTTCACCCCATCCGATCTTCTTACTTTCTATAGCAGATATATCAGGGCAAAAATGGAGTACAACTCCCATATATGGCTAGGTCTATATTGGAACTTTTGGAAGGTGTACAAGGGAGGGCTTAGGCGCTTATCAATGACAGTAGGATATCCAGTTCTATTGATTCATTGGAGCATCGGTACAATGTCGATACTACCATGGGATGTGTTCTGCTGGGATAAGTGAACTTATCCCTCGGGCCTTGGTATTTGTTCGGAATACTCGCTTGTCAAGCAAACCTCATTCCTTTGTGGTTAATTGTCCAGTGAATCGCATAGCACAATGCGGGGAGAATTCGTTCTTAAGACGGACAAGTCGTATGTGGAATAAACTCCCTGCAGAAGTCTTCCCTAACAAATATAATAAAGATATATTTAAGTCTAATATCCAATCAACTACTGCCTACCTGCTTCCCATAACCTATTTTCCTGATATCAACACAATGCACTGCACATTTATAGTGGGCAACCACTGAGTGTTGATAAAATACAAAAACAGAATTAGTATTGAACCCATTGACTTGATAATTGTATCGTGGAGTTCAATCCTGGGTAAGGGAAACTCGAAAGGGCACAGCTGCTATGTTGTCTGGGCATTAGCAGCATGATAAGATCGACATCTGCACGGAAAATGGAGACGATACTATCTATCCAACCGATAAATGTCCGGGTGAAGTATGACTTCTAGAGTGATGGGATTCGGGGAGTAGTCTCTTAGAAGCCAACATACCCCGCATCAAAGAGTCTTTGAATGTCAGATATAGAATTTGATAGGGTGTCGGAACAACGTGTATTGGCGAAATGCGATTTTCTTTTTCCGGACAGGAAGCTGTGGAGGGATGTAGGAATATTGCATAATACCAATGGATGCCTCCAAATTTGACTAGAGAACTGGTTTGAGTTTCTTTTGTGGGGTTTGGAAATAGGAATGTGCTTCCGGCTCTAGAACCACAACACCGTTTTTGAGGAGGAGGTTTTGGCTATTACGTTGTGCATTCGGTTTTTAACTGTGACAGATTATTCTGAGGATGAAGTTATCCTGACTGATAGCCAGGCTGCGGTTAGGGTTATTTCAATGGAGTCTGTTCAATTGAAAACAATTTTGCACTGCAAGAGGGTGGTGAACGCTTATTCTGGCAGGGGACGGTTGAAGTTGATATGAATACCTGGACACTGTAGAGTTTATGGGAATGAGAAGGCTGATGTGCTAGCCAGAAATACATCCAACCAGGTCTCCGTTAAGCTTCTAAGTGCAAAACCTCTTCGGATGACGAAAACAAAGTTTGGACAATGTGGCGTCAACCTGTAACGGGGTTAGTGTTGGTGCAATCACAAAGGTTTTGTGGGGTGATCCGGATGTAGACTGGAAAAGGAGAATTTTAACGCTAGGGAAGAGGCAACGACCACTCTAACCAATATCACACCTGTTAGTATTATAGAGCAGTGGCTCTGTGATTTGTAGGGCCCTTGGGGATGACGATGAGACTCTAGAGCACTACCTTTCTTTTTTGCTCGGATTTCGCAAGGAGTAGAGTAAAGAATTGGCATGGGGATGTTATACCGTCATTGGCGTGCTTGCTGGGGAGGGGGGAGGGAGTGAGTGGACGAGAATATTTATTTTGGCGTCGTTTTTTTTTTTTTTTTTTTTTTTTTTGAGAGCGCACAACATACCGAATCTTTATCATAACATAGTTGCATTTGATTCTATTTTTGGATCATAATGAAGGACGAATATACCTTCTTCAACCTAACCTTAAAAAAATTTGTTTTAACTTTTTTATAACTTACATTTTTATTTTTAAATTTGTTTATTATTTTTGTATGGAATTTATTGTAAATATTAATAGTTGTATAGCTTTTAGAACTAAATTTAAATAGGAAATAAAATAAAGAACAAACTATTTAAAAACAATTTTGGTTTGCAAAAAAAATATACAAAAAAAAATTAAACTTTTAAACCCTCAACAACACAATCATAGCATAAATGCAAATCGAAAAAGTTTCATATTTGAGAGTTTATTTTTTATTCAATACTTTTGTATATATTTTTTTTTTTAGTTTTACTACTTTTTTTTCTAGTTAAACTGATATTGTTGAGCAATAAAACAAAGCTGCCGGGATTTTTGTGTGGTATTAGAAAAATATCTATTGTTTTATCAATGTAGTTGAGTAAATAGTGAATTGATTTTTTATTTGGAAATTTTTATTTTTATATGAAATAGAATCTATGGTATAAAATTCAAAGTTAGTATATTGTTTATGTATACAAAAGAGTTGCAATATTTTTGTGGCATGTTAGGCATTGATTTATCGTTATTGTGGCTTGTAACATGATTCAGAAAATAAATAAAAATTCTTTTAGACAACAAAAAATGAAAAAAATAATATGATACTTTAAAAAATATATAATATATATGCAATATGGAAATAGTTAAATATTTATTCAAAAAATTTATAAATAAATTTTAATTAACAAATAGAAAATAAAAATCAATATAAATATGTTTTGAGGTCAACTTTTATGCCATATTTGTTTTGTTAATAAAACTATCAATAAATTTGTTTTAAAGACACAAAGATATATTTTAAATTTGATTTTAATATCCTTTAATATATATTTTAAAATTAAATTTGATTTTCTCCATTAGAACAAAAAAACAAATTTAATTTCTATTCGTTAACAATAAAATAAAGAAAACAAAATTTAAATGATATATAGACTGCAAAGTGTCTTTGGAAGCATGTTGAGAATATTTAAAATTTCAAAAAAAAAAACTACTCTCTCTAATATAATAAATATTTACGAAACAATGGTAAGATACAATTTTCAACCAAAAAGAAAAAAAAACACAAACAAAATTAAGTTGCAATGGCAACAACAGTAAGCAACTAGCAATATTAAGCCAGCTGGTAAAGGCACCAGGAAACAAATGATATCTACTATTACAAACTCGTACATAAAACTGCATTCAACGCTATAACAATGGCTTATGAATTTTAAGTACATTTCTATTTGGAAATGTTAGAACTCTCCAAAGCACAAATAAGATACAACTACCAAAAAATATAAAAAAATACTTAGAGCATAAAATATAATTAAAATAAAAGAAAATAATAATGTGGAATGAAAAAATAAAATTCTTAAGATATAAAGATATAATATTAACACATATTGGATTAAAGAAATAGTTTTTCCATTATTTTCATTTCTTATTTTTACATTTATTAAGTAGAGAATATTGTATTTCCTTTCTTTTAAATATTTAGTTAAAAATGAATTTTAATTCCAACAGACGTATGAGTAATATTAATATACATACTACGTATTTATTAATTATACGCAATTGAAAATTTTAGTGATTTCCATAAAAACGGTTTTTGTAAATTCCTACGGGAAAGGCAATTTGTCTCCCTTGACGGCCTGCCCAAACATCTTTGGCTTGAAACCTAAAATTCAAATCATGCCTTGCTTGGAGTGTGACAGAAACTTGGTAAAATTGGGGGTTTAAGAAGCGAAAGCCTCCCCCATATTGACCTGTCCAAACTGCTTCGCCTAAAATCCCAAAATAAAAATATTAATCCTTGGAGTAATTGCCAATTTACCAATAAGTTAATTATTTGTATTTTCACCAGAAACGTGAAAGGAGTATATCTTCCCATTGATCTAAATATCTTTATTTAAAAATATGTGTTCTCAGATACTTTTAGGAATTTTTCCCGGATGGTAGCAAAAAGTGGTTCGAATGGGGAAAGTTTCCCTCTGTTAAATGCCTGCTTGAAATGATTTGACTAAAAACCTTAAATTTAAAATAGATCTTCCTCGAAGTATGAGCGCTAATTAACTGAAAATGTACTTTTTGAAATTTTCACCAGGCACGTGGCAGTAATGGGGGTTAAAAAATTAATAAGTCTGCTCCTGTTTAACAGCCTGTCCAAACCTCTAGGGCTAGAAATCTGATATTCGAAATATAAAGAGATGTTGAGCTAATTCTTTTCACCAGAAGCGGTTTAAAATAGCGCTTCAAAGTGGGAAAAGTGCCTTAAATACCTAGTCAAACGGCTGTGGCAGGAATCCTTAAATTTGATGAACGAGTGAAATTGACACAAACAAATTTAAAAATAAAATGGAATGGTATGGTGAATTAATGAAATTAAAACTCTAGATAAGGGGACCGAAACGGAATAAAACGGGGTATGAGAGGAATTGAAACAAAGAAAAAAAATAAGGTTTTGAATAGAAATTATATAGAACGAATGGAATTGAAATATAAGACAGGGAAACGTAGTAGCTGAAGGTAAAGGGTAATGACTAATATTAAAACACTAGACAAGAGGAATAAAATGAATTGGAACGTTGAATGAGTGCAAATGAAACACTAGACAAAGTGTACGAAATGAAATGGAACGAGAAACGAGTGGAATGAAATACTACAAATTGAACGAACTTAGACTGCATTTTTCGTGATACTTATCGATTTGAAGAGCAAGTTTTTTTTCTTTAGAGATATTTCTTCATATGTATGAAAATGTATTTTTTATATTTTTCCTTTGATTTGTGATATTTATAATTAACACTTTCAGGGGTACGAAGAATGTTGATGAAGGTTGTAGCGGACCAGCAAATGCATTCCATTTAGCTTGTGTCTAATAACTTTTTCTGTATATTCTCCATGTTTACTAAATAAAAAATAAGAAAATTTTTTTATTTAAAAAAAAAAATTCTATTATCTTGAACCAGACTAAGAAAAATATATTTTCATACATATAAGTATTAAAAAAAATAAAAAAGATTTTTTCTTCATTTAAGGTTATTTGAAATCACATCTGTCAATACTAATTATTGAAGTTAATTTGGTGCATTATTAATTGCACGGTTATTTAAAAAAGTTGTCCTTAAACAATGAAATAAAATTCCTAAAACATTAGGATTAATTTAAAATATGGTAACAAATGATTTCCTTCGAATTTTGTTTTTTTTAACAATTTTTACGGGTGTGGTAAAAAGGGGGAAAGAAATTGCCGCAACATTCTACCAAAACCCCTCGGGATTGAAATTTATAATCTATGTTACCAGGACAACGGGTTAGTTTACTGATTATTTAGATTTTAGAATTACCGTATGGATCATTGTTATATCGGGATTCAAAGGGGAAAGTACATCACACGCAAAGAAAAAACATAGTTGGGTTAATCATATTCGAAGAGCATCATATATTTTTGGGTTTATGCTTGTGCCAACCATAATCGTACTATATTATGGTTATTATATTATGATAATAAAATAATCATATTTTTACCATAATATAGGCCCTACAGTTATATTATGATTCAAAAATTACCATATTATGGTCCTAAATAAACATTTTATATTGAATTTATCATAATATGATCGCACGTAATCATAGTATGCTCAAAATGTTATCATATTATGGTCCCTCATAACTATATTATGATTATATGATCCATAATCTAAGAAAATTTCTTAAAGGAAAAGTTCTTAGAAACTATGAAAAAGCTCTTTAAATTTAAGAATATTTCCTTTAGGAATGTTTTTTCTAAAAAAACTTAATATTAAGGAGTTTTTGAAGAAAAATTGTTAAGGAAAAAATCATAGACTTTGAGAATTTTTTTCTTTGATTGTATAATTATTTTTTGATTGTTGCCAGCATTTTATCGTTGTATAATTATCATATTTTTTTCATAGACAGAATTTTTGTTACCACAGTATGGTTAAAGCCAATCATGATATAAAATAGAAGGTGCCAATCATAAAATAGTAAAATATTTACTAAATAGCGACCATGTTGATGGTTAGAAAACCAATTACTTTGTTGTAACAACCAGATCCGATTGCAGCAAACACAATATAGTAGCAGTGATCATATTGCAACCATGTTTTTTCTCTGCGTGCAGCTGACGGCCTGCCCAAACAACTTTGGTTAGAACTGTGATATTAAAATCTGCCATTAAGGTTCATACTATAGTCTAGGTGTAGGTCAAACGCCATTTTCGAAATTTTTCTGGGAGTGGCAAACGTGGAGGTGCCAACTGCTTCGGTTAGAAATTTTAAATTTAAAATACAATATATGTTGCCATTTGGAATCCCTAAGAAAAACGTGGAAGAAAGAGTTAAAAGGCAAAAGGTGCTAGATAAATTACCCATACCAAACAGCTGGAGCTAAAATTTGAAATTTTTGAGCTCCTATTCCATTGTAGACATTCAATAATGCAGTTTTTCTGAACATATCAACTAAAAATTTTGCATAAGAATTTCTTCTCCAGCGTAGGCACCTACTGAGACAGAGTTTTTGTATATGTTTCTATGTAGAAGCCAAAAGCCAAGACCTTTCCATTAGTATTCTGCCCATAATCCATCGGCTAATAACTGATATTTAAATATGTTTCTCCTATACACCAAAGAGATGCTTTTTGAAAATTTCAATTCAAATCTAGTTTAAAAAGGTATTGAATAGGCGAAAGGTCTTCCTTGAATGACTTTTGCAAACCTTTTAATCTAAAAATATAGGGTGTCCGCCGGAAAGGTATACTACTTTGTTTGTTTATAATTTTTGATTAAATGAAAGAGAATGGATCTTATTTTGATATATGTTTTATTTAATGTCGCCAATTATGTATGTAATACAATATCAGTTAAGTGTCCGCCTCTGTTAGCCTCACAAATGTGAGTCCTTTTGAGCACATTTTTCATTACATTCTCACACATTTCACGCGGTATTTCATTAATTTCAGCACGAATATTTTGTTTGAGTTACTTAAGCGTTTCTGGTTTGTTTGCATAAACCTTGCTTTTCAGATATCCCCACAAAAAGAAGTCCGGAGCAGTCAAATCAGGCGACCGTGTAGGCCAATCAACATCACCATTTCTTGAAATAACTTATTGGGGCACCGTCTTGTTGATATCACATGTTAATCAAGCCCAAAGCATGCAGTTGTGGCGTTAAAAAGTTTTCACAGTCACAGTTACCGTTGCGCCGTTGATTCCTCTTGACCAAGTTGCACACCAGATTGTCACTTTTAATGGATGCAAAGGTGACTGATGAATAACTTGAGGGTTTCACATTGCCCAGAACCGACTATTCTGTTTATTCACATATCCATTCAAATGAAAATGTACCTCGTCACTCATTATGATTTTTTCATGAAAATCGGGGTTGTCATGGGCGAGCTGTAACATCCTATTGGCATATGTACGGCGGCGTAAATGGTCTTGTGGAAGAAGGACTTGTGTCAACTAAATCTTAAATGGAAACAAATGCAAATCCTTGAGCAAAATTGTGGCCAAAGTTTTTCTTTGATGGATTGTTTTGAACACTTTTTTCAGCAGCAGTAATGTTTTCAGCCGATCTTGCAGTACGTTGTGGTCCATGCTTGGGCCTATCACCTACAGACCCTCTCTTTTCGAAATCATTTACTACACGATAAATAGTGTGTTTTGTTGGCACCTTGTTTCTTCCAAAAATTTCACGTAACCTTCTCATCGTCATAGTAATCGATGATTGATTTTGATAAAATATTTTAACGATTAAAACGCGTTGTTTTATCAAATACTTTTCCATAATAAATTTGCCACCTGTCTACTTCACGACTGCCAAATATGAACTGGCAAGACTAATGTTTACCAAAATGCCGACATAACAAAGTAGTATACCTTTCCGACGAACACCCTGTATACAACTAAAATATTCACTAAAATAGGCTAAACGAATTTATTAAGAACGAACAAATATAAGGTAAGGTACATTGTTCTTTGAAAACTTTCTGCTAATACATAACAACAAATATTAAAATTGTTAAAAAAACGAAAAAATTCCTATTTTTGGCAACATTTGTTACGCCCAACATTTGTAGAAATAAGATTTTAATCTTGTCAGAGTTTCGTCTAAGTATTGTAGGGCGTAAATCTTGTAAATTTAATCTGTCTCAAAAATTCCTTCATAGGAATATGCCAAACATTTTAAAACATTCTGCATACAATTAAATACAACATTTTATTTATCACTTTAGAAATATAAAAAACTATAAATATTGGTTAAATTTTAAATTTGAAGTGTATTATAACAACAAGAAATTACTTTTTTCCTAACCACTGTATTTTATAACTTTTTAGTGCCATTGAAATAAAAAGAATTTAAAATGACCTAATTAATCAAGGTTATTATATAAAAATTATGGTCAGTTGGTTAGTTAAAAAGATTTTTTTTTTTTTTTTTTTTGAAAGCTGAAAAAAAAACAGAAGTTCTCTTAAAACGTATTTAGCACGTACGTGAGATTTTTTTGTACTTACATTTTACACTTTACTTACATTTGGCAAAATAAAACTACTATACATAGGTTTGTACTAATATTGTGGACTTTCATTTTGATGCACTTATGAGATTAAAGTATTATGATGGTGGCAGTGCTTTTGAAAACACAAAGGCATACATAAGTGTAGCAATTATACTTTGTTTTTAAATTTTGGTAGACATAAAAACACAAAAAACAGACTTGTTGAAAATAAATTTGTACATATAATGACATACATGATCATTTATGAACGTATATGCATGTATGAACGTACATGCATGAATGTATATGCATAGTTCAATATATGATCATATATGATCTCATACATTTCCATATATCTTTGGCTCCGAAATTTGAGGGTTTATGGCCGTACCTGTTCATATATTGCAAGATCATATATGAATATACATAAATTATATGAACATATACAAAAATATAAATGACATACATGATCATGTATGAACGTATATGCATGTATGGACGCACATGCATGAATGTATATGCATAGTTCAATATATGATCATATATGATCTCATACATTTCCATATATCTTCGGCTCCGAAATTTGAGGGTTTATGGCCGTACCTGTTCATATATTGCAAGATCATATATGAATATACATAAATTATATGAACATATACAAAAATATAAATGACATACATGATCATGTATGAACGTATATGTATGTATGGACGCACATGCATGAATGTATATGCATAGTTCAATATATGATCATATATGATCTCATACATTTCCATATATCTTCGGATCCGAAATTTGAGGGCTTATGGCCGTACCTGTTCATATATTGTAAAATCATATATGAATATATATAAATTATATGAACATATACAAAAATATATAGCGATATAACCTAAAATTTCGAAACTAAAGATATATAACCATACATGAGATCATGCGTGACCATATATGAAATTATGCATGGTCGTATATGATAATTTATTGCCAGGTATGTTCATTTTGGATCATATAAGAATACATATGAAAAAGTGTGTGGATATGTATAAATTTCTATGACTTCATTTATGAGCACGTATGAATTCAGACATGTTCATTAAAGTTTGCATATATGTTAATTTTTAATAGGGTACACAAATAAATACAGATTCATTGTAACAACCGAATTTCTTGCCAACCAAATGATTTAGTTGAAGCTACAGACATATTTGTTTGTTGCAACCGAAATTTGGTTATTGCAACAATTGAAATATTTGGTTAAAACCAAATATTTCAATTGTTCGGTTGCTGCAATTCAATATCTTTGGTTGGAACAAATAAATATTTCGGTTGCTGCAATTCAATATCATACCTATTGTTCCATAAAACAACACTGGTTCTTGACCCACTACCGCCATATTGGATCTTAACCAATTAACATTGTATTTTCTAATATCTTCATTATCTAATAAAATTTTGCCAAAAATTGGATAATAAAACCTTTGAAATAGTAGTATGCAAGTAGATTTTCCCACCAATGCCACTGTTTCACCTTAATTTACTTTTATATTAATACCATTTAACACTATGGAATCATCACGAGAGGGATACTGAAGAAGACATCCTGAAATTCTAAATTACATTTCAAGTCGAAATTTTCAATTTTTCCTTCTTCTGATAGAGGATCTATTTCTGATTCTGATTCTAATACTTCAAATATAGCTACCGCCGAACCACGAGCCGAAGCAAAGGCTTCAAGAAAAGGAGAGGTACGAGCTATATGGTCAGCTCCTACAAGTATACCACAAATAACCTGTAATTAAATCGAAATGGTGTCAATAACTAAATACTTTTTTTTTTTTTTTCTTGAATTTTTGACAAAAACAATTACTATCATTAGTATAGCTGGTGTATATGCTTTACCTTCTGGATTTTTATAACGATCATCTAAAATCAAATGCGTTCCATACCAAAAGGCTGCCGCACTTGATATAAAAAGCAATTCGATTGTCTTGATGAATCTACACAGTGTAAGTGTAGTTTCTTTCTTAACATACATTAATTTAATTCTTTTCCAAATATTTTTTTTTTAAATAAGTGGCTCCTCAATGTACATACACATAGAAAATAAAGTGCCAACTGAAATGTAAAGTGTTTTTTTGTTACGACAGCCAATATGTATATTCAGTGAGCACAATGTGATTGTTGATTATTTTAGGCGTTCGAATCAAAATTCAGTTGCTTTAACCGAACTTTATTATGGAAAACAATATTCAGTCGTATCTACATATTTCACTTGTAGAAACCAAATTTCAGTTGGAAACTTACAAACTTTTTCTCTGTGTGTACTTGGATACATTTGATTGTACACTAAAATAATCGTATGTTAAATTTTTTAACAATATTTTTATTCTTCTTCACTCAGATAAGTTCTGCAGTTACGTAATGTCAGGTATTTGTTTTGTAAATCGTTTGTGGTTATTTAAAAAATTATTTTATTACTTTTTTTAAAAATTACTTTATTTTATTTGATCGCAATGGGGCAGGAGCATATTATTTTGAAAATATTTCAGCCATTTATGAGTTGTTTGTTGTATTACTATGAAATCTCACAACCTTGTAACAAAATTGCTACCGAGATAAAGTGTAGATAACCGATCTCATATATTTACTGGGTGCTCTGCAATTAAATTTTAAAAGATGGCAGTCATCTCGAATTGTGAAAGACTGCCATTTTTCATGAACTACTTTAAACCCCGATTTTGAAAATATCATACAATTTTTTGTAATTTGCTAATGAAGGCCTTCAATAAACGTGTTTTCACACGTGTACATTGGTGTAGGGTACACTCAGAAAAAAAGTTAGTAGAAAAATTTGTAAACGGTTTTCAATCCCACTTTACTATTTTTGTACTGATTTTTAGTAAAAAAATTATTATTTAGCAAATCATTTTGCTATTTACATTTTACAAATTACAGAGTTTTTACAGAATATTTACAAATTTTTGTTGCTAATTTCAGTAATCATTTTACAAATTTTTGAAAACCGATTTACTGAAATTAGCAAAAAAAATTACTAATTTAAAAAAAATGGATATTAAAGGAAATGTTATTTCTAATAATTAAAACTTATACATACAAACTTAAATTGCCCTAAAATGTTACATAGGTTTAAAAAAGGGATCGGAAGTGAAGATACCGACTCATGTCTAAAAAGAGGACATCCACGTAAAATAGCACTAAAAAGTTTTTTTAGTTCTAAAAATCAGCCCTAAAAACAATTTAAATTTAACCTTAGAAGTAAAAAAAAAAATTGAGTTTAATATTTTTCAAAACAGGAACTACCAAATTAAAACAAAATAATAAATTCGTTAAAAATTTAAAACTTTGTACTAATATTAATAATACTTAGTATTTTTTTTGCTGATTTTAGCAAACAGATTTTAGATTCCACTTTACTAAAAGTCTACTAAAATTTAGTAGCAGCTACTTATTTTTCTACTAGTTTCATTGTACTACACGTCAGCAGACATGTGTTGCTAAGATTAGCAAAAAATACCGCTCGGCTCAAATTAGCAGAATTTCCCGTAATAACAGCAAAATTTTCAGTTGCCATTACAGACTTTTTTTTGGTGAGTGTACCATTTAGACGATATTGGCTGACTTCTATTTGCACTAGTTTTCAAATGCAATAAAAATCTGTAATGTCAACTGAAAATTTTGATGTTATTGCGGGAAATTTTCTAATTTGAGACCAGCGGTATTTTTTGCTAATCTTAACAATACATGTCTGCTGAAATTAGTAGAAAAATTAGTAGCCGGTACTAAATTTAATTAACCTTTTTTTAAAGTAGAATTTAAAATCGGGTTGCTAAAATCAGAAAAAAAAATACAAAATATTTTTCATATTAGTACAATCAATTTAGTATAAAAAATAGTAAGCGCTACTAAATTTTAGTAAATTGCTGTAAACTCAATGAATTTTGTAAAATAAAGCAAAATTTTAATTCATAAAAAATATTAACATGACCAAATTAACTCAATTATTTTTGGATACACTTGTTGCACTTTAAAACTGTTAATTCCTTTTGAAATTGCCTTACGAATCCGAATATAAAAATTTATATATTTTTATCGAACATTTTTTTTTTTTTTTTCAAAAAATATTTTAGACAAAATTAAAATAAAATAGTAAAGACATAAAAGAATTTTTGTTTTGAATAATATTATAAGAAAATTTTTTGGATTTAAAGTTCAAATTTTAATTGTTTTAAGGGCTAATTTTTAGAACTAAAAAAGTTTTTAGTGCTATTTTATGTGGATGACCAATTTTTTGAAATTAAAATTTTGTATGTATTCAATTTAAGTTTGTATGTAAAGGGTGGTTAAATTTTCAGGGCCGATGTTGATTTTGAATAAAACACAAATTATTTAGGAAATTATTGTCATTTCTTTTTATTATTATAATATGGTGTGGTTCAATTATGTGTGGAACAAAATATCGGCCAAATGGCCGCCGCGTCCTCGGCGGCACACTTCCAACCTATGGTCCAAATTTTCGATGGCGCTGAGGCATAATTGAGGTTCTATGCCGTTAATGTGCCGAATAATCATATCCTTTAGCTCTTGAATTGTTGATCTCGCGATAGCGAACACCGACGGCGAGTCGAGGTTGATGGCTATTCTGCCACACTATCGCGAACAACAGCAATGTTTTTCGCAAAACTAACTTGGCGAGCATGCACTGGTGTTTTCTCATTTCGTACAGACCCGATTTGCAGAAATATGTGCACAATTATCTCTTTTGTGGACACATTCGGTCAATTATGCTGACCAAAAAAATCACAAAGTGCATTTTGATTTGAACGCCCATTTTCAAAATAAGCCTGAATAACTTTAACACGTTGCTCGATTATGTATCTTTCCATGGTTCAAATTGAGTTAGTCTGAAATTGAGAAATGTCAAATGAAATGCAGAAAAAAACTTGACGTTTAGGTGTGGTTCACATTCAACATCAGCCCTTAAAACTTATCCACCCTTTATAAGTTTTAATCGAAAAATGTCAAGCTTTTAAAATATTTAGATGCTTGAGTTGACCTAGATAAGATAACGTGGTACTTGGCAGCGCAACTAACAAATACTGTTGGTGCTACCTAGTGTTGCCTAAGAATAAAAATCATAAATGAATCCAATTACCCTATTAGTTGGAGTACTCCAAAAATCCGAAGACGACAAGAAGCGGTCTAGGACACTTGCAGAGTATATGCAAAAAAAAAAAAACAGATTCATCGTAACAACCGAATGATTTGGTTGGAACCATCGACATATTTGTTTTCGACTGAAAACATATATTTCAATTGGATCAGAAATACATTTTGTTGTAACAACTGAATAATACGGTTACTGCAATAAAACTATTCAGTTGGCAAGAAATTCGGTTGTCACAATTTATCTATTTTCTCTGTGTGCTCAAACGTCTCAAATTCCAATACACAAAACTTAAAAATGCAATAGAATCTGCTTGTGCCGATGGTACCAGAGGCCACAGACTCCAGTAAAGTATCCTGTTAAGGTGCCTAAATCAACCCTGTCGAGAGTCATCTCGTCCGTTATTGGATATAAAAATAAATATTTTAGCATGGCATCCTTTCATAGCCTTAGCCACCCCCTAAAATGTTGGTTGCAATTAGATCATTCAAATTTATTTTTTATCCCTTTTTTATTTGGATTTGAAATTCGGCCAGTAACTGCGTAGAGAATGTAAAAGAAAATTTAATCTAACAAATTTATTAAAAAATTGTTGATATTTAAAAGTTGTAATTACATATGTCACAACCGATTTGTCACAATTCGGTTACTAGAACCGAACCATTCGATTGGTTACAAATTCGAATCTGTTTTATCTGTGAACTAACATGATGTCAAAATATTTGCAAAAAGTCTTTCCGATAATTTTTAAAAGAATCAACACTAAGGAAATTCTTCCTACTAATTACTAATTAATGTGTTGCTTTATTTTAAAAAGGGGGCAGAGGAGTTATGATTTCTTGTGAAAAAACATAACGTAAATATGAGAAAAAAAATGTCGTTTTCATGTCTGTTGTTTTACAATATTTTTGCATTTGCAGTTGTTTTTATAGATTTTTCAATAGTAACAGGTCAATTGAGAAGTCCTCATAGATGGCGCTACTATACTTAAATCGATTTTTAGTTAGCCCTAACCTTCAAAAGACACGTGTAAAAATTTGACAGCTGTCGGATCATTAGTTTGTGAATTATAGCATTTTGAGTGATGCAACTTTTGTTTTTGTAAAAAAAATGGATAAAAAGGAATTTCGCGTGTTGATAAAATATTACTTTTGAAGGTAAAAATACAGTTAAAGCAAAAACTTGGCTTGATGACGAGTTTCCGGACACTGCCCCAGGAAAATCAACCATCAAGGATTGGTATGCTAAGTTTAGACGTGGTAAAATGAGCACCGAAGACGGTGAATGCAGTGGACGCCCAAAAGAGGTTGTAAAGGACGAAAACATCAAAAAAATCCATAAAATGATTTCGAATGACCGTAAATTGAAATTGAATAAAATAGCAGGTACTCTAAAGATATCAACTGAAAGTGTACATCATATAATTCACGAATATTTCGGTATGGGAAAGCTCTGTGCAAAGTGGGTGCCGCGCGAGCTCACTTTTGACCAAAAACAACGACGAGTTGATGATTCCGTGCAGTGTTTGGAGATGTTCAAGTATAATAAACCCGAGTTTTTGCGTCGATATATAACAATGGATGAAGCATGGCTCCATCATTTCACTCCGAAGTACAATCTACAGTAATCCGAGTGGACTGCACGTGATAAACCAACTCCCAAGCCTGAAAAGACGCAATAGTCGGCTGGCAAGGTTAGAAGAAATTTCCGTTGAATGAAGAGGTGCTCGCCGAAACTAAGGCCTATTTTGAAGCATAGGACAAGTCGTACTACAAAAATGGTATCGAAAAGTTGGAGGGTCGCTATAATCAGTGTATCACCCTTGAAGGGAACTATGTTGAAAAAAAAACGAATTTTGCCAAAAAAAAATGTGTTTTACTATGGTAGTCTGGGGACTTTTGACCTGTTATCTGTGATTTAAACTTAATTGTAATTTTTGTCGTTGCATTTACAGTTTTTTATATTTGTTATTTTAACTGTATTTTTAATTGTTTTTACTACATTTTTCAGTTGAGTTTCTACAGCTAAAATTCTGTATATATTGCAGTTGATTTAATAAAAATGTACTGCTCACATAACTAACTGAAAATATAGTAATTTTCACTGTCACTTCCACGTGAATTTACCTGCATAATTCTGTGAGTGTTACCTCCTTGTCTACTTGTTTTATCAGCACAAAAATCTTAGATTTATAAAAAGTCATGTTAGTTTTTTGTGTGCCAAAATTTCTTTTACTGCAGAGAATAAAATGTTTCCAAGATTTGATGATGACTTAACTTGTTTCAGGTTTATCACTGCTTTGTTGCACATTTTATAATGCCCACTTGTAATAAAGTGATTGCACATAAAAAGTACTTAAGTTGTGGTTTATAGCCAAGGAAAGAATGGAAAAATAAAAATAAATAAGTGAACAAGAACATCATCTATAACAAACAATCAAATTGTAAGTCCTTACAAAAGAACATAATATTCATAGAAGTACAAAAAGTCACTAAAGTTGAAAATCAGAACAACAAATAGAAATGCTTTTTAAATTGAAACAACAAGATTTGTGATGTAGAAACTTAATTACAAACATATCGATCTGCAAATCTAAAAGATTATAATGTTTAACTACTAAAAGCCTATTATTTTGTTTATTTTAAGGAATAATCTTTTTGTTTTTAAAATTCTTTTAAATTGTGTTTGTTTTATTGAAATATTCTGCAAACAAAAAAAATATTTGCTGAAATTTAACAAAGAATTTTGTTGGTTGCAACAACACATAACAAATCATTAATTTCTTGAAAATCTTTAAAGTAAACGTTTCTTGTTTTTTTCTCATATTTTTTCTAGAATATTTTCGATATTGGTATGAAAGATTTATACTCTGTGGTTTTTGGTGTTGTTTAGTTTGTTGAGTAGTTTACATTTTTGGTCTGCAAACACAGACTCACACCCAAATGCGGTTGGTGTCGGTTGTACTTATGCATGTAAGTCTCGTAACTTATAGTGCATGTCATGTAATACGAAAATATGTTTTGCTACATACATATGAGTTATTCCACAATAAATGGCTTTCTGAAGACTATTTTTTGGACAACTTAAAAAAAAATCATATGTTTGAGTTTGAAATATTAAAATATGAAAACTTTTAATTTAGTTTTAAACCAAATTGACTATCAATTTCTTTGGTATTGCTTTGAGTTGTATATTCCACTTGGTGTGGAATGTTTTATATACATGTGTACATTAGTTGAATTTTCTTTTTTGAAATTTCTCAAAAAAAAAAAAAAAAAAATTATAAACACAAAACTGCAACAAGATTTGTTAAATATTTGCCTTAGTGTTGAGAATTTTTAAGAAAACCAAATAAAAGAAACAAAAAAAAAAAGGGTTTTATAAAACCAAATGAATGCATTTTTGACTTATTTAATACAAAACGATAAAAATAATGAAGTCTTAAATAACAACTAACTACAAAAATACTTGATACATATTAAATAACTACAAATGTACAATGGTTGTTCTGAAAGCCAACTAATGTGGGTCATGTTATTTTTTAAAGCTTAAACAAAAATTTAATAAGGTACCTATAATTGAAAAGGATCCTCTTAAGGGAAAATTAAAAAAAAAAAACACATTATGTAGAAGTGTTTTTCTGTATATGTTTAACCTCAAATTAAGTGAACATTCTAAAGAATTCTTGACTCTGCTTAATTTCAGAAATTACTTTTTTAAATGTCAATATAAAAAGAAACATTTATTTTTATAAGTATATGTTATGTATAAGAAAGTTCATTAGGGTGTAATTTATTGAATTATTTTAAAATTTGTGGTTTTTGTATAAATCTAACTGATTTTTAAATACATTTCTTACTATAAAAAAATTTAGAGTTGATTCCTATTTTAAATTTAACATTATGGTTGATAAAATTCTTTGATATCGCACCACGAATACTGTTCGTAAAATATATGAAATCCACGCAATTATAAATTCAGTAAATGAAAAATGAACTTTACTTAAAATCATCCATTTTATTATATAAATATTTAATTTTCCCATGTAAAAATTATAATATATGAACCAACATTATTTTATGTAAAGGATGGATAAATTTTAAGGGCCGATGTTGAATGTGAACCACACCTAAACGACAAGTTTTTTTCCGCATTTCATTTGATATTTCTCAATTTTAGACGAACTCAATTTGAACCATGGAAAGATTCACAATCGAGCAACGCGCTTAAGTTATTCTGGCTTATTATAAAAATGGGCGTTCAAATCAAAATGCATTTCGAGCACTTCGTGACTTTTTTTTGGTCAGCATAATTGACCAAATGTGTTCACAATCGGGAGAATTGTGGGCAAATTTCAGCAAACCGGGTCTGTGAAAACACCTGTGCATGCTCGCCCAGTTCGTTCTGCGGAAATCATTGCTGTTGATTATAACGAACTTATTGTGGCCAGGCATAGAGGATATGACCCTGGAAGATATGTGGTTTCAACAGGACCGTGTTATCTCACGTGGTGGCGATGTCAATTGGCCGCCAATTTCATGTGATTTGACACCGTTGGACTTCTTTCTTTGGGTTATTTGAAAGTAAAGGTGTAGGTCGATAAGCCAGCAATAATTCATGAGCTAAAGGATGAGATAATTCGGCACATTAACGGCATAGAACCTCAATTATGCCTCAGCGTCATCGAAAATTTGGACCATCGAATGGAGGTGTGCCGCCGAGGTCGCGGCGGCCATTTGGCTGATATTTTGTTCAATGCATAATTGAACCAAACCATATTATCATGGTAAAAACAAATGACAATAACTTCCTAAATAATTTATATTTTATTCAAAATCAACATCGGGCTTTAAAATTTAACCACCCTTTATATATTTTAGGTATATGTGGTTCCATATATAAAGATATATGGCAATTATGGAAACATATATGAAATCATATACCCCATGTAAAAATTTAATATATGTGATCATGTATGTGGTTGTATATATCTTACATGGGCATACAAGGTCATATACGTCCTTGAGTGGTACAAGATATGACCATACACGACCTCATACTTGACCTATATGGTCATACATAAGTGCAAATGAGTAAAATATATGATCATATATAACCATACACGCTAATATACCCTCAAATTTTAGATCCGTACATATATGATACCACATGCATTATATTATATAATAATTTTCACCTGGGTTTCTACATTTAAAATTATATTTATTTTTCACAATTTCCGAGGTGATTTTTAAGATAATTTTTAAATATTTTAAAGCTTTGATAGTTTCGAAAAATCTAGAAATATAAATAACTGTATAAAAAACATAATAAAATACCAAAAGTTTTCGTTAAATTCGTTGAATTAGTCAAATCTTGACTAAAGTGAATTTTGAAAAATATACGAATGTATTATCTTCACTGGACAAAAAACGCGTATTGTTTTATCACTCTCATGTTTAGGGGTTAAATAGTTCAATTAAAAAATATAAAATTTTTCAACGTATTATTAAAAAATTTAAAACAAATTTGAAACAACTCGTTAGCTTATTATTGCTTTAACCTAATGATCATTTTAAAGCAACCAGTTTTCCGATATATTGTTTTACATCGAAGATATTCAGCATTGACTCAACAAATTTGCAACCAGATACTAAAAAATATACTTCGTTATTGTTTTGTTAAGTTGAAAATAACAATGAACGTAGATCCAAACAAAAGCAAAAATTGCTTCTAGGCGCACACTAAATAAAGTACGGATATGCAGCATATAAAGTAAAATTTGAAAACAAAATTTGATATTCAGCAAAAAACAAGATTTTTTTATTAAAATTTTAAATAATTATTGTATAATATTTTTATAAAAAATTAATTATAAATATTTTTTTCTCCATATATTTTGTCATCTCATTGGGTGACTTCTTCAGGGGAAATTGTTTATATTTTTTTATTTTAGCTCAATTAAAAATATAACACAAATCAAGAAGATCGAAGAAAACTTAAAAAATTATCAATAATTATTGTATATAAATGAATGAAAATTTATAGTTCCCTTCAAACGATTGTAAAGATTAAAATAATATTGGGTGTATAACTTAAAAATGCGAGATTCACAACAGATGGCCAGGGACTGAAACCAAACCCGAATCCAAACGGGTTCAGGTTCGTTGTTTATAAAAACTTTGAACCCGAGTCCGCTGAACCCAAAAATTTAACCAGGTTCGGGTTCAAATATAAAAAAAATCTATTCTTGCTGTTCATGGCGTGAGAAATGTTTGATAGAAAAATCATAAAAAATCATTACATTTCTTGCATTCCAGTTTGCAGTGCTTGACACTATATCTAGTCCTTCTTTTAAGCAAATACTTGATCAATGCAGAGCTATTTGCAAAAAATTTCGAAAACCAAAAATTTCTGCTTTAGCTAAAGAGCTTAACTTGGAAAAAGCTAGCTATAGTACAAGGTGGCGCAAAAGTAATCCTCCTATCAGAAAATGCTATAAATTTTGCGATTGGCCCCTAATGTCAGTTCTGTTTTGACATTTGTGTAGTAAACACATGCGAAATACACGTTAATAAACAATGTTACGCTACACTGCTCCAGAACGCGGAATATTGGTGACTATTTATGAAGGATGCAATTCCCGGGCTCCTAATCTCCCGTTTTGGCGATTTGCACTGGCCAGCAAGATCTCCTGATTTGACCGTTCCAGACTTCATTTTGTGGGGCTTTTTGAATTCGCGGGTTTAAGTCAACAAGCCTCAAACTCTTGCAGCTCTTAAAGACAATATCCGTCAAGAATGTGAGGACCTATCGCCGGAAGTTTTGGCCAAAGTGATGGAAAATGCCATAAAAAGGGCTCAAATGACAATCAACTGTGGCGGCGGCCATTTACATGACATCATATTCTCGACTTGATGTAAAAAAAAAATTAAAAGACCAAATGAAAATAATCCACAAGAAGAATCAAAGTTTTTCATTTTTTATAAATTACAGCCAAAAAACATCGGAAGGTTATTTTTGCGCCACCCTGTAGATGGAATTCCAGTTATAACATGATTCAAGCCTTATTGGAATACAGAAGTTTTTTTTTTTGAATTACTGGATACTGCATTAACTATAAATGATAATATTTTGAATATTTGTAAAGAATTCGTAAAAGTTTTTGCACCTGTTAAAAATTAACGCTGAAACTACAAGAAGAATAGATAACGTTAGGTGATTTTTGGTTTTAAATAAGAGCTACCAAATGATGACAAAACAAAAACATTTTCAGAAGAATTATATTTTAATATTATAAAAAGAGAAAATTACTTTTGTACATATTATTTGGTTTAATTTATAGAGCAAACCCTAACCAGACTTAAAAGTCCAAGCTGGGAAAATGCTTATTTATTTTTTAAAAATGAGTCAAATCAGCCTTAAAAAGTCCAAATCTATCCTCATTTAATTTTAATTTATTTGTTTTAAAATAAAACTCCGCTTTTAAATTTATAGTTTCTTTCTGGGTCAAACGATCATATAGCTTTAAAAAAATGTAATAAGGAAAGGAACAGTTACTTCTGAATTTAAAAAAGAGAGCTTAGCGTTATTTAATTGAGTGCACACACTTTACATTAACTGAACATGAAAAACAACAGGACTAATCCAAGAGAACGAACAAAATTGAGTCAAATATTATTAAAATAACTAAGAAACAAAACATAAGCAAATCAACAATTCCGTTACAAATAAATTCGTTTACTGAATACAGACATGTTAAATAAAATAAATGCACTCAATATTAAAACAATATTAAATAAAAAAAAAAAATTAATCAAACCAAATGATAATAAATGAGTATCAAAATTATACAATAATAAAAATAATGCGGCTGCTACACTTTATTAATAATCCACTTTTGATTGCAGCATTATGTATGGATAGCATATTTAAGTTAATACTAAGTCCTGAAGATATTAAAAATGATAAAAAATATATTTTACAAATATGAAATTTTCAAAAATTTGCAAATGGAAAAAGAAGATAAACTTTCAAGAGAATTAAAATATTGTTCTTCAAAAGAAGAAACGATTTTCTAAATCAAAGAACATATTTAAAAGAAGAGAACTTAAAAAATATATTAATTATAAAATTAAACGCAAATTTCTTTGAAAAATAAATAAATTTTCCTATTAATAAAACATTTATACTTTTTTTAGATGTTGAACCAAAGCCCTAAACCAAAGCGAACCTGAAATTTTTATTTCGATTAAGCCGAACCTGAATCCATTTTTTCAGGGTTTCAGTCCCTGCACATGGCTTGTGTGGAGGGTAGAGATGTGCCTTTTATTTTCACATAGTCATTAAACGATATGGTGTAAACAAAGTTTTTTTTTTTTGTTTTCCTTCGAAAATGTCGAACTTTGTGCCGACAAAGCATCATTTATGGAAAGTTTAGCTTTACTTCTTCAATTTGAAAAAAAAAGGACAACAGAAGAATATCGATTGCTCACTCAAGCTTCCCTGAGTATGTTTCATCGATTTTAACGTGTGATTTTGACATGAAAGACAAAGATCGCCCAGGTCAGCATTAAGTTTTTTTTGTCAAATTCTAGAGGAACTTGAATAATCATTGGGAGTCACTCAGAGAGAAATTTCAAAATGCTGCTTGAACATGAAAATAATTAATTTTTGCATTCAATCATTACTGGCGATGAAAAATGTATCCATTACGACAACCTGAAGCGCCAGAAATTGTATGTGAAGCACGGTCAACCGAATATCTATGGCGCCAGCATAATGCCTTGTATTTTGTGAGACCAGTAAGATCCCATATGTAAGAGCTTCTGAAATCGGGCCAGTCGAGCTGTACTATACAAAACTGATTAGTTTGTAGCGATAGTTGGGCGAAAAACGCCGGAATATTCGACCAGCCACATTCCATCATGATAACGCTCAGCCACTTGTTGCAAGTCTGGTTAAATACTATTTAGAAAACAGAGGTTGGTAAGTTTTACCTCCCCTGCTTTATAGTGCAAAACCTCTCCTGTTTTATATATGCTTCACTTCAGAACAGGGTATCCGAAATTGGCTTGATTTGTTTTAACCTCCAAAAAATTATCTGTTCTTTTGGCGCGGAATCCAAATGTTGCCAGAAAGATGAAAAAGGTCATTGCTAACGATGGCTCATTATGTTGATTTTAAGAAAAATAATATAAATATAAAATTTACTGAAACATGACCAAAGTTGTCCCAGCATTTTTTTTAACCTAAACTATTTTTCAATAGCTCGATATCTTGTACCATATCTGAGATATTCAGTATCGAACTTGATTTCTCTGCCAATTTTTCATACAAAACTTGAAGGATTTAAACCTTCTTTAACGTTTTTCTCTATAAGGTTTTTTTTTGGCGTATAAGTCAAATCAATATTCCTTTAGAACCAAAAATTATTAGAATCTTCACTACTATGTAATTTATTTGTAAGATTTACTTAGCTAAGTATTTGTATTCATACACTCAGAATATTCTGTAGTTAACTGTTTGTAGTTTATTTAAAAGTGTTTCGTGCCATTTAAAAATAAAAGAACATACATTTATTTTTCAAAGAAATATCTATATTAACTTTTTTATCGAGCGCCCCGGTAGGCTAGTTGGTAGCGTGCTAGCTTATCAGTGTAAGGGGCCGTGGGTTCAATTCCTACCAGAGGTTTTGGTCTGTTTTCGCTACAACGAGCCGAAGGCCTTTGTTGCTAGTGCTCGTTTAGGGTATTAACATATAATTTGTAATTATATGATTAATAAATAAAATAAATAAATAAATAAATAAATATATAAATAAATAAATAAATAAATAAATAAATAAATAAATAAATAAATAAATAAATAACTTTTTTATACATTTATTCGAAATAGTTTACTATCATTTACCGATTTTTTTCAGTTTAATTTATTTTTTTCATTTGTTTAAAATTTAATAAAAATTTACCCACAAAACAGAAATTTGTGGTTTATTTGTGTCCGTAACAGTTATTACAAATTTAAATTTTGTTTGCTGTCTGTTAAAAAAAAAAAAAAATATTCGAAAAATTTCAATGTGTTTTTTTATTTAAATTGGTTGTATATATACAAAATTTTTCAATTCAAATTACAAAAACTTAATAAACACACGTACATACACTAGCACATTCACACAAAAAGTGTCTATAAGTGTCTATGCATACATACATTTTGCATTGTTATTAAAAAAATACCCAAAGGGAAACAATTCCAAATAAATGATAAAAATATTTATTTTTTAAGGAATTGGTAGCCAAAATTTTGACATTTATTTTAACTGATTATATCATTTGTTTCTTACGGATGTGTCAGTTAATCAATCAACATTTAAAAATAAATAAAAAAAGGCATTTAAATTAAATGAAAATTAAGTAGACCGGTTTTCAAATGAAATATCATTTCTTGTAAATGACATTTTCTGCATTTTAACTTACAAACTATTTTAAGTGTATTGTCTTCTGTTTCTACTTTTTCTTAAAAAGTAAAAATGTAGGCGATAAAAAATATATACCATAGATATATGAAGCCCCCAAATGTATGAATAATAAATCAAAAACATTTTTTTTACACACATTTCATCACTGCTGACCGGAACTTTTAAATGAAAAAATAAAAAAACGGCACGCTCATTTTAAGAATAAATGACATCCTTAATGTTTTTATTTAACTTAATAACCTTCTACACTTAAAAATGCAAAAAGTGTTTACCTTCATGTTTATTCATGCATATGCATGCACTTGTACTTGTATAGCAACATGTGTTGTACCTCAAAATTGTACTTGTATTATGTGCAAGTGGCAGAAGCAGCAACAAAACCAGTAGTAGTTGCAGTAGTGGCAGTAATATGTTACAGTATATACAATGTAATTGTATGTACATTTTTAAGTGCACACTGCATGTGTATGTGTGTAATGGAGTAGTATTTAGTTCTAGTTTAACATGGACACTAAATTTCTAGTACATAACCTCATATGATCTTGTTGTCTGTAGTTGTTTTACATTACACAATGTCTTGTTTAAAGTAACACCAGAAGAAAACCAAAACTAATGTTCTAAAAATTTTAAAACATTGTTTAAGTAGATACTTTAACATAGATACATGCAATTAGTGTACGTGTATGTGATAATAATAAATTTACATTTTTCCAAAGAAATATATAAAATTTTTTTTAATTTTGTAATTTATTAATGACTGTATTTTGGTAAAAGCTAAATGTTATATGTAGTTACACAAACAAAATCTAATTAAAATTTAAGATAAATAAATATTTTAATTACAAAGGGCTTTAAAATTTTGTTGGTATGCATTAAAAAGAAACTTTATGATTTTTTTTATTAAATTATTATTAATGCAAATTTTTATCCAAAGGAATTTTTTTTAAATAAATTTTTGTGTTTCTTTCAATTAAAAAATTCTCCTTGTGCTTAAGTTTATTGACTGCAGTAATATTTTGTTGTCACATATGTTCTAACTCAAGTCATAATTATCTTCATCACCATCATCAGCATCCTTGTGACAGCAACTTTATTTACAAATATGCAATTTCAGACTGCATACCATTTCCAATTGTTAATTTTACAAGTATGAACAGGAAAATAATCATAATAATAAAAAATTTAAATTCTAAAACAATTTCACATACGTACATATGACACAGTTATTACAAGACAAAAGACAAATGATGAATTAGACAACAAACAACAATTCCAGCTGAGTTACACGAGTTATAATTAAAGGAATTATTAATACAAAAATGGAGTTACATGAACATAAACCAACTCAAGTTACAAGCAAAAAAAAAAAGGGATTAAACTAAAACAACAGATGCTGGCTCTACATAGTTATTTGCAACATGATGTTTATAGGTTGACACTTATTTTGTTTTACCATATACTATAAAAATTAAATATTTTCTTATTAAATAAAAGCTGCCCTTATATTGTAATAATAACGACAAAGCTTTAAAGGATATGAGAGATGATGATTATTATTTGAATGATAATTTTACAAATGTATGACAACGTATAAAAGCAAAAATATAAAAACAGAGTCTTTTAATGTTTTTTTTTGTATTCTATGTTACACTCATTTAAAATGTAAATTAAGCAACTTGCAACACCACAGTAAAATATCTAAATATTGGAGTATAACGTATGTTTTTTTTTTAAATAGCCCAACATTGCAATGCTACACTCAGAAAAAAAAGTTAGTATAAAAATTTGTAAACGGTTTTC
The DNA here is from genome assembly GCA_949748255.1 of Eustalomyia histrio. Taxonomy (NCBI): domain Eukaryota; kingdom Metazoa; phylum Arthropoda; class Insecta; order Diptera; family Anthomyiidae; genus Eustalomyia; species Eustalomyia histrio. The sequence goes on from OX456526.1 coordinate 18,613,918, forward strand.
AACTCTATTTAACTCTTGCTAATTTTTAGTAAAAAAATTATTATTTAGCAAATCTTTTTGCTATTTAATTTTACAAATTACAGAATATTTACAAATTTTTGTTGCTGATTCTAGAAATCATTTTCCAAATTTTTGAAAGCCGATTTGCCAAATATTTAAAAAAAATTTACTAATTTTGAAAAAGTTGATATTGAAGGAAATATTAATTGTAATTAAAGCTTACACCTACAAACTTAAATTGCCTTCAACTGTTGCATATAAAGGGTGGTTAAATTTTAAGGGCCAATGTTGATTTTGAATAAAACACAAATTAGTTAGGAAATTATTGTCATTTCTTTTTATTATGATAATATGGTATGGTTCAATTATGTATGGAACAAAATATCGGCCAAATGGCCACCGCCAACTCGGTGGCAAACTTCCATCCGATGGTTCAAATTTTCGATGACGCTGAGGCATAATTGAGGTTCCATGCCGTTTATGCGCCGAATTATTTCACTCTTATCTCTTGAATTGTTGCTGGCTTATCTACGTACACCTTTTCATTCAAAAAACCTCAAACAAAGAAGTCCAACAGTGTCAAATCACATGATTTTGGCGGCCAATTGACATCGCCACCACGAAAGATAACACGGCCATTGAATTTGTCGCGCAAAAGAGCCATTGTTTCGTTAGCTGTGTGGCAAGTGGCACCGTCCTGTTGAAAGCACATATCGTCCAGGGTCATATGTATCCTCAATTCCTGGCCACAATAAGTTTGTTATCATCTCGCGATAGCGAACATTATTCACGGTAAATGCTTGGCGGACCTCATGACACACTATCGCGAACAGCAGCAATGTTTTCCGCAAAACCAACAGGTGTTTTCACAGACCCAGTTTGCTGAAATTTTATCACAATTCTCCCGATTGTGAACACATTTGGTCGATTATGCTGACCAAAAAAGTCACGAAATGCACGAAATGCATTTTGATTTGAACGCCCATTTTCATAATAATGATTTAAATTGAGTTAGTCTGAAATTGAGAAATGTCAAATGAAATGCAGAAAAAAACTTGACGTTTAGGTGTGGTTCACATTCAACATCAGCCCTTAAAATTTAACCACCCTTTATTAAATAATATACCGACTCATGTCTAAAAATATGACATCCACTTAAAATAGCACTAAAAAGATTTTTTGGTTCCAAAAATCAGTCCTGAAAACAATTAAGATTTTACCTTAAATGTAAAATGATTGACTAACATATTTTTTAAAATGAGATTATAAAAAAATGATAAATTTGTTTATGTTTTTACAATTTTTAAGAAATTCATTTTTTTTTTTTAATTTTGTCTAAAATAATTTTTGAAACAAATAAAATAAAAATATTTTAATGTTCAATAAAAAAAATATAAATTTGAAATTTTGTACTAATATAAATAATATTTAGTAAATTTATTCTGCTGATTTTAGCAAACAGATTTAAAGTTCTACTTTACAAAAAGTTTCTTAAAATTTCAAAGTGGCAGCTAATTTTTCTACAAATTGCATTGTACTACATATCAGCAGACATGTGTTTTGCTAAGATTAGCAAAAAATACCGCTGGGCTCAAATTAGAAAAATTTCCCGTAATAACTGTAAAATTTTCAGTTGCCATTACATACTTTTTTTGGTGAGTGTAAAGTTTTTTTTTGCAATAGAATATTTGTAAGCAAGTTAAAAGATTAAATTCAGGCCTTCCGAATATAAAGGGTGTCCCAAGAAGAACGCAATTTTTAAATCTGGCAACATTCGAAGTGTCATTGTTTGACATTTGAACAATTGTTATTGTTTGCTAGTAGAAGGTACGAGGTCAGTAAAAATGGAGCGCTACACGAATGAACAACGCATTCTCATTGTGAAATTGTTTTACCAAAATGGTGAAAGTTTTGCGGCTACAGTTCACAAATTGCGATCAATTTGGGGTCACAATAATGCTCTAAAAGAGTCAACTGTAAAGAGATTAATGGATAAATTTGCCGAAACTGGGTCTGTTAGTGATGTAAAGACAACAACGCGCCATCGACCAGGTAGATCGACCGAAAATATCGCAGCTGTACGTGATGATGTCGCTCAAACTCCATCCACCTCAATTCGATACCGAGCTCAGCAAATTGGTGTCTCCAAATCCACTTTGCAGCGAATTTTGACGAAAGATTTGCATCTTCATGCATACAAAGTTCAATTGACTGAAGCGAAGGGAGTTCGTTAAATGAAAATGCTGATTATCCCGATAAAATCATCTTCAGTGACGAGGCCCATTTTCATCTTGATGGCTTCGTCAATAGGCAGAATTGTCGCATTTGGGGTGAGGAAAATCCTCGAGTGATTCACGAGAAGCAAATGCATCCTCAACGTGTCACTGTGTGGTGTGGTTTTTGGGCTGGAGGAATCATTGGACCTTTTTTTCATGAAAATGAGACAGGTCAAGCGCAAACAGTCAATGGTGTTCGGTATCGTGAAATGATAACCAGTTTTTTCTTGCCTAGAATTGAAGAAATGAATGTGGAGGGCATGTGGTTCCAACAAGACGGCGCCACATGTCATACAGCCAGAGAAACAATTCAATTGCTGCATCAGTCTGTTCCCGGTCGTGTTATTTCGCGTTTTGGAGATCAGAATTGGCCGCCTAGATCGTGCGATTTAACACCATTAGATTTTTTCCTTTGGGGTTTTTTGAAGTCGATGGTTTACGCGAATAAGCCGACGACGACTCAAGCCTTAAAAGAGGAAATTGGACGCTGCATTAATGAAATACCGCAGCATTCATGCAAAACGGTCATTGAAAATTTCATTAAAAGATCGCGTGCATGCTAGCAAAGCCGCGGCGGCCATCTGCACGATATATTGTTCCATACATAACCTCATTCTGTCTACTTTACGATATAATAAAGTTTCACGATTTTTTTTAAATATCTGTGTTTTATTTAAAATTTAAAAATTGCGTTCTTCTTGGGATACCCTTTATATGATACTCTACACCAAGTATAAATTGGGTAAAATTTTGGGACACGGTGCAAATTCAGGAATATATACATAGATATACATATTCTTACGGAAATTCAACTTATAAATTTCTATTTAATCGTTAAAAGAAGAAATCCCTATATGCCAGGCCTAAAGTGTAATTTTATTCAGCCTCTTCACCCTTCTCCAGCATCTTCGACATATAACCCAGAAAATAAATCAATGGTCTTAAAAAGTAAAATCGTAACAATACGATCGAAACTGACAAAGAAGTTATTTTAAGCAAATTCCAGAGAGGCGAATTAGTTCAATTATCTTCAAATTTTTAGAAATTAATTTTCTTTGAAAATTACAGATCTTCGTTCTTTTTTGTTAATATAATATTTAGCAAACTTTACGAATAATTTGTTGTCTTTAGCAAACAGATATTTAGAATATGTGTTTACTAGATAAGTGGCCAAATTTTTGAAGATAAGCTGATTGAAATTTCCAATAAGAAGGCGGTAAAAATGGAATTCCTAAAGGAAAAGTGCACTCTTTTACAATCAACCCAAACCGTTGAAACTAATAACCTAAAATTTGGCAATAAGGTTCCTACTTCGGCGTAAGCATCCACCCAATTGCAATTCCAAAAAATTATTGCTGGGAGAGGCAAAAATCCCAGCGACTTTAAATCTAAATTTTAAAATAAGTGTTTCTTGAATTAATACTTTTATAAATTTTCAATAAAAAATATGGTAAAATGTGGCCAAAAAGAAAAAATTGCTCCTTTAATAACCTATCCCTAAGCTGAAGCTAAGATTTTAAAATTTTTAGGCAGATATTCTGGTATACCGCTTTACTAATTCGGGGGATTGTGAAAATGTGTACAGGGAGGAGCCCTAGAACATCAGCATCCATATTTCGGCAGATTTAACTATATCCACCCTTTGAGGTCTTTACTGTAACTACAAAAAAAAAAAAAATAAATGTTATATTTGTAAAAACAGATAGCGAGAAAAAAATCGGAAACAATTAGTATATTACAAGACTGTTGTTAATTTATAAAGCTCAGAGGTGTTTTTAACCTTCTAATAATTTGTTGAGATTTAATATTAAAGTTTTTTTAAATTTAAAAGTTCAAGTATAATAGATATTGTTGTGACTCAGGATTTATATCTTAGCTTCTTTTTCTATATATATACACGTATATATACCCGATGGTCCAAATACAGTCATCCTTTTAAACCATATGTTGTTTGACACTGATTGATTACACAGTGCTACAATTTTAAGGTACTTCTTTCAGGACATTACCAAACCAACGCGGTTTGAAAGTGCATGTGTGTGGTAGCAAAACCTCATGTAGCAAAAGTACCACAGTGCGTATGATTGTTATATATCGCTCATACGTCTCATATCGAATATTTCTTTAACTTCTACAAAAAAAAGACGTTACTTACTGAATATAAGATTTAGTATTTACATTCCCTCTCCGGCGAAGATATTCACTAAAACGGGAATTTTTTAAATTTCTACGGATCAAAAGGGACGAAGTGTCTCCCATCCCATCGAAATTTTCTTTTATAGCCTCGAATAGGTTGCACTCCTGAGTGGGTGCATTATTATCAAAATCATATCTATAAATTCTAAACCGTATACAATTATGCTTTCCTGTCTTTAGCAAAGTTTGAGCTCCCACTATTTAAAATTATTTTCTTGACAACGCTAATGTAAAAATTTTGGCTTAGGCGTGAAAATCCGCAAAATGTTGCAAACATTTTTTATTATTATTTTTTTTTTGTAAATAACTTCGAAAGAATAAGTAATAAATACCTTCACAAAATAATGTATCGCATTATTTTTGACACATGACTTAAAACAATTATGTAAAATTAAAAAATAATTTAAAAATGTTGATTTTTTTCATTAAAATATAAATGCTAATTTAAATTTTAATTAAAAACTCCAGCCTTTTAAATTTTTTTTTACATAATTTTTTTTTTAAGTCATGTGTCAAAAATAATGTACATTATTTGGTTGAAAATAAGAGAAAAAAATGCTCAATCCTGAAAATTTCGGGATTTCCGGTATTTACAAATCCCAAAATCCCGGGTCTTATTTTAAACAATTCTGGGAACGTGGTTTTTTTAAATAGCTATGTTTTCTCCATTTATTGCATAATTATTTTACAAATTTAATATAATTTATAAATATTTTATAGCTTTAATTTAGATTTAATTCTTAGGACATTTTCGTATCAAAATATATCAATTAACTTCTCTTATTACATTTGAATTTAAAATTATCTTTATTTAATACTAGATTTTGAAAACTTCTTTTATTTCGTACAAATATAACAACTAATACTTCTAGTATTTTTTTGTTTACTTTAGAGTTTCCTTTTTAGACCAAAGCAAAAAATATTAGTCTGTAAAAATTTCTAATGTTTATTTATGAAATTAAAAAAATATGCAGTTTTAAAAATTTCTGGTTTTTGATTTGGTCTGAATGTTGTATAAGTAATTTCTCCTTATAAAGGGTGTCCCAATAAGAACGCAATTTTTAAATTTTAAATAAAACACAGATATTTAAAAAAAATCGTGAAACTTTATTATATCGTAAAGTAGACAGAATGAGGTTATGTATGGAACTATATATCGTGCAGATGGCCGCCGCGGCTTTGCTGGCATGCATGCGATCTTTTAATGAAATTTTCAATGACCGTTTTGCATGAATGCTGCGGTATTTCAATAATGCAGCGTCCAATTTCCTCTTTTAAGGCTTGAGTCGTCGTCGGCTTATTCGCGTAAACCATCGACTTCAAAAAACCCCAAAGAAAAAAATCTAATGGTGTTAAATCGCACGATCTAGGCGGCCAATTCTGATCTCCAAAACGCGAAATAACACGACCGGGAAATGACTGATGCAGCAATTGAATTGTTTCTCTGGCTGTATGACATGTGGCGCCGTCTTGTTGGAACCACATGCCCTCCACATTCATTTCTTCAATTCCAGGCAAGAAAAAACTGGTTATCATTTCACGATACCGAACACCATTGACTGTTTGCGCTTGACCTGCCTCATTTTCATAAAAAAAAGGTCCAATGATTCCTCCAGCCCAAAAACCACACCACACAGTGACACGTTGAGGATGCATTTGCTTCTCGTGAATCACTCGAGGATTTTCCTCACTCCAAATGCGACAATTCTGCCTATTGACGAAGCCATCAAGATGAAAATGGGCCTCGTCACTGAAGATGATTTTATCGGCAAAATCAGCATTTTCATGTTGTCTCTCCAATACCCAATTAACGAACTCCCTTCGCTGTCCATGGTCAGTTGGCTTCAGTTCCTGAGTCAATTGAACTTTGTATGCATGAAGATGCAAATCTTTCGTCAAAATTCGCTGCAAAGTGGATTTGGAGACACCAATTTGCTGAGCTCGGTGTCGAATTGAGGTGGATGGAGTTTGAGCGACATCATCACGTACAGCTGCGACATTTTCGGTCGATCGACCTGGTCGATGGCGCGTTGTTGTCTTTACATCACTAACAGACCCAGTTTCGGCAAATTTATCCATTAATCTCTTTACAGTTGACTCTTTTGGAGCATTATTGTGACCCCAAATTGATCGCAATTTGCGAACTGTAGCCGCAAAACTTTCACCATTTTGGTAAAACAATTTCACAATGAGAATGCGTTGTTCATTCGTGTAGCGCTCTATTTTTACTAACCTCGTACCTTCTACTAGCAAACAATAACAATTGTTCAAATGTCAAACAATGACACTTCGAATGTTGCCAGATTTAAAAATTGCGTTCTTCTTGGGACACCCATGTGACCTTCTCCGAGAAAAGGGACCTAGTGTGTGAAAATGAAGTTTTGAGAAAAACGCATTTAAAGTTTCATAACACATTATCTCTGTGAACACACCTTCAGTTGGGAGATGCGATTTGGTATGGTTAGTTATGATTGGGTGCCGACTTTGGTGACGTCTTGCCTATGTGGTGACGTTTTATTTTCGCTTTTAGTGTGACAATACCTTTTCTAATGTTGCTGCTCTGTTCGTTTTCAGCTGAAACCAAAAAAAAAAAAAAACAAAAAAGTAAAATTTTAATATTTTTCTCAATTTTATCGATTTTCCCAAGTTCGTTTTGTACGTTTTAATGGGGTAAATAAATTTTTATCAGAAATCTAACTCATTTCATCTTATTCTACACCCTTGTAGGTACCAGAATCCACTCTTTTTCCCTTTTCTCGGAGAAGGTCACATATAGTAAATCTCAATAAAATATAAAAAAAAAATAAATATATATTCAGTGGCCGACAGGAGAATTTTGTTGAAAGTAGTAAATAGTTTTTTTTATGAATTTACTTTTTATATATATTAAATTGTTATGCCAAAATAAGAAAATTGTTTTCATGCAATTTTTTTAGTAGTTCATTCGTAACCAAATAATAATCACAACACTGTCATGCATACCATGAAAAAGACAAATCTTTATTGAATTAATTCGCAAAAAAAAATAATTATCTTTGTATATCAGCGTGTTCAGATTTCGAAAAGAAATGCGACACCTTTAAAGAAAATATTTTTAATTAATGAACCAAAACTTTAATCATCAGTTCTCTAGTATTTACATTTTACAATCTTCTTTTATCGGAAATAGCAGTAGATTATAATATGCATCAAGTTTATCAAAACAATTATAACAAATTTTAGCGCAATTGAATGTGACAAGACGAAAATCTACACAGCATGCCAATATTTTACACAATTCCAGTGACTTCTGCAAGTGCTGAAGGGTCATTTAGTAAATTAAAATTTATTTGAGAAACAAGTTAGGCCAATCCAGAATATCCATTCTGCAACGATTGCAATAGAAAATGAAATGGCATCAAAACTAGGTGTAACAAAATGAATAGAAAATTTCGCAAATATAAAAGCATGTAAACAATTCCACCATTGTACCATTTCTAATGATATTTTTGGATATTTTTCAATTCAGTTTTCAGGACTTTTGGACATGTTGTTATTTTGATTTTTTTTTTTTTTGTTAGAGGCACAATTTGATTTTATGCACAAGGGCCCTTGATGACTTAGCTACGCCACTGTATATATTGTTACGATTTTACCTTTTAAAATCGTTGATTTATTTCCATTAAATAAATTGAGTAATTTTATTACTGTAAATATTTTTCGCCAGATGATAATGCTGTCTGCCAAGTACGTTCTAGTTTTTTCTACTGCTGAAGTTAGAAGAAACACTAATGCAACATGAGTTTTGATGAAGAGTTACCATTGATGGTAATTGTTTTATATTTCAGGGCTGGCATTTGGGAATTTGTGTTGCTACGAGTAAATAAAAATTAATGAAAGAAACTTCCGTAACAACATTTTTCTTGAAATTTTAAAAATATTTGGTTTTGTAGGTATAAGTTGAATATGACCGCTCATAATTAGTTTTTCTTTTGCAATTCATATTCTTACAAAAGCAGATTTTCTTAACCTTTAACTTTTTAATTATTTTATTATTATTAAAGTTTAAAGAACAATTAATTGGCAATGAATTTGTCCTCAAATTAAAATGAAATGTAAAAAAAATCTAAATAACAAAATTTACTGAATTAGATTTTTTATTTTTTTCCAAGATGAACTTTTTTATGTTGTGATTATATTTAATATTAATGGTTTGTATTTTATTGCTTCTTTTTACTGTAGAATAATAAAATTTTTAATGAATTACTTATATTTGAATGTTTTATTTAAAAAATAATGTGAGAACTAAAATACCGAAAAATACCGGGATCCCGGGATGTTGATTTTTAAAATCCCTAATCCCGGGATTTCGAAAAATCAATCCCGTTTCATCCCCGTAATAGGTACATTTTTGTATGCAAAGAAATGTAACTAAAAGCTAAAATTTTGTAGAAGAATACTAATCACTATTTCTAATATGTGATAAGGTGGAGCAAAACCCCCGACGATGTTACAACTACGTAGATATACATTCAATTGGCATTGGTTTAAACGTCCCCTAAAAAAGCTGTTGCATTGTGTTATCAGTCAGTTCCATACCTCTGCTTGTACGCTTGAACAACGATGGGAAATATTGCAAACTTATTTCCAAAGGGAGTGCTGTTCCAAACTGTGCGTTAAAGCGAAATGTAGCAACCACCGCGAGTGCAAAAGTTCGTGAGACTGGTAAAAAGTTCGTAAGAATGGCTTGTTAATGCACAACACTGGTCCCCGTCGTCATACGATACGTTTCAACGAGAATATCGCTGCTGCGGCCGAAAGTGAACAACTCAATTCAAGAAGATTGACAAGCTATCGCTCTCAACTACTCGGCATTTTACGCCCCAGTATGATGAGAACTTTGCATAAAGATTTTCGATTATTCGCATAAAACGTCTAATTTGACTCAGCAACTAAAGTCAAATAACCTTCTACTTCACTACGGCTTCTCAGTTTGGGCCCTTACGGAAACTTAAATCGGACATCGGGTTTGGCCAAAAAATCATGACGAGGCGTATTTTCATTACGTCGGCTATGTCAACAAACAAAATTGCCGCATCTCGCTTTTCGAAATTTCTGCAGGAAATACCATTTCAGTCAACGGCAAGCACACTACAGAGCCATGATCACGGACTTTTTATGGGCTGAAATGGAAGATATGAATAATTTTTGGCTTCAGCAGCATGGCGCACTATGACATACAGCTCATCAAATGATGGACCTTTTGCGCACTAAGTTCGGTAATCGTGTTATAAACTCTCTTGACGATGTCAATTGGCTGCCTCGGAGCTGCTGTTGACACCTTTAGATTTTTTTTGTGGTGGTGCCATTAAAATCGATGATATACGAATAGGGGAAAAAGGCTAATATCATCCGAATAATTCGTGAGATAGCACCATAAAAGTCAACAAATCTTGGAAAATTGGACTGGCAGTTTGAGCTACTGTGAAGCCAGCGGTAGCCACATGCATGAAATTGTGTAACATATATTATGCAAGTATTTATCATTCTATGTAAAAATCAGAATATATGTGAACATACATGATTGTACATGGGCCTGTATATGATGATATATGGGCATATATGGTCATATATGTCCACGCATGGTTCTATATTTGACCATACATGATCTCATACATGACCATATATCTTCTGATCCGAAATATATATGATCATATATATTCTCATATATTATTCATGTATGCTCATACATATATAACCATATACCATAAATTTCAGATCTTAAGATATATGACCATATACCAGATCATGAATGGATATATATGACCATGCATAATCATATATGATCATATACAAGTCCATGTATGATCATGAATATTTTGATTTTTACATGAGATTATTAATTAAGCCAAAAAATTAAAAAAAAAAATTGAATTTGAACCACCCTTTAAAAGAAATTTGATCTAATGGTCACGAAAATAAAAATTAATAAGCCACGAGAATTTTTTAATGTCACGCGTCCATCACTTGTATATAAAACGTTCTTTCAAAGTAAAAACTAAAAACTTTCGATTTTCAGATGAACATTTAAATTGTATTAAATATCCAGAAAATGTAGAATTTTATTATAAAACAGAAGTCAACAGTTTTGAATCAGCAGGGTGAATAATTTAAAACAGCCGTGACATATTTAAAACAGAGTCTTTATTGATTGGCTTCTTTGGTTTTAAGATACCCACTTTCATTTGACTTGATTGATTTTGAAATCAGTTGCAGTAAAAAAAAAAATGATTTTTGACTACCTTCTTCAAACAACAGGTCGCAAATTTAAAAAATGTTATTGCATTAAATTACAATTATTAAATTCGGTTATAAAAAGGCTACATCTACATCTGTCTTTTTGATGTATGATCTATATGATAAATGGTCCTAAATTTAAAGAAAACCGGACATATTTCAAACTAGTCCACATACCCATATTTACTTATTTGAGCTTTAATCATATTTTAATAGGTTTATAAATTTTCTATTGAGTTTGGGTAAAATTGTTCTAAATTCCAAAAGTAAGAAAAGTCAAATCTAAACAGGGGTTAATTGCTTTTACATGCACAAACCCATACATTGGTTGTAATTTAAGTAAAAATTTGGGAAGCTATCCAAATTCCGAGAAGGATCTTGATCATATAGTCGGCATATCTACAAAATTTTTCTCTCAATCAAAAAGCCATATGGCAAGACATATGGCTTTTTATATCTGGACATAAGCCAGTAGCATAAATAAAAAATATTCCTGGGGAAAACATCCTTTGTATATTTTTTGCAACTTCTCTCCCTTAATAAATACAAAAATCAACAAATCTACTGTCTGCAATTGTTTTTATTTATACAAAAGTGACGAAAATCTTCTGTTGCTATAATGTTTAGCTTTCATTGTAGTTAAAAGTGTTATAAAATATTTGTTGTTGTTTTCTGCTCTAAAATTATGATGGATAAGTCACGTTTTCTTTGCTTTTTGTTATTTAGTTTTTGGATGTTTTTTTTTTTTTTTGTTGTGTTGTGTTGTGTTCTAAAAGCTGCCATGATTTTTGTGCATTTTTAACATCTCCTATAAAATAAATACAAAATGATAAATGTGATGTAGATACAACAGCTTAGATTTTATATATAAAAACTATAACTGCAAAATAATTCTTATTATTTCTTTTTTGTTTTTCCTAATTTTGATTTTGTTGCAGAATTATAAACTAATAAAATACCAATTTTCATATTGTGACAAAATAAATTACTTTTAAAACTATTATTTCTTTCAATTTTTGTTCAAATTATATCCTTATTGTATTTTAACTAACCATAAATTATCCAATTTCTGCTAAAAAAAAACTTCTTTTCTTGTTTCTTTATTCTATTGTATCTTTTATTTTATAACAGCTTTTTGTTCTATTATTGTATAATGTGTGTTTGTGTATTAGTTAACAGCAACAGCAGTGTGAACAAGTATGAGTAGTTTAAACAACATTGATTTTTCATCAATGATAGCAATTATGCCCTTAAGGCTTTACTTAACACTCTTACACATTTTGTTGCTATTTTAATGCTTTTCCAATGTGTAGTGATATATATTTTGTTCTTACTTATTTTGAAAAAAGTTTTTTTTTTTGTATTTTTTTATAATGCTTTCTTTTTTAGAAAAACTTATTTAAACTTTTGCTATTGTTTTTTTTTACAGCAAATTATATGAGTATGTGTGTGTGTGTGAGTTGCTCTTGTGCTCTGCTGTAGATAACTTTAGTCTTTTTATTACAAAGCAAAAATATCATCAAGTTTATATACAGCCATGGACAGTAAATTAGCACAAAATCACTGAATAATTTTATTGGGGTATTTTTCTAATTTTTTGCCTAATTAGACCAATTATTTTTATCTTCACTGTTACACAAGATCATTTAGCTCCTGCTATAAAAAAAAAATTACAGTTATAATGTTTTATTTTTTGTTTTGATCACTGATTTGTGTCATTGGCTGCATTTGGCTTGGACAGTAAATTAGCACAACGTACATAAAAGTGTTATAAAAGTTTTTCTTTGCCGCGGAATTTCTTTCTTACGTTAAATTCTTTTAATTTTGTGTTGTTTAATCTAATTTTTACAAAAAATGGGTTGTGGTAAAGATTGTACACCAGATGAGAGGCGCATTATCGTCCACATGTGGAAAGATGAAAAAAAAAGCCGCCTGAAATTGCCGAAACTTTGCATCGATCGCGAAAAATGGTTTACAATGTGATTATTTCTATGGAAGTAAACTCAGTTCATGCAATAGAAAACAAAAAACAGAAGCCACTCGCAAAAAAACAACCCAAGCTGTGGATCGTGCTATTGTACGGAAGTCGACGAAAGACCCTTTCATGTCATGGCGCGATATTGCGAACGAAATTAACTCGCAATTTGGATTAAATATATCAGACCGACTCATACGAAGACGCCTGAATGACGCATAGCTGTTTGGGAGAGCAAGCCGAAAAAACCACTTCTATCAAAAAAAAAATATTGCAAAGCGTTTATTGTTTGCTCGAACCCACAAGTCTAAAGACCTCTCATTCTGGAAAAAAAAAAAATACTTTGGAGTGATGAAACTAAAGTAAATCGTATGGGACCGGATGGCAGAGTGTTTGTTCATCGACCAAAATGTCAGGCATTGAACCCACGCTACACTCAGAAGACCGTGAAGCGTGGTGAGGGAAGCATAATGGTCTGGGGATCATTTTCATGGCACGGTGTGTGCTCAATTGTAAAAATAAATGGAATAATGGACCGATATCAGTACTTAGACATTCTTAAGAAGCAAATGGAACCCTATGCTTTTGAACACATGCCCGTTTCATTCACTTTCATGCACGACAATGACTCCAAACACACGCCGAAGCTTGTAAAGGAGTGGTTTTTTAAAGAAAACATTTCCGTTTTAGACTGGCCGGTTCAAAGTCCAGACTTAAACCCGATTGAAAATCTCTGAAACGATGTGGAATGTGCGATTGCTCAACAAAAGTACAAAAACTTGGATGATATTTGGGCTGGAATACAAACTTCTTGGTACTCTATTCCAAAAGAGCACTGTCAGAATTTGATTGAAAGCATGTCCCGCATATGCCAAGCAGTGATTGAAAATAAAGGTTACACTACTAAATATTGACCAGGTAAACTTAAAACATTAACATATTTATTATAAATTGAAATATATCCTTTTAATTCCAGAAATTTTTATTTGTGCTATTTTACTGTCCAGCTAAAATCTGGCGTATGAGATGTTGTAGACCTTATTGAGCAGATGATTAGAAACTTCGACCAAGGTTTGGGGTTTTTTTTAAAGAAGAATATTCATTTGAAGTTTTTGTGTTTAAAATTTTCTTTTTCTTGAACTAAAATACAATAAAAAATACGATTGTTTTTATGAAAAAGTTTTGTGCTAATTTACTGTCCATGGCTGTATATGTTGTAGTATATGCACAAATGTTGAACTTTCAGAGATGTTCAAAGGATGATTCCAATTTTTATATACGATAAGAGACAGGATATCGCAAATAAATTAAGCAACGCCTTTCTATAAACCGTACCATTATTACATTGTACTTTATGAAAATAAAAGTTATTTTCACATAAAAAATACAGAAATTTTCCATAATATAAAAACAAAGACTTCTCGTTTTTCTTCTTATATCATAAATACTTTCCATCTCTGGTTGTTTATATCCTACACATGTTTTATGAAGGCATATATCAGTTTGTTATTACATTTGTAACCATTCGAAATATAGATCTAAGACCCCATACAGTATATATACATAACTGTATATATTCATGATTCTTAAATAATTAAAACCCAATCTACCCATGACCGTCTGCCTGATCAAATGGCGATCACAGCGAAAAGACGTTAGCGATATAGCTCAGATTACTTCCGGGCAGTATGGCGCTGAAGACGAACATAATCGGTCCTTAATATTTTTCCTGTAACAAGCAAGTTTTTTTAAATAGTTATTGGTGCCATATCTGCCAGATAATTTTAATAAAAGATTGTCAAATTTCCGATCTTTTTTAAAAAAACATCAAATTGATTTAAAAAAATAGTCAAAATAAAAAAAAAAAACATAAGTCAACAATTTAACATAAAATAATTCATGCCAATAAAACGTATAACATTTACTTATTACTAACGAATTTTAATATTTTACATTACTTAAGTAATTCAGTTTACATATAAATACCAGAATTTAGTATTTTTTATTAGTCAGGTTTAATTAAAGTAACATAACATTTTCAATTATTAAGTTTTAGGTAACCTTTAGAATAAAGAGTAGCCTCCAAAGAATCCTTATAAGATAATTTCGAAATTTATACACAATTTATACGATGCAATTGATTGCATGCTTTTTCCTTAATTCCCTTTTCAAAGTTGCTTCCAAAGTTATGTCTTCTTATACGACGATTTTTTTACTTAAAAGCCGAATGTTATTAAAGCAACAAAAGAAGAATATATATGAGTTCGAAAAAGAAATAACAAAAACATGTACGAAAAAACGGAAAACCGTGTTTTTTTTTTTGTTGCCCGTTCTCATGCAAAAAACTCACCGTCTACATTGGCTTTTAGCTAAATATAGAAAATCGTAATTTTTGGAGCAAAATCGTCAAATCGTCATTTGCCATTTTTTGGACAAAAAATCGTCAAAATCACGATAAATCGTCATATCTGGCAGCTATGATGGGTGCATTTGTTTTTGAAGATTCAACAGTTGAACACGAGGGCGGATCAATAAGTCCGTGACTTCCCCCGTAGTTATATAAAATGCAACACTGCTACCATCAAGTACCACCTGTTAATATACTACTGTCAAATTTTGTGCAAGTACCGTCATTTACTTTTCGATTAACAGCAGGATTTTTCGAGGTCCATCTGTTTGATCAATAATTTCATTGTTGGAGCTAAATCTCTTTCCACCATTTCTTTTGGTTTGTAAATAGAAATAGTCACGGGGGGCTAAATCCGGAGAATAAGGCGAATGAGGGGCAATTTGTAGTCTACTTCATGGATTTTTTCCATGGAGACTAAGCTTTCACACGATTCCGGTTGTGAGCAAACGCGGCAGCGATCTTGTGGAAAGCTTTCTTATACCCAAGTGATCGTTCAAAATTAAAATCACTGAGCCGTATGAGATGCCTATGTCTTCCACAATCTATCGCACATTCAATCTCCAAACGGCCAACACCATATCGCGTCCATACGGTCGGCGTCTTCGGTGGTTCTAAGGCAACAACGAAAGTCAGTAAACTACTTTTTTACCATTGAAATTGATAGCTCAGAGTCTCCGTAGTATATATAAAGCTTTTCCTTGGTTTGATTAGGGTCTTTTTTCGCAAAAAATAATGTTTAATGAGCACCCGCAATTCACTTTTTTTCATTTTTAAAAAAAATGCAAGAGGTTGCATGTTTTAAACGCAAAATAAAAGACGGAACTTGTTCAAAATTCAACAGTAGTCTATTAACAGTAGTCCATTAACAAGTGGCCGTCGTATACAAAAATATATATTTTTCAACATTTTTTGACATTTATTAAAAAATAATTTCTCTTATAGTTAATATGTTAATTTAAATTGTTTAAATTTTTTATAAAATAGTTGGCTAGATCAAATAAATAAAATATATGAAAATTTCTTTATTTTAACAGATTTGTAATTAATTTTTATGACATTTTAATTACGTAATATCATTTATTTTTATATATTTTGTAGTTAAATTGTTGGCAGTTTAAAAACGAAATAAAAGGAAAATCCTTACTTTAAGGGATTTGTGTGGTTAATATTATTTTTTTTTGCAGATATGGTGTTAATTTTTTAGCAATTAGAATAAAAGAAAAGTAATTTATTTTTTACGGATATTGTGAGTTAATTTTTTCATATGACAAGTTAGTAAACCGGTATTTAAGTGATTTTTTAATCATTTTATATTACATTTTTAATACAATAAACTACAAACTATTTCGTACCACCGTCTGGTGAATAAAATATTTTGTCATATTTTAGAGGTGAAAAATATTTAAAATTCAACCCAAATTATTTTTATCTCAAATTTTTTTTTTTTCACCGAAAAATTTGCTTTCACATGCAAAAACAGTTTTTACCACAAAAAAATTTCTCAATTTTATCAGCACACTGAAGGGTGTTAAAAAATTTGGTAAAGCCGACTTAAATACTTCTATTGTACTACTTGTTTTCCTTTACATCCCAGTAAAAAGTAAAAATCCAAAGAACAGGTTGCAGAATAACTTACAGCTTCTAATTTATCTTCTACAACCAGTTATTTTTTTATGGAGTTTGACCCATTAGAAATAGGTTCATTTCATCCAAACTAGAACAGATTGCTTTTGAACAGGTTCTAGAACCAGTTATAGAAATGGTTCTAGTATAGTGAAACCTAAAATTTTCATTCCCGAGAATCAGTCCAATAACTAGTTCCATTTAACCGGTGCTCTATGGGGAATTTTGTTGAATTTTCTGGGCAAAACCCTTTATGACGTAATATCGAACAGAAATTTGGCAAGGTTATTCGGCGTAAAGTTTTTAGGCCTTGTATAAAACTTGGCAGGATCGGACATGATTTCGGCTGATTTTAACGAATTTAAATAGAAATGAAATAAAAATAAAATTAAATAAAATAAATCTTCTTTATATATAAATCGTTAAAGCTCCTAAATCTTGAATCATTACATAACTTTTTTGTATCCCATAGGTGGCGCTGGGGTCGGGTTTTTCTAACATTTATGCTTATCGACCAAAATGTTTCTCTTTGGTCTTATTCGGCTCATGGTATTCAAAATATGTGTGTGGAATATAAAGTGTGGTTAAATTTTAAGGGCCGATATTGTATGTGAACAACACCTAAACGTCAAGTTTTTTTCTGCATTTCATTTGACATTTCTCAATTTCAGACTAACTCAATTTGAACCATCGAAAGATACAAATCGAACAACGCGTTAAAGTTATTCAGGCTTATAATGAAAATGGGCGTTCAAATCAAAATGCATATCGTGCACTTCGCGATTTTTTCGGTCAATTTAATCGTCTAAATGTGCGTACAATCGGAAAAATAGTGCAAAAAATTTGAGCAAACCCGGTCTGTAGATGTTAAAACACCAGTGCATGCTTGTACAGCTCGTATTGCATAAAATATTGCTGCTGTTCGCGATGGTGTGGCTGAAGAGCCGTCCATCTCAACTTGTCGTCGTGCCCAACAATTGCACCTCTCACGCTCGTCGTTGATGAACATTATGCATAAAGACTTGCATTTACACGCTTACAAGGTGCAATTCACTCAAGAATTAAAGCTTCTTGACCATTCCAAACGTCGTCAATGGTTAGAATGGTGGTAACAGTGCATGATAAATTTTCGAAGAAAATCATCTTCGCAGAATTACCGCATTTGGGTGAATGATAATCCAAGAGTGATTGTCGAAAAATCAATGCACCCACATAGAGTGACTGTTTGGTGCAGTTTATGGGCTGGCGGCATCATCGGGCCGTATTTTTTCTCAAATGGGGACGGTTAGGCAGTTACTGTGAATGGTGTTCGCTATCTTGAGATGATAACGAACTTTTGAAGGCCCGAATGAGAAGATATGGATGTGCACGATATTTAGTTTCAACAGGACGGTGCCACTTGCCACACAGCTAACAAAACAATGGCTCTTTTCGCGACAAATTCAAAGGCCCTGTTATCTCACGTTGTGGCGATGTCAATTGGCCGCCAAGATCATGTGATTTGACAACGTTTGACTTCTTTCTTTGGGATTATTTGAAAGAAAAGGTGTACGTACATAAGTGAGCTGTAATTCAAGAGCTAAAGGATGACAGAATTCGGCACATTAACGGCATAGAACCTCAATTATGCATCGGCGTCATTGAAATTTGTACCATCGAATGGAGGTGTGCCGCCGAGGCCGCGGCGGCGATTTGGCCGATATTTTGCTCCATACATAATTGAACCATACCATATTATCATAATAAAAAGAAATGACAATAATTTCCTAAATAATTTATGTTTTATTAAAAATCAATATCGGCCCTTAAAATTTAACCACCCTTTATTTGTATGTATTATGAGACTGGTTTTTTATTATAGTGGTTTTTAATTTGTTTACGTATGTTTTATAAAATTAGTTACCAAATGCCCTAAGAAAGGTTGAAGCTTATGATTGGAAAGACTTCCTAATATTAAAAATGCTTTAAAGTTGCAATTTTCTATTAAAAATACGATAACTCACGAATAAGTTGACCAATCTACTTATGGTTTTTTCGCGTAATTTCTTCAAAATTTATTCAAAATTAACAAAATAATCTTAATTTATTTTAAAACAACGAACTTAGAATTAATTTCACAATATTTGGTAAATGAAACAAAAAATTATTAAAAAATATATATCAAAATTTAGACTTTTTTAAATTTAAAATATCATTTCTCTATGGATCCGCATGGATTACCCGTCAAATACATCTTACCTATAAAGAGTTCCTCTATACCGTAAAAAATTATTTAAAATTAAAAATTAAAAAAAAATTCAATTAAATAAATAAAAAAAAAAAATAAATCTTTATTTATACATTTTAAATTTTACATAATATATTTATGTACTCTATTGCTAATTGAATTAAATTTTAAAACACTTAAGAATAGTATTTTAAGTACTTTAATAATGAATTTAAGTTTTGTTCTCGAAATTTTAAAAAAAAATATATATATAAATATCTACACATTTATATTGGCGCTTAGATAATAGCGGTAAAATGATTTAGTATAAAAAAAATATATGCCAGCCTACTTTATAATGGCATCACAGAAAATTATTTTGAAATACAAAAAAAAAAAAAATAGGTTTTGGCCAACAATTCCTTTTAAATTCCCCATAGTGCGGTGTTAAAAAAAACCTGCTCTAGAATAGATTCTAAGGTAGTCTGTTCTAAAAAATTTTGCTGGGATATGCTATGTTAAATTTTATACCTCTTCCTTGGTACAAGTATTCAACAACTTTTGTGTAAAAAAAGTCACTATGTTTACGAGTGAATTGTGTTAAAAATGGCATATATAAAAGTTTCCTGCTCATATTATATTGTCTTAGTTTTGTAGCTTATTTCTGCTCTATCTCGATCCCTTTTCCAATACTCGTGCTACTAAAACAATAACGTTTCAGTTAAAAAAAAAAAACAAAAAGAAAAAAAAAAAACTAAATATAAAAAACTTTAACTTATTGTAACAAGTTTTCAGTAACTCTTAACATTTATAAGTGTTACTTGTTGTGTTTTTGTTGATGATGCTGTTGTTGTTGTTGCTGCTGCTGTTGTTGTTAGTACAAGTAAAGCAAACAACGAAATACAACACATGTATACATTCTGGAAATACTAATAAAACACTATGATCAAAAATTGTTAACATTTTAAGCAATAGCCAATTTTAAGACAAGGAAGTAACTCATGGGGGAAATTTACCATGTCGACAACACATAGCAACTATTTTCCAGTATTGGTGATACGAATTGTCATATATTTTTTAATTTTCTTTTGAAAACCAAATATTATATTCCTAATACGAGGGCTTGACTTTTTGAATAAAACAGTTTTTTGGCAAAAAAAAATATATTTTTCAACATAATCTCCTTTTAACTCAATACACTTAGTCCAACGTTTCAGCAATTTTTGTATCCCTTTCAAAAAATAGGATTTTTCGAGGTCCATAAAATACTCGAAGGCATTTGTTTGATAAAAAATTTCCTCGTTGGCGCTAAATCTCTTTCCACCGAGCCATTTATTAAGGTTTGTAAATAGGAAATAGTCACTGGGGGCTAAATCCGGAGAATATGGCGGATGACGTACCAATTTGTAACCCAATTAATGGAATTTTGCCATTGAGACTACACACGTGTCATTATAGTCAATTGAGAGCAAACGCTGCACCCATCTTGTAGATAGCTATCTTAAATCCAACTGATCATTCAAAATCGAAACCACACTGACATATGAAATGCCTATGGCATCAACAATCTCACGCACTTTTACTCTTCGACCGTTCAACACCATATCGTGGATTTTTTTCTACATTTTCGAGTGTATTGACCTTCGAGTGTATTGACCTTCACAACGAAAGTCTGTATACCACTTTTTACCATTGAAATCGATGGTGCAGAGTCCCCATAGTATTTATTAAAGCTTTTCCTTTGTTTGATTGACGTTTTTTTTCGCAAAAATTAATCTTTAATGAGCACTCGAATTTCACTTTTTTTTATTTTCAAAAAAAAAAAATCCACGAGGTTGTATGTTTTGAACTGTAAATGACGGAACTTGCTCAAAATTTGACAGTAGTATATTAATAGGTAGTAATTGATGGGAGCAGTGTTGCATTTCATATAAATACGACGGAAGTTCGAAAAGTCACGGACTTATTGAGCCGCCCTCGTATATGAGATATATAGCATACATCTAAATATCTCTTATATTAATTGAAATAAAATAAAAAAAATATTAACAAAACATTATTATTAATTTAATTATAAAATATTAATAATAAGTAAATGACCTTTGAATTGATTCAATTACAAAAATATTGATTATGGTCTAAAAAAAAATTTTTGTGCATAAAAATCAAAAATCAAATCGAATATCTTGAATATCATATTGGTTAAATATAATATTGATTGAATCAAAAGGAAAAAATCATTTTTCAAATACATTTGTTGAATTTTGAATCGGATTTAAAATTTGAATCCAGAAGATATGTCTGCTTAAACTCACCAAAACAGTCTGTAACAGCAACTGAAAATTGTGCCGTTATAACGGAAAATTTTGCTAATTTGAGCCCAGCAGTATTTTCACTAATCTTAGCAACACATGTCTGCTGACATATAGTACAATAAAATTAGTAGCCGCTACTAAATTTTAGTAAACCTTTTGTTAAGTGGAATTTAAAATCGATTTGCTAAAATCAGCAAAAAAATTTACTAATTATTATTAATATTAGTACAATCAAATTAGTATTAAAAATTAGTAATCGCTACTAAATGTTAGTAAACTGTTGTAAACTCAATGAATTATAAAATATAGCAAAATTTTAATTTGTAAAGAAAAAATTATTGAAATGCCAAAATTAACTCAATTATTTTTAGATGTTTTTTTTTATGTTTGTATGTAAAAGTTTTAATTATTAAAAATAACATTTCCTTCAATATCCACTTTTTTTTGCTATTTTTAGCAAATCGATTTTCAAAAATTTATAAATTGATTTAAGAAGTTAGCAACAAAAATTTGTAAAATGTAAATAGCAAAAAAGTTTACTAAATATTAATTTTTTTTACTAAAAGTCAGTACAAAAATAGTAAAGTGGGACTGGGAACCGTTTACAAATATTTTTTTTTTTTTGTTTTATTTAGTAGTATTTAAAATACTTTTAATGTATCTTACAAAAATGTTTTATAAAATGTATAAATATATATATTCTAAATGCTCTGTTGCGTATTATTTCTTACAAAGTTTATTACATTTCTTTTAAAAACATTAACATTTCTTTCATTTTTTACAAAATTTGGTAACATATTGTATAACTGGAGTCCTTTAAAAAATAATGATTTTTGCATTGTATTCGTTGTTGCCCTCATCAGTCTAAAGTTATCCATATTTCTAAGGCCGTATGGTTGAATGTCTCCAACATAAGTTAATTGTTCTATTAGATATTCTGGTGCATTTCCCATTTTTAGTTTTTGTATAAAATTTATTGTATTATATTCCAATCGTTGTTGAATGTTTAGCCATTTCAATGCATCTAGCATGTGTTGTATCGGTGTATATCTGTTGTATTTTAAAATTGAGCGCATTGCTTTATTTTGCAGTTTTTGGAGTCTATCTATTTGTGTTTTATTGCAGCACGTATATAAAATTGTTGATCCAAACTCAAAATGTGGTTTTACCATTGTGTTATAAATGTTTATTGCTGTTATTATTGAAACTTTGCTTCTTATTCTTTTAAAAAATCCTATCTTTTTACCAATTTTTTTGCATATAAATTCAATATGTTTTTTTAGTTTTAATTCTTTATCTATTATAAATCCCAAATACTTTATATTATCAACTTTTTCTATTATTTAATTATTTATTTTAAATATTGATTCACTATTCATGTTAATTTCCATCAATTTTGTTTTATTTTCATTAAGTTTTAGTTTATTCATTTTTAACCAATTATTTATCGTTGGCATGTCTTCACTTAAATTTTCCGTAAAAATTAAAGTATCATCTGCATATAATACAATGTCACATCTTTTTATTATATTTGTGGAACTCCAAAATCATTACTTATTGGGTTAGATTTAACACCATTCACTTTTGTTATTTGCCTTCTATGCGTGAGATATGATTTAAACTATTTTAATTCATTATCTTTAATACCGTACATGTGTAATTTTTGTATCAATATATTTCTATTTATTGTTTCGAAAGATTTTTTAAAATCCAAGAAAATTGCCATAATTTTTTAATTTTTCTCTAGTTTTTTCTACCGATTTATAACGTAATTAACTGCTGTTTCGCACGAAAATTTCTTACGAAAACCCGATTGATATTTAGAAAATATGTTGTTCTTTTCCATATAATTTTCCAGTTGTTCTTTAACCACTTTTTCTATAATTTTCTCACATGTCTTCAATGTATTTATTGGGCGAAACTCTTCACATTTTTTGGTTTTAGCAATTTTTTCTATTGGAGTTACCATTGATTCCGTCCAGTTCTCTGGGAAAATTCCAGTATCAAGCGATGTATTTATTAAATTTAGCATTTTGTTGCCTATTAGACTCCAGTTATCCAGGATGATTTTCGTTGATACTTTGTTATAGTCAGGTTTGTTTTTTAGATTTTTACATATTTTTTTTAGTTCTTGTAAGGTTATTGCACGGAACTTAAATTTATGGTTTATCACAGATAATTGGTTGACGTATTGCACATATTCTATTTTATCTCTAATTTCCTTAATACTATTTATAAAATAATTATTAAAATGACTAGCTATTTGGAAGTTTTCTTTACATTCTATTTGGTTAAATATCACAGATTGAATCACATTTTGGTTGTTTTTAAGTACTAGGTTTTTTATTTCTTTCCACATTTGTTTTTGATCTTAAGTATTGCTTATTTTAATATTAATATATTTATCTTTTTCATTATTTATTTTTGTTTTTTATTTTTAATTTTTGGCTACATTATATTTGGTGATTTTTTCTCTTTTTATAAATTTTAGTTCGTTGTTAAACCATTTTTTAGCATTACTATTTTCTTTAAATATTTTCTTACACGTAAATTTTCTTATAGTATTTTCAATGCATGAGTCAAATAAGGCCTGTTTTTCTGAGTGTGGGTTATAAGCTTATTCATTGATAAAATACTTTTTAAATTTTTCGTCAGGTTCAAGCACTGCCTCTATTAAATTGCATTAGATAGAAAAATAAAATTTAAAATAGCCAGAGCTTGCATTAAACACCCTCTATGAACCAAAAGAAATTTCATCATGGGAGCCAAAAATGCTTAAAGTATTTTCTAAATTATATGTTAAATGTTATAATATAAAATAGAATATTACACGTTACTTGCGATACTATGGTTGATAGAATGTATTGGAATTGAGAAATTTAATTATTTTTTTGGCTGATAGAGGGTTTTGTTTCTACGTTTTATTTGTCTGTTTTTTTAAAACATATAATAACTTAATGAGAAAAAAAAACAGTTATAAAGAAACAACAAAATTCGAGTTGAACATTGCTGCATTATTTTGCAATTAGTTGGATTTCATCTGAATAAGTTTTCTTATTAGTAATGATATTCTGGTAGTACTACATGATTTAAACCTATTTTATTCCGTATCGTGTTAAAAAGGAAAAGAAAATATATTGTGTATTTTTCCTCCCAAGCATATGGTTTAATTTTTACTGAAAAAAAGCTTAAGCCAGTTAAAGGGTTAAATACAGAATTTAATTAACTGATTTTGTTAATTAATTAGCCATGTTACACATACTCGTATTAGTATCAACTTCTCTAATTTCCAAAAAACCGTGCAATTGACATAGCACTTTTATGCATTTCAAATATAAAATCAGGCACACTTTTTGTTGATAGTGTAGATGTTAATGCTGACGTTGTTTTTAACATTGTTGTCATATACCATAGCTCATACTGCAGTTGCAGTTTGAAATAGGAAAAATGTTGTAGAATTTTAAAAAAAATATTTTAAAATAAAATTGTTTGTTTTTAAGATTTTTGTGGAAATTACTATATAAATGAATAAGATACATGTGAAGAAAATATTTTCGTTAAAAGAAAAAAATATTTTTGAATATATGTCTATTAGGATGTACCGAATTTTAAATCTTGCTAACTATTAGCACTTAAAAAATGCAAAATTTCAAGCTGATTATGATAAATAAAACAAAAGTTGTTATAGGGTCCTTATAAACCTCTACAGGTGTTTGAAGTTGAAATTGACGCGAATTTCTTTTTTTTTTTTTGAATTGTTTGCACTACTTAGTAAAGTGTAAAATATTTTGGAATAAATTAAAAAAATGAGTGCATCGACTTTTGCTTACAATTGCATTTTTACGTTATAAACAGTTATTAATTAGTTGAAAAAAGGAATTTTTTTCTTTTTTTAATTAGCACACAAGTATTGCCTTGTGTCTTTTTATACCCTTCACCACAGGTGGAAGGGTATATATAAGTTTGTCATTCCGTTTGTAATTTCTACAGTATTGATCTTAGACCCTATAAAGTATATATATTCAGGGTCCTTATGAAGAGCGAAGTTAATTTAACGATGTCCGTCTGTGTGTTGAAATGGGTTTTCCGAAGAACCCAGTCATGATGAGGACTTGATTGTTTTTTATTTCTGTTAAATGTGATCTATTTCTGTTTGCTATTAAAAATAAGATCGGTTAATAAATGGCTGGGATATTAGCAAAAAACCAGGACTACCTCTAATTTTTTCCGTAAAATCCCTTTGCTTAATATGTATGTAGAATTTTACGCATAACAAACACATCCATGTATTAAAATTCTTTTCTTTCATTTCCACCTTTTATACACAAACAACACACATACCAAGATTTGTCATTTAAATAAAAACTAAGCAAATCTCTAATGAACGAAGACTTTTATATATGTTATTCTATTGACGATGATTTTGTGTGAGATTCAATAGCTCAGTTGTCTAGACGCTATGTCACAAATACTTTTTTTTCTCTAAGACCGCGGGTTCGAATCCCGGTCAATTCACTTTTTTTTATAAATTTTTTTTTATTATTTCCTTAAGACTTATTTTGTTGTTTATTTTAGTTTTTTTTTTAACATTTAATAATTAAATTATATATAATATTTTTTTATTAATAATTAAATAATCCATAAATAGGCTAAAAACATCAAAATTTTTATAAAAACCCTCTGATACAAACAAAATACAAACGTTTTTATACCCTTCACCACAGGTGGAAGGGTCGCGCGTTCGAATCCCGGTCAATTCACTTTTTTTTGTACATTTTTTTTATTTTCTTAAGATTTATTTTTTTTTTTTGTTTCTTTTTTCTTTTTTTTAACATTTAATAATTAATTTAAATAAAATTTTATATTAATAATTAAATAATCCATAAATAGGCTAAAAACATCAAAATTTTTATAAAAACTCTCTGATACAAACAAAATACAAACGGTTTTATTTCTATTTTTTGCTCCGATTTAAAAGAATTTATAAAAAGATTCTTAAACCATTTTATTTCTCATATATTAAGAAAATTTTATACATAATTTTCCTTTGAGTGCAACTATTTTAAGTCATAACTTATAATGATTTATAAAAAAAAATTATAAACAATTTTCCTTCAAATTTTTAAAATTAAGCTAAAGAAATTAAAAATATTTTTATTAAAAAAGCGAAATAAAATTCCAAATGTAAATTTGCTAGCTAAATCAAACGTTTTTGTAGAAATAAAACGCATGCAGTTCTAGTGATTTCTTTTTACGATTTGTTGAAATTCTTTTCTTTCAACTCTTCACCTTTTATACAGAAACAACAAACACTATTCTAGAGCTGTAATATGACCTATGGATACGTCTTATATAGCAAAAGATCGAAAATCTTTAGTATAACATATTTGCTGAAAAACTCGGTAATATCGGTTCAGATACAAAAAAGTTATGCCCAAAACATAATTTTTTTTTAAATACCTATTTTCTGGAACCATAAATCTTCCCGAGTCCAAGTTTTATCACCAAACTAAATGGTTAATTTCCTCTTAAAGGCGTCCGTATATAAATCTGTCCATTCCATATATATCCATTTATAAACTTCAGTTTTTTCCCAACCATGGTGAAGGGTATATAAGATTCGGCATAGCCAAATTTAGCCTTTCTTACTTGTTATTCTTACATAAGTTTGAGGTTTTCTTGGGGTTAAATAAAAGTCTTGTTTTATCTGTTTCAGGGTTTAAATTTGTGCATAGTATGGAATGCATAGAGATAAAATAACAGAGCGTATGAGTGATATTTTTTGTTTTTTCTATTACTCATACGTACCGTTGCACAATAATGTGAACAAACTTGCTTCTGTTACTAACACACTTTTTCAAGTGATAACATTTCATGAAGGCAAAAATCGAAAATATGAGCTTAAAATATGCAGCAAAAGGAAAAATATGCGCAATTAAATAAAAATGCGCATTTATAACAAAATATGCAATAACATATTGATTTCATTTTTTTGCGAATTATTTGATTCAAAAAACATTTGGTAAAAATTGTGTGTGGAATTTAAACATGCATTAGCATAAATTTCAGCCCTAGTTATAACTGGTGCAATGAAGCATGTTTTTTCTCCATAGTTAAAAACTAATACACAGATAAAACAGATTCCTGCTAGCAACCGAATTTATAGCCATTCGAATGGTTCGGTTGCGTTATCCGAATTTTTCGGTTGTGTCAACAGAAAACCATTTGAGTAAAAATAATTTGAGTAATTTGATTGTGACAACAGTATTTCGGTTGCCTCAATAACGATTCGGTAGTCAAAACTTAAAAATTCGGTTGTCAGCACAAACTGACACCGATCTGTATACAAAGAAAACAGATATGTGCTGATAACCGAATTAGCTGCCAATCTACTAGCGGTAACCGAATTATTGATTGGTAACTCAGAATATTTTAACTTTGACAACAATATTTCTATTGCTTCAATAACAAATCGTTAGTCACAAGGCAAAAATTTGGTTGCGATTGGCAATACGGTTGGTAATAGGAGGGCGGATCAATGAGTCTGTGAATTTTCGAACTTCCCTCGTAATTATATGATCACCTGTGAATAGACTACTGTCAAATTTTGAGAAAATTCCGTCATTACGTTTAACAGCTGTTCCCAACAAACAACCTCGTGGATTTTTTTAAAAATTAAAAAAAGTGAATTTCGAGTGCTCATTAAACATTAATTTTTGCGAAAAAAACCGTCAATCAAACAAAGGAAAAGCTTGATAAATAATATGGGGACTCTGGTAAAAAATTGGTTTACTGACTTTCGTTGTGGTCGCACAAGTACAAATGACGCTGAATGTTCTGGACTGCCAATTGATGTCAATAGACCCGAAAATGTCGAACAAATCCACGGTATGGTGTTGGCCGATCGAAGAGTAGAAGTCCGTGAGATTGTTGGTGCCATAGGCAGTCTGGTTTCAATTTTAAATGATCAGTTGGATTTAGGAAAACTATCTGCAAGATGGGTACCGCGTTTGCTTTCAACAGACCTCATCCGCCATATTCTCCGGATTTAGCCCCCAGTGACTATTTCCTATTTTCAAACCTAAAGAAATGGCAAAAAAAACTGTATTTCATTCAAAAAGTCATGAACTTATTGATTCGCCCTCGTAAATTCGGTTGTCATCACTTTTCTGGTTGTAGTTACATATTTTTTGTATTGGGCCCTTGAACTAATAATAGCGTCTTTTGACGAAATTTACGAATTTATACTGCAAAAATGGCTACAAATATATTATTCAAAGTATTGTCCATTGTTGGTCATAACTTTTTTCCATCCCCCTGTCAATTTTCGGATACCGGATCTGAAGAATGACTTGTCTTTTGAAGCAATCCAAACGGTACATTTTCTGCATTATACAAATGAAGGAAACTACAGACCATGTGTCATCGACTGGAAGAATTAGTAGTATGGATAATAAGGCGAGTTTGTTAGGAACTCCCATTTCAGCATTTCCAGGTATTTCTTGAATGGTGTTTTGATATGTTGCCAAGAGTTTTTCTGCTGTAAAATCACTTTGTCTAGCATTTTTTCGTATTCCTTTTTACTTCAGTGTGTGGCTCAAACGCATAAGTTGAGTCCAATAGCGTCCCCTCTTCATCATTTCGTTCGGTTTGAGCAGCAACGCTGCTCCCACCAAATACAGAGCATAAATCTCATGCCATGACTATGCGGATTTTCAAAGGATGTTAATGGAAGTCCGGGATAAGCCCATGGTTTTCTATGCTAAGGGTTGTTTCAATGGATCCACTTTTCATCGCCAGTTATAAAGCGAAAAATATAACGAAAAATCCTTTATTTTTTGGCGTCCTGCGGTTTCAATTCATATGGCGCCCAGTTAACTTGCTTTTAAATCAACCCCATGTCCTATCGGCGTTTGCTAAATGTCGACTCATCCATTCGCAATTATTCTGAAAACTTATTAAGACTTTGGAATTCGTCCACATAGAGCAATGATTTCAATTATTATTTTCAAACTTTTGTGTGGACCCAGCCGTTTATTGTCTGCGAGCTCAAAATAACAACCTTAAAAACTCATTGAACAGATTTAGAAATATTTGAAAAATAATTGTAAACTTTGATGCAAAATACAGCATCTTAACAAAGTTTTAGTTTTTTTTGTAAATTTTCTAGCACAACCCCTAAATTTTACATACAGGATGATACAATATTCTTTAGTTAACCCTTAAACTAATTGTAGATTTTACGAAAAAACAACCTTTGGTGCTTCGAAATTATATCTCAAAAAAAAAATTGTTGGCCAATTGTTGGTATTAATTGTTAATTGTTGGTTTAATTTCAATTAAACTAACTGGAGTTTGCTTTCAAATGTGTAACCCTGTGGCCCGGCTGAATCTTAAGCATGAAAATGGACGGGAGGCCAAAGGTTTCCATTTTCTGATATTTTTCAAACTGTAATATAATATAAATTTCCAGTTGATTTAAATACAAATTTCAGGCAAATAGTTTAACATTTAGCCTCCTAAACTAAAACTGAGGTCCAAAGTTTTGCTCTTTTTGAACTAAATTTACATTTATATCACAAAAATAAGTTAATAACACAATCATTCAAAATTTAAACAGAACTTTCTCAAACAAATATAATTCAAATAAATACAAACCCCATAAAGGTAATTCCTATTTGAGGACGATGGCGGACCTTATGGATCGCATATTAAAGTATCATACAACCTTTATAACAGAAGCAGTAACCCAATTTGCAAGATCCTTCCGAGGTCCTTAAGATTAAGAACTATTTTCTAATGTGAGTATATGCAATTATAAATAAATTTTCTCTAAAATTTAAATGCATAAAAATAATTAAAGGTAAAAAAAGACCTAAAATAAATGCGTAAGAAAGCAACTAGGTCTACCATTATTTTAATATTACAATATAAATTTAATTAAAATTAAATAATATAAATTGTACAAATGAAAAGCCTGTGTTAGTACCTGGAAAATTGAAAT
Organism: Eustalomyia histrio; assembly: GCA_949748255.1. Lineage (NCBI taxonomy): Eukaryota > Metazoa > Arthropoda > Insecta > Diptera > Anthomyiidae > Eustalomyia > Eustalomyia histrio. The sequence goes on from OX456526.1 coordinate 18,644,199, forward strand.
TATAACTCATTTAAAATCATTCAGATACAATAATCAGTTTTCCCAACCAATTAAGCCCAAAGTAAAACGGGAACATTTTAATTATTTTTTTGCAGCCTTTATATGATATTAAAATAAAATGTTTGTTATAATAATCAAATTGCAACAAATATTTCTTATTAATTGTCTACAAAAACATTAATACTGATTGTTGGTTATATTTTCAATTGCTAATAAAATATTATAAATATATTGTAACATATTTTTAGTTATAACACCCAATAAGAAATATCACAAACTTGTTGAAGAAACTTTAGTGTTCACAACTAACAAAGAACCAAAATTAGAACCAATTAACTATTTCGAAACACAAAATATTAAAGAGTCAAACAAGTTTGGTATTTATAACCGATATATCGGTTAATGAAACTGTCAAATAAAAAAAACAGACATAATTTATAATTTTTTGTTAAAAAATTTAATAAAAACATAACAAATCAAGATAAATAAAAATCAAAAAATAAAAAAATTAAAAACTAAAATTTGAGAAATATATTTTGATAAAATATTAAGGAAATTTAATGCAATAAAATAAATAATTTTTGTTGTAAAGTCCAGGTAATAAGTATTCAAGCTTGAATACTTATTACATGGAATTTATATTAAAAATGTCGAAGAAATTAAATTGAATAATTAATTTTTGTTGTATAATTATAGATTTAAAGACTTTTATTATCGTGATCGAAATTATATAATATACATAGAAAAAATAGACATAAATAGAACATTTTTGGTCTCTCAATTTCAGTATCATCACTGTGCCTGTTAGGAAAACAACTTAACCACTTGTGTGATTCCCAGCAAAACTATTGAAATGGGTCTATATTCTCATTCGTTACCTTTTTCATTATTTGCAAGCATAAAGTAATAAGTTACTGATAATTGATTATGTAATATATGATTTATAAATGTAAAGTAATAATTGAAATATTTTTAAAAATCTTTTTTTAGATACATTACTTTGTGTTTTTTTGTAAGCAAAAGGGTAATGTATGTTTGTTTTGACAACACTAGGGAAAAAACGAAGCGCAAGAATTCATTTATGTTTAAAGCATTCAAATACTGTAGGCATCGATAGCTCAGTGGGTAGAGTTCTTGGCTGGCAACCAGAGTTCCCTGGTTCGATTGCCATCATGACCATATTATTTTTAATAACGTTTTAAATATTTGTAATCATTTTTTTTAATAAAAATTCCTCTTTTTTAAAAATCAATTTTTAGACATATTACTTTTTCCATTATCGTAGCCACATAAGTAACCCCTTACATTATCACCTCTTAAGTGATGGGTATACCGATTACTTTGAGGCTCATTGCCTGTAAAATTCATCAGTGAAGTAATGTGTAAAGTAATCCATTAGCCCCTATGCCTACATATTACTTTACACATTATTTGGTAATGTGTGGTTTTGCTGGGTTGCTTAGAAGACAGAAATATAGAAAAATTTACGTCTTAATAAGTTTTTTGTTCATGCTCTGCCTATTTCTGGAGGCTCCAGCTTGTCTAAAACTTTGGGTTCAGAAGAGATCTTTTACCGGATCAAAATACATGTATCAACTTAGCTAGAAATCGTGAATTTGCTTTGTTTTTGTTAATATACGATGGTTGAAGGCTCGCTATAAACAAGCAATAAAAATATTTCAAAGGTCTCGTGCTATAAAAAACTAGAAAATAAAAAACCTTCAAGATCACAATAGATCAAATATCTGAGTGTTGTGTGGCTGCCCTGAAGTAGTCTTAAGAAAGCACATTTTTATGAATTAAAGCCATCCGAATCGGGTTTATTTTGTAGCAGCATCTTTCTATGCAAAACCAAAGCTTTCCTTAGTTTGTTTTTAAAGAAAATTTTTCAGACAAAAAGTAAGCAAAAATTAAAAATGAAACAATGTTTTTTTTTTAATTTGTTTGTAATTTTTTTTTAATAAATTCGGTTGAACCTAATATATATGCAAATTCGATCGGGTTAACCAAATAGATTTTACTGGCTGAGTAGGGGTAATAGATAATTCTAATATGCAGACAAAATTCTATTAAGAGTCATAACCGTATTATATGATAGAAAATGTAACTACTAACATTTGGTTGTTGACAAATTCGATTGCCACAACGAATCTGTTTTCTATGTATATATTTCGGAAATGCGATATGCTGGAATTTTTTTATTTTCAGATTAGTGTTGTTTATGGGAACATTTTGGAAGTCGTTGAAGATGAAAATGACTTGGTTTTCAATATTAGGTTGATTTAAAATTTAATGCAAAATGGTATTAATCAATATTTAACTACGCCCACTTCGCCTAGTTCTGGAAAATAAAAGAAGTTAAATAAATTGTCTTTTGTACAATATAGAGTAAGAAAATACTATTTTACTCGTATACAAAATATTCAGAAAATTAATAAATTTTCCATTTGCATTTGTTCAACTAATATATTTTGCATTCTTCATCAAGTAATAGTACACTCACAATATATTTATAGTAATACGTATATATATAGAAATTCGTAGAGTTTGTTTTTAAATGAAAATCAACTGAAATTCATAGAAATATATTTTATAACTTTTCAAATCAATCATTCAAAAAAAAAAAAAAAAAACTTAAAGCATTTACAGACATTCAGTAGGAGTTGATATTTTCTGTTAAATGCAAAATTTTCTATTTTTGGTTTCTAAAAGTTGCAATTCATATAATACCTTTTTGTCTTTTTTTACCAAAATAGTTTGTTTATATACAAAATAAGTTCAATAAAAATGACAAGAAATTATTCAAATAATATACACATAGAAAATATAAATATGTACATCTGTGTGAGTTGTGTTTTGTAAAATTACATACAAATAAAACAAAAAGAATTTTCCATTTGAAAAGCCAACTTAAAAAATGTTTTTTTCTGCGTTTTGTCAGTTAAAAATTGATGGTTATTTTAAACGACTTTCGATTGCTTTTACTTCTTTTGTCGATTATTAAACAATGATTGAAAATAAACAACAAAATTGGCTGAATATAATAAAAAATCAGTAGTCCTATTTTTTAGATTATATTCAACAAAATATTATTGTAAGTGTAGTAAAAAAAGTTAAAAATTTTCTTGATATACTAGCGTTTATTATAACAACGTTTTAGAAGTTGCTTTTGTTAGCTAATAAACTTATAAAAATCAAAATTATGAAATTATTATAAGTGCTAATATTTTACCAAATTCAATTGTTTACCTTAAATTACATAAAACAAACTGAATTGTTAAGTTTTTACATTTTTAAAGAAAATACATACTGATGATAATGAACATAACAACTAAAATAACAATCACTTGTACACACAAATACATCAACTGAAACATACAAATGTATACAAACACAGGGCGAGATAATACTAAACAGAACTAAATTAATAATAGGTACTCGAAAATTTTAACAAATACTGCCCGTAATAACAATAATAAACTAAAACAACAAAAATTTAAATAATAACAAAAACAACACAATTGTTATTAAAACGGATATTGCCGGAGACAGTTATATTAGCTAAAGTATTTTGGACATTTATAAGCAATTACCTGTATATGCACGTTTAAACATGCAAAGCCACGCACATTTTGTAAAAACAAAATATATATAAAAAATACAAACACTAACACACACGTACATGTCTATGTTATGTACACATGTATAAAGGTAGGTAAACAACACAATAACTAATAAAAACAAACAAAAGTAAATTTTTTGGAAAAAGGAAACAATCATACGCTCAATATTGTACAATGATGGTGATGATGATGATGATGATGATGATGATGATGAGAATCACTGTTGGTATAACCAAAAATGTATGACACATAGGTAAACTATACAAACCACACTCACACACTGACAAATAATCATAGATAGTTAGTTGTGTTGTATGAGTTGTGTTATTGGTGTCAATGATGTTGCTGGTTATGACCTACTCACGTAATGTGGGGTCTGTTTTCTCCTCTCAATGTGTTTCATTATGAAATTCATGTGTAAATATAGGTGTTTAGGTAAGTGTGTTAATGTGTGTCTGTGTGTGTGCGTGCGTGTGTATGTAGAGCCGAGTACAAATTCACAAATAGTGATGATCTTGATTTTATTATAATGTTTTGAATTTCATAGAGTTTGTATGTAGTTAGAGATATGTTTATTTTTGTTAAACATGTCAGAAGAGGTATGAACGTAATTACTGTTGGCAACAGTACGTTTATAATTTAATAAAATTAAACACTTGCTGACCGTATTTTGTATTAAACAGGGAAGTATTATAAATAAATTGACAATCATTTAGGCTAAATAAAAAATTATGAGTTATTACTAAATGCGATCTTTAAAATACAATTTGAACTATTTGGAATAATTTTTTATTTTCAGATATGATCAATTAGAGAATTTGATTATTTCAAACAACTCTTTTGATAAACTATATTAATTGTATATTCTATTAGAGCCCCCTAAGCCTAATTATCCCTTAAAACAATACCATCATCAATTGAAAACCAATCATAATGTTCATAAGTATATTTACCTGTTATTTTAGTATTTGTTTTCTAAATTAGTTCAATATAATAGAATTGTTGGAAAAATGTTCATAAACATATACTTAGTGCAAAACTAAAACTGATGAACAAATAAAATTATCTCTATACCAACACGAGGTAAATAATAAACATGAATTGTTTATTGAGGGAAAATTTAATAAAATTATACATAATAACAATAAACAAATGTAAACAATTTTATGCAAATAAAAGGTTAAACAAAAACACTAATACCAACAATTTATGGGTGAATTTAGAATCAAAAAAAAATATATATATGACTTTAAAAACTATATTATAAAAATTTAAAATCCTTAAAAGCTTTCATTTAAAATGTTATATATTAATAATATATTTGTTTTTATTTTGGTTTCAAAAATTTATTTCTCGTTTATTACACTTTATTGCTATATGCGACTAGAACAAGTACTACACATTCATTCAGTAAGGTGACATTAACATTTAAAGGATTTAAAGGTGAAAAATTTAGTTTTAATTCCTTAATTTATGACTCTGAACCAAACAAAATCTCACTACACGAATTCATATCTTTGATAGAAATGGTTGAAATTTTTAAAGAAATTTAATTTTATTTTGTGTGATATTATATGTTTTTTCATGCCCACTTTCCGCCCATGCCATTGGAAAAAGCGCCAACATATTGAGGATAAGTTCTAATATGCCACTGTTGCTAATGTGGCTATCTAAAATTGGAAAAAATCGCTCAAGATTCTAAGGATCGTTTAAATTCCCCAAGTAAAAATCAAAATATCATAAATGGGCTTGTATATGATCATACAGGGTTATATGTCCACATTATTGGTTGCATATATGACCATATATGATCTTATATATAGACTACATATTTTCGGATTCGAGGGTATATGGCCGTATGTGGTTTTATATGATCATGTATGCTCACATATTATTCATATACTATAAACAGTCATATATGTAATTTCAAATTTCGAATTCGAAGATATATGGTCATATATGAGATTATATTTTGTCGTATACTGCAGGAACGTATATGACCATGTATGTCCAAGTATATACAAACCGATGTGTGATCATGTATGTTCATAATTAGTAAAAAATAAAAATTTTCATAAACAAATAATAGGCGAAATTAAGAAAAAATATTAGAATATTAAAACTGAAAAAAAAATAGAAATTAAAAAACAGCAAAAATTTGAGAAAAATCGATAGAAATTAAAAAAATTTGCCAAATTAAAAAAAAAAAAAAATACAAAATTTCAAAATTTATAAGTCTCTAAATTTGGCGGTATTTTTCGATTTTTTATTTTTTTTTTTGAAATAATGCGCTCTTTTTAATTATGGCGTTTTTTTTCATTTTAGCAATTTTGTTGCATCTAAACAATTTTCACATCTTAACTCTTTTTGCTTAATATCAACGATTTTTTAATTTTTGCAAATTCCTAGCCCCGGTAGGCTAGTTGGTAGCGTGCTGGCTTATCAGTGCGGAGGTCGCGGGTTCGATTCCCACCAGAGGCACTGGTCTGTTTTCGCTACAACGAGCCGATGGCCTTTGTTGCTAGTGTTCGGTTAGGGTATTAGGATATAATTTGTAATTATATGATTAATATAAAATAATTAAATAATTGTTTTAATTGATTTTTTTTAACTTTCAACGGTTTTATTTTAGTATAACGATTTTTTTAAATTTTAACGATATTTATAGAGGTTATTATTTCCATGTGAATTTTTGCATACCCGAGAAAAGAAGTATCTGTGACTTTGTCTTATAATATATTATCATATATAAAAATGTATGTCGTTATTCATAACCATATAAAATTATATATTACAAGAATTTTTTTTTCTCAATTTTCTTATATTGTCCCATGTATAATCATATGTAATCACATTTTGTTATATATTGATTTTTAGAAAATTACATATGACCGCACAGCATTCGGATTTGTCATCACCGATTTTAATGAATTCAATTGTAAATGGGTAGTGTTTATCAAATCATTAACCTTTAGACTCCAAACCCTTTCGGTTTTCGAAATATGATGTCATGAACATTGGCAAACAAAATGACATTTAATCTTTTAATACAAAAAATTTTGGCACGGCATTTTGAAGGCATGGTTTTCACCTTTAAAATGGTACCAACAGAAATTTTAGGTTGTATGGTTTAGAAGTTATGGACGACTTTGTATGGACACTTTTTCAATATTTTGATGTTTTTGCCAATTTTCATGACGTCCTATTTCGAAAACCGAAAGGGTTTGGGAAGTTAATGATTTAATACCTATTTACAATATTTGGGGCGAATTTCATTTCAATCGGAGATGACAAATCCGAAAATGACAGTTCTCTGTGCGGTTTGACATGGAATGACCCATATGCTTTATAAGACAAGATATGGTGTATATATAGGACAATACTTATTTAAATTTGTTTTAAACAATCCTATATACTAATATATGTTTTATACAAAACCATATTAATATATGCCATCACATATTTGAAATAATATATGGCGATTTAGTAAAACTATTTTTTAATATAATATGAGATATGATTTAATATATGGTGCCAGATCAGAAATATTTTTGATATTGTATAAGATAAAAAAAAATATATGTTTTAAGATATAATTATATTACATGGTTCAACATTTTTCACCAAATTTGAGATATAGTTATATATAGTTCCATATCCTGAGTATTTTTGATATGATATAAGATATAACATAATTAGATATAATTACATGTGGTTCCATGTCAATGGTTTCGAATCGCAGCTAGGTAAAGGGTGGTTAAAATTTAAAGGCCGATGTTGAATGTGAACCACACCTAAACTTCAAGTTTTCTTCTGCATTTCATTTGACATTTCTCAATTTCAGACTAACTCAATTTGAACCATGGAAAAATACACAATCGAGCAACGCGTTAAAGTTATTCAGGCTTATTATGAAAATAGGCGTTCAAATCAAAATGCATTTCGTGCACTTTGTACCAATCGACCAAATTTGTACACAATCGGGAAAATTGTGGAAAAATTTTAGCAAACCGGGTCTGTAAAAACACCTGTGCATGCTCGCCCAGTTCGTTCTGCGGAAAACATTGCTGCTGTTCGCGATAGTGTGTCATGAGATCGGCCAAGCATTTAACGTGAATGGTGTTCGTTATCGCGAGATGGTAACGAAATTATTGTAGTCAGGAATTGAGGATATGACCCTAGACGATATGTGGTTTCAACAGGACGATGCCACTTGCCACACAGCTAACGAAACAATGGCTCTTTTGCGCGACGAATTCAATGGCCGTGTTATCTCACGTGGTGGCGATGTCAATTGGCAGCCAAGATCATGTGATTTGACACCGTTAGACTTCTTTCTTTTGGGATATTTGAAATTCAAGAGCTAAAGGATGAGATAATTCGGCACATTAACGGCATAGAACCTCAATTATGCCTCAGCGTTATCGAAAATTTGGACCAACGGAGTAAGGTGTGCCGCCGAGGTCGCGACGTCCATTTGGCCAATATTTTTTTCCACACATAAGTGAACCATACCGTATTATCATAATAAAAAAAATGAGTATAATTTCCTATATAATTTGTGTTTATTTAAAATCAACATCAGCCCTTAAAATTTAACCACCCTTTAGATAAAGAAAATATATGTTTTTTATAAATTTAGTTTTAATTTTTATTTATTACTAGAAATTTTTAATATCATTTAATGCATTATTAGATATATTTATATAGAGTTCAATAGCAAGTTTTTCGAATCCCAGGCATGAAAAACATTTGTTTGTGATTTTTAGTTAAATTTTATTTTATTATTTTCATTGTTTTTTTTTAAACCCATGTTGAAGAAACAGTAGCTAGAAAGTTTTTATATTATACACATTATCCGATTATAAATACTAATATTTAATGGAATATAATTATGTATAATATTATATACAATTGTATATAATGAGATAAGTACAGCAACAAAGTAGTCTTATAAATTCGGTCATTATATGTATCAATTGTCGTATTATTTTCAAATTCCCCAATTTATAATTATTTATATGTCCCGAAGATGTAATTATAAATTATACAATTACACGAACAATGTAGTCTAATAGAGTCAGCTTTTATGTATATCAGTATATGTCCGAGCGATTTGAGCGGTCAACTCCAATTTTGCTGGACCAGGTTTGAATCCTGCCGAGACCAGTTTTTATTATTTTTTTTTTAAGTATAATTTAAAATTTGTTTATATTTTTTAATAAACTGGATTAAATACCAAATATTTTTTGTATCTAATCTAATACAATTTGAGCTGTCATTTTTTTGGATCAATTTAGATCTTACTCCAAATATATTTCTGAATTTTATTTGATCTGCCATTTTTCGGATCAAATAAGGTGAGCTAGATATTAGAGCAGATATTTAAGAATATTAAATTGCATACTATTAAATAATGTAAAATATTTTTTTACATGGGTGTATAAAACATATAATATATTATTATTTTTTTTTTTTTTGAGCAAAAATAAAAGTTATTTTTAAACTTTTTATCTTTTTGAGCAGATTTAAAAGCTATTTTATGATTCTTATTTTTTTTCTAGAAAAAGTAAAATGAAGCTTACTTTAATGGGGATTTATCAAATTTTTAAGTTTAATCCCGTGGGATTAAATTCAGAAGAAACTCATTTGGATAATTTTCTTGTTAGTTGGAACGTATGTATATTTATGTGGATTTTTAATCTTAAAATAAATAGTTTGTTCTAAAAAATGTTGTAAAAGATACCCGTAAACTTGATATCGATTACAAATTTTAAGCAGAAATTTTCGGATTAAAATAAAAGGTTCAAATTTTAATTTAAAGTTTGTTATACATATATGCATTTAGTACAGTGCTGTTCATTTTGTGGGACAATTGTCCCCTGCTCAACTCACATGTATTCTTACGCTCTTGCTTTTAGTCGTCTCTGAAACAGCGACGAGTGCTGATTTTTTTTAATGCACTGAAAAAAATTAATAGCAATGTACGAAAAATTTTTTGGGATACTCAAAGATCTATAAAAATCTTTAATAGACTTAATAAAAAAAACATTTTTTTAATATAAAAGTTGACATGTTTTGAAAAATTCGATTTCGATCGTTCATTCATTTATTCCGATCGAATGTATTTTTCCTTACAAACATTGCATTTTTTTAACAGGATAAGAAAAGAAATCTAACATATTAAAGATATTTTATTAATATGTAAATATAATAAAATCTTTAATATTGATTAAAAAAATCTTTAACTTTGTTTTTATACAATCAAAAAAGACACCCTTATGTATATATGTATTAATTTTTTTTCTTTCAAAAATTTAATTTTTGTTTTATTTTTATTTCTTTAAAACACTTTTACACAAAACATTAACAGTTTCATTTTTTCAATAAAAAAAAATAAATTCATTCAGATACTAGCACTGCTATTAACCCATTGAACATTTCTTACAGTGCAATTCTCATTTTCTCACGAACACAACTACATTTTTATTTTTGAACAGCACTGATTTAGTATCATCAGTGGGTGTACAGAAGTGAGCGTATGAGTGATGGTATTAAAAAAAATAAATCATACGCACTGTTGGTGTATTTCTTCGATAAGAAACTTATAGATTTATAAATAAATGCAAATAAACTCAAATTTGAAGTAAATAAAGAAAAACGAAAATAATATACTTAAAATAATTACTACCCTAATGTGTTTATTTTGTTTATATATATATATTTTGGCCTCCACCCAAAAGATGTTTTTTCTTTCATTTATTAGCCTTTTTTGGGAGAAAAAATAAAGATTTGTACTATTTTTTTTGTACGTTTAAACTTAACAAACTGTGTTGTTGGTTCACAAATATAAAACCGAGGCAGCGTATGTTGAAAATTGTTTTGGCAAAATGCCACTTTAAAATGTGTTTTTTTTCCTCTTCATACTGTTATAAAAACAACAAAAACATACATATGAAAATGTTGCATTCGCACAAGTTGCATAAAGTAGGCAAAAGAAAAAGAAAGAAAGAAACATTGACATTAAAAATGTACTGCAACATTGTTACTTTTACTTTTTATATTATTTTTTAATAACACCATCACTTGGCTTAAAGTAAAAAAATAAAATAAACTATATGTATGTTAGGATGTCCTGTTAAATGGGCCATCTTTGCCGCTTTATGGAATTTTGTGGGTCTTCTCACAAATTACATTATGCTGCAAGTGAAAACATACTTGAAAGGCTAATAATCGGTAGATCAAAAAATATCATTTTACTAAGAATTCTATGAGCTTTTAGTGTAAATTAGAAAAAAATGTTTTAGATAAATTAAACTGCAATAAAGAACCTTCGGTTGAGCGCCCCGGTAGGCTAGTTGGTAGCATGCTAGCTTATCAGTGCGGGGGTCGTGGGTTCGATTCCCACCAGAGGCTCTGATCTGCTTTCTCTACAACGAGCCGAAGGCCTTCGTTGCTAGTGCTCGGTTAGGGAATTAAGATATAATTTGTAATTATATGTTTAATAAAATAATAAATAAATAAAGAACCTTCAAGGTTGAAAACATCTATTTATTACATTTATATATTCTTTACAATATGTCGATATATGTTAGTAAAACATAAATAACTTTATATATACATATTTAAAAAGCTAAATTATTTACCATTCCAAAACCTTTAAAAAATACAAAATCGGTTAAAAAATAATTTTACAAAATAATTAGCAAAATTTTAATATGTGTTAAAAAATAATCTAAAATAATAATAACTTTTGGGCCACTTTGGAATCTTAATGGGTTAAATAGGAAACCATATGCCAGTACAGTGTCGTTAGAAAGGGCTTTCAGAGGGCTTTTTACTGCTACTTTTTCTTGGTACTTTTTGCTGCTGTAAAAATTTCCCAAATACCAAATTCATACACTTTATTCCTTACTAAATTTATGAGGACACGTATTTTTTCTTTCCATTGTGATAAATATTCTATTAAGCATTCTATACAAATTTTGTGAAGTCCTTTCCTTTTTGTAAATCTTGGCATTCCTATGTTTGAATATATGCATTATGTTTACAAAACTTCCTCATTTAATGAATACATTATTTCAATGAAAATTTGATTTAGAAATGCTGAAGAACAAAAATTCCAAAAAAATGTTAAAATCCTTCCCCATTTATTACCCCTATATCCCTAGGTGGCCGAAAAAGTGAAAAAATATTCCTTTAAAAATTATTTTCTATACCTTTTCGTGCATTCAGCTGATTAATTCGCATCATTTGCGTTCTATAACTTGTACCAATTCACAAATAAACCATTTATTGGGACACCCTAAAACTTATAGAATGTTTATATGAATATGTTTAGTACTTCAATGTACAGATTTAAATGTACAAAATGTTTAAATATGAATTGTGTTTTTATTTAGATTAAAGCTTTTAAAAGGTAATAATAAAACTATGTAAAAATTTATTCAAAATTACACCTAATCCTAAATTAACATTATAGATTGCATGTAAAAAAAAAAAATAAATTAAAATGTTTTAAAATAGCAAATTTTGTTAATGGTAATTTTGCTATTACCTAATGAAACAAAAAATACATTTAGAAAATCATGGCAGTGCTTAAAATATAAAAAAAAAAATTATTTTATATATTACCAATATTATATACAGGGTGGCGCAAAAATAACCTTCCGATGTTTTTTGGCTGTAATTTAAAAAAAAAAAAATGAAAAAACTTTGATTCTTCTTGTGGATTATTTTTATTTGGTCTTTTAATTTTTTTTACATCAAGTCGAGAATATGATGTCATGTAAATGGCCGCCGCCACAGTTGATTGTCATTTGATCCCTTTTTATGGCATTTTCCATCACTTTGGCCAAAACTTCCGGGGATAGGTCCTCACATTCTTGACGGATATTGTATTTAAGAGCTGCAAGAGTCTGAGGCTTGTTGACATAAACCCGCGACTCCAAAAAGCCCAACAAAAAGAAGTCTGGAGCGGTCAAATCAGGCGATCTTGCTGGCCAGTGCAAATCGATAAAACGGGAGATTAGGCGCCCGGGAAATGCATCCTTTAGCATATCGGTTATGGCACGTGCAGTGTGTGGCGTTGCACCGTCCTGTTGGAACCACATGTTTTCCAATCCCAATTCATCAAGTTGCGGCAAAAAGAACTCGTTGATCATTGCTCTGTAGCGCTCACCATTCACTGGCCCGCGACGTCTTCGAAGAAAAAAAGGTCCGATGACTACTCCAGCGAAAACAGCACACCATACAGTGACTTTGAGCGGGTGTAATGGCTCTTCGTGGGTTACACGCGGATTTTCAGTGCCCCAGAAGCGTAAATTTTGCTTATTTACGTACCCACTAAGATGGAAATGGGCCTCATCACTCATGATTATTTTAGATAAAAAATCATCTTCATTATTGCTCAAATTGATAGTCACCAAAATTCCGCATTCTGGAGCAGTGTAGCCTAACATTGTTTATTAACGTGTATTTCGCATGTGTTTACTACACAAATGTCAAAACAGAACTGACATTAGGGGCCAATCGCACAATTTATAGCATTTTCTGATAGGAGGATTACATTTGCGCCACCTTGTATATACATTATATCCATACTTTACTTTTCATATTTATAGATTTATTTTAAAATGTATTATTAAAATTAATAACCATCATATAAAATTTAACAGTTATTATCAATCTTTACTAAATACCGCTTTAAATTAAATATAACGTAAACATCAATATTTTTATTCATTGGAAAATATTTTATATAATATTCATAAATTTTACGGACCATATGGTATGAATGAAAAAACATTAAATATGACTCATTGGCCATAAATACATGATGAAAATAGCCTAATAGTAACTTAAATTCATGGAGGCTGTGTAAAAATACATTTTAATATACGAGCACGAGCACATATTTTAGTGTACTTGCAGCTAAAAAAAATGAGGAGTAAAATATGAATTTATAAATTCAAACCATTATAAAAACATATTTATAGCTACTTAATAACGTGATATTGAGAAAAATTTAAAATATAAAATTATTTAGAATTTATACAAATATTAAATGTGGAATTATTTAATATTACAAATATTTTTTTAAATACAAATACCAGTTATTTGAATTATAATAAAAAATGGAAAGTAATTTATATTTATACCTCGTTAAATAAATTCTAAACTAAGTACAAATTGACGAAAGGTTTTAAAATTTGTTTGAAAATTATTTAAATAATGTTTAAAATTTCAAAGAAATTAGTAAACCTTAATTAAGTTTAGATTTTATTTAGCGACTTCACACCCATCCTTAGTATTTTATGTTAAATTTTCACATTTAATAAATGAATTAATTTAGAATGAGTATTTCAATTGTAAATAAAGCTAAAAATAATTTAAATATTCCGCCAATGAAATAATACTCAAAGGAAGAAATTAAATAATTCCTGAAGAAATAAACTTAAAAAAAATTAAAATAATTAATAAGAGTAAAAAATTAAACAAGTACTGAAAAGAATAAAATTATCCTAAACATTTGTGTCTGCTTCATAATGAAATAAATCCCAAAGAAAAAGGAAATTGCTCAGAATAGAACTATCGCAAAAATAATTAAATAAAACCAAAAAATTATATGTATTTAAATCAACTATTTTATATTTTCATTATAATTTTTCGATGTACGTAAAGCCTTGGAAAAATAAAAAAAACTTTTGATTAATTTATAATTGCCTTTCGCAGACATTTCATTGTACAAATTAAAAATATATTATTTTATGAAACAAATTTTCATATTATCACCCATTTGAAATTTATTATATTACACAGTGACTAAAGGAATTATTTTTAAGAATTCTAAAATTTTGCATAGATGATAGTAGATATTTTCAATATAATAAAAAAATATATTCTCAACAAAAAGGATTACCTATGGGTTCTCCAGCTTCTCCAGTTGTAGCAGATATAGTTATGGAGGAACTACTTAATAAATGTATTAGAAGATTATCTATTAAACCAAAGATTATAACGAAATATGTAGATGATATATTTTGTATTATTTCAGAATGTGAAATAGAAAATATTTTAAACATATTTAATTCATTTCACCAGGATATTAAATTTACAATTGAAAGGGAATGTGATCGTAAACTTCAATATTTAGACACATTAGTAATAAGAAAGGAGAATAACTTGTTAGTAGATTGGTACCAAAAACCAATTTCTTCGGGTAGAATTATTAATTACACTGTCCAACAGCATTTTTGTAACAGAATAGCGACCCTATAATTATGAAAGGGTATGTTGAGTAGATCATTTTTGTAGAAAAAACTTATGGTCCAGCACGTCTGAGTATTTTTTTACAGTGGGTCATTATACTATATGAAAAAAATGCTGTAAGTTAATGTCTGAGAGAATTCTTATGGTCAGAGTTGTATTGTGGAATTGTATGAGGATTATTTTTGTGGAAGATCTTAACCCTCTAACTGGTCTCTTTATGGGTCAATTTGACCCTTTTTTCGAGAAAATCAAAAAATATCCTTTAAAAAAGGACATTTAAGGATTAAAATATTCTACAAAAATGTTTGGCGGAAAATTTCAGTGGGGGCCACCAAAGACACCATTATTGTAAATAAAGCTCTTTACGATTAATTGGCAAAATTACACGACAACTTCTATAAGAAAATTATAATTTTGTTTTAATAGTGGTTTATTATAGTATGTACATATTTATTTTTTTGCTTCAAATTTTCGAGTAAAAGGGAATTGGGAAATAGCAGTAGTATGACAATGGATTAAAGATTAAAAGATCTTCAAAATAAGCTTGGTATATCAAATTAGGACATATGTTTAAACCATCAAGAGGCAAGTAACTTATATCTGTTATGTTTTCAACTGCCGCTGTTATTTCTGTATTGGCGACTGTCATATTAGCCGAAAATATATGTGTAGGCAGTTGAGGCACCGGAACACCTTCACAGCGCACTTCTGGTAAAATGACTTTATTTGTTGCTTCGTATGTCATTATCGCGTAGTGCCTTTGGCTTCTACCAAATTTGTAATTTACGCAGAAATATGTATCTGATTTGTGATCTTCAAGTTCAATCCATGTAATAGGCGCAGAAAAAGGCAGCGCCTTAGTACCGCCTTTGTACCAGGTCAAAAGACCACTTTCGCAAGTAGTACATACGGTTTTTGGTATCAAAGCTTCAGATAAAAATCGTATTCCAAAGAAAAGAAAATATGGTTCTTCAATTGTAGGGAATATCTTTCTTCTGCTTTGGTGGTGCGTAAAATGTCCACAAATAAAACAAAACCAATCTCTTAATTTGCAAACAGAATCCGCCATGCTTATTTAAGCTTTAATTTTTCTTTTTTCTATATTAATTTTAGTAAAAATCACACCCGATATGTACTGCTGAGTAGCTCAATTATGCTTGAATTTTTTCTTTTATTTTTTATTATTAATTTTAATAAATATCACACCCGATTTGTAAGTCACAGCTGACTAGACGCGAGAACTTAGTGTTTGGCCCGGCCGAACTTGACGCCGTTTTTACCTGTTTTGTATATGTTGGTGTATAATTTTACTAATTAAGCGTAGAGCTTTATTTACAACATTTGTGTCTTTGGTGACCCCCACAGAAATTTTCCGGCAAACATTTTCGTAGAATATTTTAATCATTAAATGTACTTTTTTAAAGGATATTTTTTGATTTTTTCGAAAAAAGGGTCAAATTGACCCATAAAGAGACCAGTTAGAGGGTTAAGATCTTCCACAAAAATACTCCACATACGATTCCAAAATACAACTTTGACCATAAGAATTCTCTCAGACATTAACTTACAGCATTTTTTCATATAGTATAATGCTCCCTTCGACCAAAAAAATGAAAATTTTGACCCACTGTAAAAAAAAACTCAGACGTGCTGAACCATAAGTTTGTTCTACAAAAATACCCTTTCAGAATTATGGGTCGCTATTCTGTTCCATTCAAAAAGTTTTAATTTGTTGGACAGTGTTATTATTCAAAACATCCGAGAAGAGTTATTATAAATACTACTACAAAAATCTTATAGATAAAGTTTTAAATATTAGTGATATAGTTTTTCATAGAAATAATAAAATAAGAATTAGAAATATTTTAGAGGACAATAATTTCCCAAGGGAATTGATTTATAAATTGATTGGCCGGTACAATGGACATAGGGAAGGCAGTGTGAATATAGTTACTGAACCTAAGATTTACAAGTCTTTAACTTATGTACCAATGATTTCTGAACGATTAGAAAATTCTAATATTTATGATATCAATAATTACCCAGCAAAAAAAATGGTAGTCATTCTGTGACTATAAATTCTTTCATTGCTTCCTAAACTTCAGTTGACATTCTTTTATAATTTTTTGGTGTTATTCTAAGACACTTCCAAAGAATTGATGAATTCATATTTCAAATGGATATAAACCCGATGCATATCTTAAAGAATCACTTTTCATTACTTCTAAAGCATAAGTTATAGTATATTGTATATTTATTTTGAATCTAAAGCATTTATTCAAATTGAAAAAATAGTTCTGATGAAATTTTTTAATTTTTTTATTAAAATATTTTTTATATTTTAGTTTAAAATTTCATGAGGGTTAGAATTTATGCAGTTTTGCAATTTTTATAAAAGTTTTGAAATATCAAGAAAAACAGATTTTTTAACCTTTACTTGAAACTAGCTGGCCTGTCATTTGCATTTTTTCAGCCTTAAATATTTATGAGGACGCAATCTGTGCATTTTTGCATTATGTTTATTATTTAACACTACAGTTAAATTTAGAATTTATCAAAATAATTTTAAAATTGTGTAAAAATTAATTCAAATTGCCCAAAAATGTTTTAAAATTGTGCAAAAATTAATTAAAATTGTTCAAAAATATTTTAAAATTGTCTAAAAATGTTTCCAAATTATACAACCAGTTTTTAAATTATCCAAAAATATTTTAAAATTTGTCTAAGAACTCAATAAAATTTTTGAAAAATGTTTCAAAAATGCTTTTTCACTAATGCAGAATTATTTATTTGTTTTGATAAAGAGAATTTTATATCAATGCATAAATTTCTTATTTTTCTGCATTCTTATGAATTAAATTTTCATCAAATCTTAAATACTACAAAGTATATGAACATTTTCCACTCATGCATCAGAATACCTTATCATTGTATTATCATTGCTTCCTTAGAGTAAAGTATGAGTAATGCTAGTAGCTATATTTGAATACTTCCATCCTATGACACGCTAATGTTAAATTCATCGATGAAACCATTAGAAAAGAAGTAATGCCTTTGCCATAGTAGTGATGCTTTTATTGCTTCTTTGGCAGCTTCATTTTTGCTGGGTATAGGATGGCTCATAGAACATATCCCAGCAAAAAAACATGGTAGTCATTCTGTGGCTATAACTTCTTTCATTGCTTCCTGAACTTCAGTTGACATTCTTTTATGATTTTTTGGTGTTATTCTAAGGCCCTTCCAAAAGAATTCATGTGTTCATATTTCAAATGCAGTGATCTGAATATAAACCCGATGCATATCTTGAAATATCACTCTTCATTACTTCTAAAGCATAAGTTATAGTATATCGTATATATTTTTTGAATCTAAAGCATTTATTCAAATTGAGAAAATAGTTCTGATGAACTTTTTTAATTTTTTTATTAAATCATTTTTTATATTTTAGTTTAAAAATTCATGAGGGTTAGAATTTATGCAGTTTTGCAATTTTTATAAAAGTTTTGAAAAATCAAGAAAAACAGATTTTTTTTTTACCTTTAATTGAAACTATCTGGCCTGTCGACGCAATCTGTGCAATTTACCAAAATAATTTTAAAATTGTGTGAAAATTATTTCAAATTGTCCGAAAATGTTTTAAAATTGTGCAAAAATTATTTAAAATTGTTCAAAAATATTTTAAAATTGTCTAAAAGTGTTTCAAAATTGTACAGCCAGTTTTTAAATTATCCAAAAATATTTTAAAATTTGTCTACTTTAAACTTATTTTTCTGCATTCTTATGAATTAAATTTTCATCAAAGCTTAAATACCACAAAGTATATGAACATTTTCCACTCAGAATATCTAATCATTGTATTATCATTGCTTCCTTAGAGTAAAGTATGAGTAATTCTAGTAGCTTCATTTGAATACTTCCATCCTATGACACGCTAATGTTAAATTCATCGATGAAACCATTAGAAAAGAAGTGATGCCTTTGCCATAGTAGTGATGCTTTTATTGCTTCTTTGGCAGCTTCATTTTTGCTGGGATAATACATTAGATAGATTTTATAGTAAAATGAAAGATAGGACAGAGAAATTAGATAAATCTAATATAATTTACAAGATACCTTGCAGGGATAAATATAATGAAATATGTACACTCACAATATTATTTCGTTAAAAATAATGTAAAATACATATTAAATTAATCGAAAATACAATCAAAAAGAGGACTACTGATTTTTCAGTATATTCAGCCCATTTTGTTGTTTATTTTCAATCATTGTTTAATAATCGACATAAGTAGTAAAAGCAATCGAAAGTAGTTTAAAATAACTATACATTTTTAACTAACAAAAAGTAGAAAAAAACGATTTTTGTGGTTTGTTGTTCAAATTGAATTTTTTTTTAATTTGTATGTAATTTTACAAAACACAACACACACAGATGTAATATATATATTTTTATTTTCTGTGTGTATCTATATTTGAATAATTTGTTGTAATATTTATTGAAGAAATTTTGTATATAAACAAACTATTTTGGTAAAAAAACAATAAAGAATTATATGAATTTATATTTTGAAAAACAGAAAACATAAAATTTTACATTTAACAGAAAATATCAACTCCTACTGAATGTCTGTAAATTTTTATAGTTTATTTTTTGAATGACTGATTCAAATAGTCAAAAAATTTATTTCTATGAATTTCAATTGATTCTTCGTTTAAAATCAAACTTTACGTATTACTTTTGAAATAAACTACATTCGGTAACGGAAAATATATTGTGAGTGTAGTAAAGTATATATAGGTACCACAAAGAACAAATTAAAAACTAGATTAGCAGGACATAGATCTGATCAGAAATATAGGAATACAGCTTCTCAGAAAACAGCATTATCATCACATTGTGCCACTTTTAACCATACACCGGATTTTGAAAATACAACAGTTTTAAATACAGAAACAAACTACAAAAGACGCTTCATGTTAGAAATGTTACAAATTATCAACACACCAATAGAACAAAGAATTAATTTTAAAACAGACACAGACAATGTAGCTCAGAATTACAGACATTTAATTTATAAGAATAAGATAGGAAATTAAATAGGTTCATAAAAATGTTATAGAATAATTTTGGTTTACTGTGTATAATTTTTAATATTTTTTTTTAAATTGACAATTTTGTTGTTTCATTAATTTTGATTTGTTAAAAAATTTGTTTAAAATAAAAAACAAAAAATCCCTGAAGAAGCTATCCATTGAGATAGCGAAATATTGGATAACAAATAAATAATTTTGTATAAAATAGACCTTAAGCTTGAATACTTATTACCTGGAATTTATATTACAGAGCTTTTGAAATTGATTTATTAATTTTTAAGACCTGATTATTTATCTGAAAGTGAATTAATTTACCACTGCCAAGAGTTAATTGAATTCAAACTTTATTCCTAGCGATCTTGGTCTTTAATATTTATCAATGAGTAAAAGTTATAAGCTGTTAAAAAACAATGCAGGCTAAAAATAGTTTAAAAAAATTTCACGATTTTTCAAATCAAAACAAATTTTCCCCTGCGGCACTTTTTTTAACTACCCAGCCAGAAATTGCCAGAGCACTGATTGCCAATGGTACAACAAATAAGGTGCTGCACTTATTTAGAACGCTCTGCTAACATTAGTAAAAAGTGCTTTGCCAATACTTGATTTACAAAATTTACAATCGTTAAAATAATAAAAGCACTGGTACATCGAACGCTTCCTCAACGTTTACAAAAAGTTCTTCGCCAGTACTTGATTTACAAAATGTACAACCTTATAAATAAAAAAGTACTGGCAAAGGCCTAGTTTAGAACGCTGTCCCAACGTTAGGAATAAGTGCTTCGCCAGTATTCGATTAATGAAATAAAAAAATATAAAAAGAACTGGCAAAGCACTTGCTTACAACACCTTCCCAATGGAAACAAAAATTAGCCGATTAACAAAACTTACCACCATTTATGAAATGAAATATATATAAAATTTAATGATTTTGAAATGTTTTGAAAAGAGGATTTCACAGAACTTGTTTTAAACTTATATATCAATATAAATTTGGCATTTATTGGGGTTTAAAACATTGGAATAATCTAAAATAAAGTAATAACAGAATTGAGTGTATTTCGATCATTTTAAAAACAAAAATAAGACTTATTTTCTCGTACTCTAAATAAAAAATATTATTTCTCACATTTATTACTAATTTTTTTTATACATTTTAATTTTATAAGAAATTATAAAATAAAAAAATAATTTGTTTTGCAATTATTTATGTAAAAGGTTTATAACAACTTTTGGCCAAGCCCAGCCTGATGTTATCACTTTGGGGTTGGCAAAGCACTCACGCCATTATTCCAAAAGCACTTTATTGATTGCTTCGCCAGTACTTTGCCAACATTTTAAAAAAGAAACGGCTAAGCCCAGCCTTGTGTTATCATTTTAGGGTTGACATATTGATTGTTTCCCTATTACTTTGCCAAGATTTTAAAATTATAATTTTGGGGCTGGCAAAGCACTCAATTTACTATCCCAAAAAGAAAAAGAAACGGCCAAGCCCAGCCTGGTGTTATAATTTTGGGGCTGGCGAAGCACTATGATTTTCGAAATCTTTCGCTCTGTCAACGCTGGCACCACCGGTAAAAGCACTGGGCCAACGCTTTCCCGTTCGAATTTTTCTGCCTGGGTAGTTTCTTATAAATTAAAAAAAAAATAAATTAGTTAAGATTTTATAAATATTTAATATAACTTTTTCAAATATTCTACTGGGAAGAGCTGATATTGTTTGAAATATCGTAGCAAATGAAAGAAAAAAATTATTAAAACTCTTTTTATTATAAAATAATGTACAAAACTTTAACCATAAAATATGAAATAACTCCCAAGAAGAAGTGAAAAAATTAATCTATAAATAATTTGAATTTTGGAGTCAACGAGTAATTTATTTGCCATTTTTGTGAGAAGACATATAGAGATTAATTTTCATTCCTTTGTGGCAATTTTGGTGTTTGACTCATTTGGGGATTTTTTCATCACTCGGTAAGGGGTAAACTAATTTGTACCAGTAGATGGGAACTGTTAGAAAACTCTCAGGAGCAGTTGTCTCAAGTTGGCAGCTTCATACCCGGATGGGGTTAATGACTATATATTACATCCGATAAGCAAGGGGATGGATACATCCACCATTCAAAAGGATCGATTGCATCCATTAAATGGTAGGTGTCCTATTTCCCAAAAGTGTACTTCCTCGTTCATGAAGAGTATAAGCAACCATTAGTTGGGAGAATTGGGGTCAACGCGGCGTACTGGAGTTAAACTAGAAGAAATAGGGATGGATTACATCCATCCATCAAGAGGGTGGATTACATTCATTAATGGAAGCAGTTTTATATGCCAAAATCATACTTCCTAGCTCATTGGGGTATAACCATTGGTGAAATAGGGACAGCGCTACGTACAGTAGATGAACTAAAGGTGATAAATAAAGAGAAACTGCAGTGGTAAAACTACAGAGGAGAAAAGAGGTGAAATAACTACAGAAGAGAATCTACAGGAGAGAAACTACATGAAAGAAGTTTTAATAGGAAAGCTGTGAGAGGAAAACTGAACTGCAAGAGGGAGAATACAGAAGAAAAACAGCAGAGGAAAAACTATAAAGAGAACATCATGAAGAGAATTTTATCAACTATAATCAGCATACACCAGAGACAACTCACAACAACAACCTCTACAAAAAAATTCACATTAACAATCTTTCAGACGATGTTTTAACGAAAAAGGGGCACAGTGTAGACTCAGAAAAAAAAGTTAGTAGAAAAATTGTAAAGGGTTTTCAATCCCACTTTACTATTTTTGTACTGATTTTTAGTAAAAAAATTATTATCTAGCATATCTTTTTGCTATTTACATTTTACAAATTACAGAATTTTTACAGAATATATACAAATTTTCGCTGCTAATTTCAGAAATCATTTTACAAATTTTTGAAAACCGATTTGCTAAAATTAGCAAAAAAAATTACTACTTTTAAAAAAGTCGATATTGAAGGAAATGTTATTTCTAATAATTTAAACTTATACATACAAACTTAAATTGCCCTAAAATGTTACAT